>CM069173.1:7740049-7910049 GCA_035221665.1 Okamejei kenojei
AACCGGCGAAAAAAAATAAAAATAAAAAAGAAGGAAAAAGCATTAAGTACATTTTCCCCATTGCAGCGACAATGCATCACTGCTGCTGATCAGGGATCTGGTTCACAGGCGACATACGTGTACCTAGGTTGATTCAGCTGGATGCAAATAGATCGATATCTGGTGTGCCATATTGCTTTGTAATTTCAGCAAATATTTTTGGATTACCATTCCATCGATGTTATCCTTGAATCTGCGTGTCCCTGTTGTCTGCCACTGTATTTTGCATTAACTTGTAGGTAAGTTGCTGATAACAAATATGTCTTTTAACACACCTTGTCAGATTAGGGTTGGCCAAATTTGTCACATGATATCGACTTACACCTATCCCATGGGGTTGATATAAGCCACCACCGTGGTATTATCTAATTGCAAACCGGACTTGTGGCATGATGCGTATTAGATGAATATGCTTTTAACCCATTAAAACGCCCACCCTACATTTTAGTTGTGATACCCCGTGTCTGTAGGCAAGATTGATTCAAATTTAGTTCCATCTGCCCCCGGTTGCTGGTTTGCATGTTAGTTCTCCCCAGCCCAATGCACTGGCATCCGTTTGAATGGTTAATACTGGGTTGGTGATTATTATGGGACTGGTGCTGAGCCTTACGTTCCTTGCCCACCATTGTAAACTCTAGGTATGGATTCTGCAGTTATAACACATAGCTCGGTCAAAGTGACCTGAGTTTTGCTTTAGTGCTTGCTCTTTTGCTCTTTGCAAAATTTTTGATAGTGCAAAGGCCCAAATTGTACAGCTGCAAAGCTGCTACCATTTTGCCAATTAACTCTGCTACCTCCCGTATGGTTGGCTGGATGTTTATCATGTGTTTGTTGCATGATTGTGCCAATTCTGATGCTTTCCCTTCGGCAGAGTTACAATCATGCGAACAGTATCAATCGTAAATCCATAGATTGTCCATGGCAGGGGACGTGTAAATGGATTTATATGGATGTATGAACAACCCCAAAGTTTCAAACAGAGTTTGGTGGCTGCTACTGCCAAAAATGGCTGTCTCCAAGGTTTTCCTTACTATTAAAAATGTCGTCTAAATAAGGCCTGACTATATGCTTTTGTTTCTCAATAATGCCACAGGCAGGTTTTATGATTTTAGTGAACATCCTCTGGTGAGCGGACGTTAGCCCTTAGGTGTGAGGCTTTAAATTCCATAGCTGTTTCATCCAGATAAATTTTAGGTATTTACGATGTCCTTGTGTAGGGGTACGGGTAGTAGGCATCTTTTTTAAATCATTTGCTTGCTTGAAAGTACCCTCTAGAAAACCAATAGTCTGGTGTTTCAAAAGTATCCAATCTTGAAATTGTATTCCTGACAGGACTTGTTTTAAAGTTGTTAGTAATGATGATACGACGTCCACATTCTTTTTTGATTTTAGTGTGAAAATATTAGGACACCAATTCCATTAGGTTAATGTTTTGTTCTTTCAATGACTCGTTTGTTGTAACTCATCAGTTCAGCTTGACCCTCTTGTTTCTCTTTGATGTGGGGTGGAATTCCCTTTTGGGTTTATGCTGAACTGGCGGATTGTTTTCATGAAGAAAGTAAGTAGTAGCCATGAAACGCCGATGGAATTTACTTGTTCATTAGTGATGGATCCCATGCATCCATATACAAGTGCAATCTCCCCTTGTTAGTATAAAGCCCTATTCTAATATGCTGAGAGGAACCAGACCCACCTACCTCCAGGTAATTGGTGCTTTCTTCTGCCTCTTCGCTGGGCGTTGAGGCGTCTGCTGGGCTGTAGAGGGTTTGATATTGATGTTGTTGTTGTTGGGGGGTGGGCGCATTTTCCTTGGGGGTTCGCTCTGGGCCAGGGCCTATAAAAGGCTTACAGGGTGGTTGCGGAACCCGAGCTTTCTCCTGTCCCATAGTGTGGTCGACGACTGGGTACGCATGGGGTACTGCCGCCCTGGGTTTGTTAGGTCTGCTCGGTCCCATATCATGCCCTCACGGACCAAAGGTTCTAGGATTCTTCCTCTAGGTCTTTCACCTTTTTGGCAGTGTCTTTCCCAAGAGCAGAATAGGGGGTTTGAACCCGGTGTTTTGCAAAGTCCGCAAATTTAGGGTGAGGGTAGGCTTGATAATTTCTTCCGGTAAATTGTTTATTTATATTGAGTGCGTGCCTAGCAGTGCTAATGGTGTCTTTGCTGATTTGTGGAGATGTCGCACCATCAAAGGACCGAGCATTATATGTTATCCTGCAGTCGGGAGTTTAAGGATTTTCTGGATCTTCAACTCCAGGTTCTGATGTCTGCCCACCAAATGTCCCCCATTTTTGGCTGTTTACAGCGGGTTACATTCATGTTGTCAATTTACTGGGGCTTGTATATGTTAAGAGCTCATGACCACCTGTTCTTGTACGTGGGTTTTGAAGACAGGTGGTTAATGTGGCCTGCAAAGTTTCGGCTCTAATGGCCCGACTGCTTGTGGGTAATGGCCTCGTTGCGGTGTTGACCACACCCAGCACTCTTCTGATCCTGTACACCCTGCGTTCTCCCGATATTTCAGCCAGTGAACTTTTCTTGACCAGCCCAGACCTGTCTATAATGCTGCCTTCAATAAGAGAGTGAATGCATTTGGCCAGTGCCGTAAAAGGGCACTGCGGGAGTGCCTGAACTCCCTTGGCGAGTCTGTGCGGCTCTCTCTGCTAGATCTCGTGGAGCATTGTCCCTTAAGCCGTTACAAGCGGTCTTAGGCGGCAGCTGTTGTCGCGCTCGAGCGTGTGGCATCTTTCACCCGAAATCGTCGGTACCTACCGCCCGGTTCTGGCTGCAGGTACCTCCAGACCGCTGGCTCGGCAGCACGAGCGGTGTGGGTCGGCTCGGTAGGTTATTTACCCGCCGCCTCTTGCCCCCCATCCAAAGAGCTTTCCTCAACGGAGACCGAACGGGGGCGAGCTGCAGACTTCTTTCCTATGGTCTTGCTCACTCTTTCTGAAAAATAATGCAGACTCAGAGGAAAAAGGACCACACGGGCCACGGTAAAACGTACCTGTCGGCCGACTTTTTCAATTGTAGCGGGAGCGCTTGAACCTCCCGTTTCGTCGCGGGCAGTGCACTGCATGAACGCTATGTCGCGCATGCGTGCTGGACGGGTCTCACGTAGTCTCTCACGTGAACTCCGAAGTAAAATTCCCAGCGTCGTTTATCCTTGGCTGTGCTGTGATTGCGGTTGGTTACGTACGTTGACAGATAATTGTTGATGATTTCATGGACCCTGTTCCTGGAAAGATTTTGTGGTCTGGCAATATATTTTCAATGTTAGAATTTTGGGTGCTGTACCTTTTTTAGGAAATAAAAAGTTATTTCTGAACGGTGTAGTCGGCCGTCTTGGCTAAATGGATCGGGCATAGTTGGAGTGGGGTTAATGGCATACATGGACAGTAATAGATGCATTTCGGTGTTGCGCACACTGGTTGCCACGTGGGCGATGGGGGCGTTTAATGTTTAGCGTTAAATCGTTTGGTGTTGGAACACCATCTCGCGTCAGGAATGCTACCATGCTCTGAGCGTTGTTGGACATGTGGCCATTCAGGAAGTGAAAAAATATTAAGTCCACGAGATTAGGTGTGCCTGTTGATGGTTGAAATTCCTTTGGAAAACGTTGAACGTCTCTTTGCCCAACCCATCGCATTGAATTTGCAGAACATTATTGCTCGAAGGTGCGGGGATTATTCTGCATTAAGGCGCACAAAGTGGCTATGACAGTGTGGAAACTGGGGTGGATTGAGTACTGTGCATATGCCGAAGTAATGTGTTCTGTCTAGGAACAACCTTTTTTGCAGTTTCTGCATTCAAAGCGGTTACCGCCATCAACACCCACCATTTTTGCAGTTGCAGCATTTTCAAAGCGGTTACCGCCCTTCAACAACCGACCATTTTGTAGTGCTGCATTTTCAAAGCCGTTACCACCACAGACAACTACTATATTTTTTGCAGGCAGCAGTTTCAAATCGGTTACCAATCAAACAACCGCCCATTTTATTCAGTTGCAGAATTTCACAAAGCGGTTACAGCCACAACAAAAACACCAAACAACTTTGGGGTTTTTTTAAATATACATTTTTACATGCCAGTGTACTCAAAAGTATAAACAGCGGATTAGACATTTTATAATTTATTGCACAGCTCCAATTTTAATTTTATAGTACAGATGAGAAGAGGAAAGGAGATTAAAATAGCAAGAGTGAGTTGATTGTGCGCCATATTTCACGATTAATTTCGATTTAAAATCGGAGGAACAGCTGCTGGGACTAAAGCGATGCTATTTTCACTGTTTTGTCACTGCTACTGCATATTACGACGGGCTTCAGTTAGACCCTGGACTAGCCTAATCAGGTGTATGGTTGATCTTTGTCTGTTACATCAAAACAGGAACCTGGCTTGTCTTTATGCTGGGGTATGGAATAAAAAGGTTGAACATAGGGCAATTACTGTAACGGTGTCGGCATCTGCCGTTTAGATGACAGAATCATTTTGGTGTCATGTAATTAAGAGCAATGGGGATCACTTTTTTTTTTAATAGCGCTCAGGCCTTAGACAAAAACGCCATTCATTAATGTTCCCAATTTTGGGATTGGGGGAGGAGGATACACCGGACTTTGCATTTTCGCTATTACTCCTTGTTGTAATAATGTCACATAACGATAGGCTATACCTTCTTCAGCCTCCGGGGCAGGTCGATAGTGTTTTGAACAAGGCAGTTAGTACCCTTTTTTCCACGTCACTTGATGTTCAGGGGCTGATTGCTTCTAATACCACATGATGCTTATAGTTCTGAGGGGACTTGGACCAAAGCTATTGGTAGCCTTGGCGGATCCTCTGTCGGCAGCTGCTGTCCTTTCAAAAATAGTTTCCCATTAGTTCTGACCCATGTCATCTTTCCTTCTGTGTCATTGCAACTTTTAAACATGAATGTCTCTTTGTCCTCAGATTTTTATCATTTCTCCTTTTTAATTTCGTCTGTTGACTGGTCGTCTAGTAGTTACAGTGAAGTGTGACTCAGAGGGTGCCTCTTTTTAATACATCGATCACTTTCGTTTTGGGGGAGATGACACCAATCATTTTTTTACGGGACCCAAAAAAACAAAATAAGGTGCCGCTGTGAATTTTTCGTGTCTCAACCAGGGGGAGACCCTTTCTGGTATTCCGGGGGATTATCAGGGTGGGCACGTATATAAATCAGTGCAATGCGTTCGCTTATCTTCTTGGCTGGGGTCAGCAGGTTACTGTAAACACGTTGCCATTTGAATCCTGCATCGTTTGCAGGCCACAATGGATTGATTTAACAATTTATGTTACGGGATGGCTATTAATTGCCAACAAATATAATGGGCATATTATGCCCTTGTTCATCACCTTATTTAAATTTAACAAATTGTTGTGTCTGCATTAGAGGGTTTGTCCCATAAACATACCTCTGCAGTACAGTGTAAGGGACTGCTCCCAGCTTGCAAAGGGCGCGTTTGTCTTTCAGTATCGGGAGTAGGGCCGTTCTCTTGATTACCCCCCCCCCCTAAAAGTATCAGTAAGGGGCTAGACATCATCCCTGTTGGACGCGTTTCCCTTGCTGACAGCTCGTGGGGAACATCTGCACTCTCGAATCCATTGCTCTATCTTTCCACCTCTCCAAACTTGTACTTCGTGTGTTCTTTTGTAATTGCCATTGCCCCTTCTCTGTCATGTTTACAAGCGCGGTATCATCATTCTCACACGACTAATTTTGCCATTCTAGATTGACCATATTCAAAAACCGTGAACCGTCGGGGCAGCAAACAATTTAGTAAAAGTTGCTGAACATCTAGAGTCCCATTTTAAGCTAGGGTTCCTCACACTTACTCTTTTTTTTATCGAGTTATAAACTTGGGATCGTGTCCATCTTTGTGTTGCTAGTATGGATCGCACCACGTCCCCTATATTCACTATGTTTTCTCGCTCCCCCCCTTTATTGCATCTTTATCTGTGGGCCAAACCAGTGAATGAGGAACTCATTTCCCGTGAGCCCGTATGCTGCTCCATGATAATTATTAATTGTGCTCCCATCTCGCCAAGCTTTTTTTAAAAGAGATGAGTTGGACAGAGAATAGCTTATAATCTTATCCTAAATCGTGCACATTTCTATGTGTTGATCAGCTTAAGTTACCAAAATGATTTACTTGGATATTGGCGATCTCGAACTGTTTTTATTTCACATTTTCTGCCGATCCTAGTTGAACTAATGGGGTCTCCTACATTTTCCCGGTGGTCTTTTGTCTTTTTTTTTAATCACCTGTGCGGTGTTCCTTCTTATCTGCGTCTTTCCCTCAGAACCCTGTTTCTTTTCCTCATGCCTCCTTATATCAGTGGGATCCAGGATTTCTTCGATCGACTTCTGTTAGCCTGCCATTTTCTTCTCTCAAGTCTGTAAAACAAAAGTTAGATTTTCGCGGCTAATGTCTTTTAATTCACAGCAAAAAGTACTCGAGTCAGTGCAGGGGAGGTTCTACTGTAGTTGTACAGGGTCTTGGTGAGGCCACACCTGGTGTTTGCGTACAGTTTTGGTCTCTAATTTGGGAAATAAATTTCTTGCAATTGAGGGGTCAGAGTACAGAGAAGGTTCACCAGTGATTCATGGGATGGCAGGGTATTTCCATATGATGAAAGACGGGATTAGACTTCGGCTTGTACTCGCTGGAATTTAGAGATTGAGGGGGGATTCTTTGACACTTACAAATGGCCAGATGAGGAAAATGTTCACGTGTTGGGGAAGTCCAGGAAGGGATCACAGTTTATGGATAAGGGGGAAGCCTTTAGGCTGTGATGAGAAAAATCCATCTTTCACGAGAGGAGTGGTGTATCTGTGAATTATCTGGCACAGAGGTGAGTTGAGGCCATTTCGTTAGTATTTTTAGAGGGAGTTAGATGCGGCCCTTTGTGGCTTAATGGCATCAGGAGGTTGAGAGAGGCAGGTAAGGATATGAGTTGGATGATAGCCCTGATTATTTATTGAATGCGGTCAGGTCGAAAGAAGCGTAATGCCTGCTCTGCACCTATTTTCTATGTTTCTAATAATATTTCTTTTCGCTGTTTGCGTGCACGGGTTTTTACTCCGTCGCCAAAATCTCGAAGTCGCCTTTCAATTTTAAGAGCTTCTTTACGGCTTGCTTAATTTCATCCACTTTCGCCAGACGGAATAAATTATTGTCCCACATCCTCCTTAACCCTAATAGGATCTTGGCTCCGCGTGTGTCAAGCGGCCAGTAAGCTAGATTGCCCAGCGGCCCTACCTTCTCTAGGTAGCCCTCCGTCATTCTTATCAGATAGGACATTATGATATTCCCTTTTATTTCCCCCAATATTCGTGCGAACCCGTTACATATTGGGACCTGTCGACTGCGCCAAATTCCGTAGAAGAATTAATTTAGGGGGGAAATTAAAGAAAAAAACAAAAAGATCCCACATCGCATATTTGCTTCATGAGAATTTATTGCTTGATTTATCATGCAGCGATAGTGCTGTATACTTTCACCAGTTTTCTGACTTCAAAGCAGAATTAGGCCAACAGTTATACTGTTGTATGTAATAACTTTTGTTTATATAATGGATAGGTATATGGACGTGAAGGGAATGGGGGGTTTGGTCGAATGAAGGTAGGGTGGGGACTGGGGAGGGGAAAACCAAATGGTCGCACGGTCTGGAAGGGCCAGAGAGGGCCTGTTTCCGGTGCTGTATTTGTTAGATGGTTACTTTTATTAATATCATATTCTACTAAAACATATATCACCACATGGGTACCAATTATTTAATTAGCCATTCCATACTGTTGCGCTTCTGTATTCTGGTTAAACAACAAATGGTTAAATATAAATCGATACGCAATACAAGGGCATCTTGACATTTTTCTATCTCATCATTTTCAAAGACCCACGTCACCATCCCCTTTTCGCGCCAATCATAAGGGGCCCATTTACTGCAATGTGTTAACGTTTCTAGCGGTAGGGGCGCGGGGGATCCACTGTAACCTTCTCAGAAATGTAAAACCACTTAGTTTTCATCCTCCCATTTCTTGTTTGGCATTTACCATTCCACAATTCGTCACATTAACAGTCTGAAGTCTAGTACGGTCTAGTCTTACTTTGCAATTCCCTGTACTTCTTCCTGCATCTGGTCAGGCGAGAGAATGCCATATGTCTAAATCCAAATTGTCTTTCCTTCTTGTTCTATTTCATTCAAATAAGAAGGTATTATTTTTTGCTTCCACACCCATGAATGTCAAATCTGGCATTAAAGCCGCTGAAAGATCACCAATGTTTGTACCGGAAATGCATTAGTTATCAGCTTCAATTTGATAGAGGCCTACTCGAGACATTCTCCATTCCTTCTCTGCAGGTAACTAACAACCAACAAGTCGCCTACTGGGGAACCGGACAAGTGATGCAATTCAGCTTGATGAAGCAACTCTTTTGTGCTCCATGCTTTCCGTGGATGCCTACGATAATAGCGCTGAATGATGATTACGATGCATCCTCTCAAAACTAATTATGGATTTTAAACAATGTTTTCTGGCACCCGACTTTAGTTACTCCGCCCTTCGCCTCGCGCACAGCTGCTGCGTTTGTAATGACTTCAATGGAGGTGGGTCAATAGAAAAGCGATTCTGGATCTCTGCATACCACACAGGCGAACTTATTAATTTTGTCGGCCCTCTCTTGGATACACGCTTGGTTACATTCTGCTTTCATTAAAAATATAATTGGTTTTAGCGTTTGCATACTTGTATGTGACGTTGATCCCACTATATTTGGCTGCTTCTGTTGGATAGTTAATTATTTATTGAAATCGATGTCTACTGTTAGCTGCATTGAGGCATTTTGTTTCCTGCGAGAAGCATATTTAAAATGGAAACGCCAATTAAATTAAATGTTGCAGCAAGTATTTATTTAAAATGGTTTGTGCAATGGACATTTACATACGATCATGTGAACGTACAAGATGAGAAGAGATGGAGGGGGAACTGTTTTGCACCATAAACTATGTGACTGTTTACATTCCGTGCTGGAGGCGTTGCCGTTGGGTTCAATGGAAGGTGGAAACAATTAGGTGAGGCTCAAATCGGAAGACATTGAAGGTTGTTTCCAGTGCTACATAGCGCACGGTTCCACGTGACGCCTCTCGCCGCTGAGTAATTGAACAATTTGCCGTCTCCAATGTTAAATGAATGGCAAACTTATGCATTCGGGGCAGGGGACTCGGTCAGATTTAGATAGTATATCTAAGCTATTTTTTGAAATTAAGATGCAGAAAGATTTCAGTGACATCTCCGTCTTACCTAGCTTTTGCACTACGGAGGGATTGGTATTGTAATGTTATTTTACACCTGGTTTATTCGATTTTTTTAAACTTACAGTTATGCTGAATGGGTATTTGAATGCCTGGAGCAGCTGTTCTTGAACTTCCTCTGGGTCTCAGTGTAAATGAGCGGTGTGTTGCAGGTGTTAACAGTTGTAGCATAATTCCAGGTTGTCAATATTGCATGTTGGTCTTCAACCCCTTGTTACCGAAAACCACTTCGTAATTCGATAGATCACGAAAATATGCTACGTTGTGCCCATAAGAAACATAAAGCTGCTGGAGATTGCAAAGAGTAAAATTATGGATCGTCTGTCGCGGTTTGCAATTCTGGGTCTCCTCCTGAGATCGCGAGTTTTCTTGGCGGGGCACGGACTGATCACTAAAATGGTTGACAGTTGAGTACATTCTCAGCATAAATCAAACAAAACGGAATGACTGTGTTTATTCAGCTGTTGACCCAGGCAAATAGCTATCACAAGGGGAGATATAAAATTGAAACGTATTCGACAACCCACAGTATTCCCTGCTTATCCCTGAGTGTATAAGTGTACGCAAAAGGCCAGGGCACGTTCTGCAAACAGAAAAAACGCAGATTGGGTCACTATATCACCACCGCCGGTTCTCTCGGTGCAGTAACTGTTTCTCAGATTCTGAGTGGAATTGGCCACATAGCGATCAAATGTAAAAGCGACCGTGAGCCAAAACCGAAACACAAAAAGCTACGGCCGCGGGAGGAGGATCATAATGAACCTGCACACAGTATTGTGGAGAAGAAGAATGTTCTCCACCAGTAAATCGTCGGCTATACGCTGTAATATCACTTCGCCCGACGATCACGGAGAGGACCGCGTTCGCCTTGGCCACCAGGTAACGAGTGGTTGCATTTGGAGAGACCCACAATTATCTGCGGGGACCTGGATTCACAATGGCCTGCTAAGAATTCACTAGGGGTGTAGAAAAGAGCAACTCTAGTTATATGGAAGCGAAAACGCGATGCTAATTTGGGGTTACATTTTGGATACGATTTGTTTTCTTTTTCGTAAAAACTGGGCCCCCCCCACTGACACATGCTATCCTGGGTGCGTGTTAGGAGTGTGCGGATTAGCTAGCAGCGGATATACGCAGGCAGGTGAGCTGTCTCACAGTCTCCTTGGATGACCATAGACTGCGCAACAGGTCGGCGCAGGACGCCATCGTTCCTCGGACCTAAAACCCTTCTTTGGAACAGCCAGGCAACAGGGATTCGAACGTTAGATTCGCATTTCTCCGATGAAGCACTTGCCTTCAACACTACTCCATTCGGAACCATTTGATAATCTCCCGAGCCCATGCGATCAGCCACATCCTTGCTTTGGAATACCTCGTCTTGCGATTAAATACCTTAATCAGGAGCATTAGTGCTAACACCCTTCAACATTAATTCTGAACAAACGGTGCCCATAAAGATGTCTTCTCCTTCCCCGGACGACACCCTATACCATCACAGAAACCTCTCCGGTCAAATTCGGCTTCGACAAGTTTCCAGATAATGACAATCTCAAGTTGTATTTATCACAAAGATCCCACATGTCAGTCCCACTACTGCGTCCATTGACCTACCTGGCACCCCGATTGCTGCTAGAATTGGATAATAATAATCTTCAACGGTCAAGTGCCTCTTCCAAACTCATTTCACTTCAAGCCGTCCCCAGTTATGCAGTGCCGAACATTGCAGAAGTCAATGTGAGACGTAAAACGCGCTATTATTTATATTCTAGAAAATAGGTGGACAGCGTGCGTTCACATCCCGCGGACATCCATTGTGGAAAAGTGTGAACATATTAGGTTTGCTCCCCAGTGATGCAAAGCGTTCAAAACCATTATGCGACCGCTTGCTACTCAGGCACCAGCTGCGCACCCACCGACAAGGTATAAAAATACAACTGCACATTCTATTTTTAAATTTAAAACGCGTGGCTACGAAGACGCAGCAAAATGCATGTCATATGGCATTTAGCCACTCATTGCTGCGATGTAATACAGTACTTTTTGTAGGCATTTGAATGCATTTTCCAGACACCGTAAAATGCTTCTTTAATTATGTGATCCTGGAGTTCTGTGAAATCTCCGTTTGAAAAGAAAATAGAGTCCATATTTGGGCAGCGGTCTATATGATGTAATCATAGGGAAAACCTTCTAGACGCCATCGCACGCAACCCAGAAACAATAGCAGCATTAATATCTTTAAACTGTTGAGCTTTTGTATGAAGTAAATTATAGGCAAGTGTTATTTTTTACATAACAATGCCCAGAAATAAACATCGGCAAGAACATGTTCTTGGTCAACAGTTTCATTAAGAAATGTGTTGATTCATATAAACAGAGAGGTGAACGCTTTAGATGTATTCCATGTATTAGGGCAAGTCATTCCAATGCATTGACCGTTGGAGATATCAAGAATGTTGATGCGCAAGATGATAGAACCGATTAAATGGGGTGTTAAAGAGGTATGACCAGCTGTAATGTTTGGGGATAGTAAATACTGAGGCAGTCTTTGATCTAAGAAAGAAGTGGCATGTTTGTGCACGCAAAATCAAGCTATTCCACAGAAAAAAATCTTACATAGAGCATTACAGTACAGCACAGGAAGAGGATGTTCTTTTTCGAATAATTAATTCGGATTAATTTTAACAAGGGGATTATGAAATCTATTCACAAGAATGGTACTAATATTGACGGTGTGCAATTGTGTGATGGATTGGATATTGCCGAAGATTTTTCACTCTGCAGCGAACAAGACCCCGAGGGGTTATGGAGGTTAAAATATGAAATGTGGAGGGAGGTATTTTATATTGTCCCTCGTATATAGTCTCTATAAGAGTGCAAGATTCTAAAATGAGAATGGTTAAAAATTTAGAAAGGACGCAGCGGTATATCTTCCTCACGGGAGGGGCATGTACTGTATATTACGAACTCTCACCGGGACTTTTCCCATCTTGTCTGAGAAATTGCCTTTCAACTAATTGCGTGTCAAATTTGATGGGGATGGTAGGCGTTGTTTCCCGCAGCCAGCTTATTGGCGGGTTTATTTCACAGCAGGAGTCACACACTCCACTTGTGTGTAAGTGTAGTTCACGTGCAAATGTTGCTCAGATCTAATATATTTGGGATTTATTACCATTTATATGGGGAGTGACATAATGATAGATTTTTGCCAGGGACTGGAGATGTCAATTCTGAGAGGGACTGTATTGGTCAGGATATTATTTTTTCTCTGGCCCGAACGATACGATGTTGTGAATTGATATTTCAGTTTTGAAACGTTATCTCGAGAGACAATTTAATCAAGACGGTCGTAGGAGTGCGAATTGTAATCAAAATAAGAGGAGAGAGATTTAGTGAAGTTGAAGGACTCGGATGTTAAATCCGAAGGTGCGATGTTGCCAGGCAGACGGTTACGCGTTGTTCTTCGATCTTGGTGACCGTCCTGTGTCTCATACAGCATTGAAAACAAGTCCTCCGGCCAACCTGCATCGTTGACCGCGTTACCCATATACAGACACACTGGCCCCACGGTTGGCTCATATTCATCTTAACGATTCTTATCCATGTAACTGTCGCAATATTTTGTAAACTTTTGCCAAAGTACCTGCTGCAACCACCTCCTCCGGCAGCATGATTACATACATGTGTAGGGTAGGAAAGATGGGACTTTGATAAGGACTAGGGAAGGTTGGGATTGGGCAGTGAAGTGGCAAGTGGTATTATTTAGTGCATAAGTTCGAGTATGCATGTTGTCAGTTGTACTCTTGATTGATACGAGTGTCAGGGTTACGGGGAGGGGAGGACGGCAGGAGAATGGGTTTTTAGGGGAGAGATGGATCATCCATGTTTGAATGGCGGACAGACTTGATGGCCGTAATGGGCCATTTCTGAACCGATCAACTTTAAGGACATCGTGGACCACTTTCAGCACATGCCTCGATGGCAATTTGCCAACTTCCATTTTGGTCTTCCCACACAACGTTGAATTTCTGAAAAGAAGTGTTTTCGGTTCCCGAAAAACGTTTGCCCTAATTCCTTCGCTCCATAGATGATCGCTGCACCCTCCTGTGTTATCCAGCACTTTTGTCCATCGTTTGATTTTCATCATGGAACATATAACCGTTAATTATTTGTTCCTTGATTCGCTTGGAGCTCCTTTTCAACAAAAATTGAATGGTTATTGTGCAGCGGTTCTAAAATGTATGTAAATCACTTGGACGTTTTTTAGTTGGGGAGTGAATACAATTCGGATACAGCAGCGACTATTAATCTATTTCAACTGGTTGGAACTTCATGAAGAAAATGATAAGAAAAAATAATGTATAACGTGCTAACTGACCAGAAATAAATATTCGGTAACGATTGTCATGATCAAATTGTTCATGTTTATAAAGCAATTTTTGTCAATTAAACAGACGGATACCGCGTGTGCGGTTATACCAGAATATTGGGCGAAATCATCGACAATGCCATTGATAATGTATTGATGTGGAATTACTTTCACAGAAGGCCTGCGGGAGGTCAAATTCAGTGGATAATTATGAGGCAGAGAGAGTTTGATAGATTTCTTGACTCTAGTAAGAGTATCTGGGGTTATGGGGAGAAGAGGTGTTGGTGTTAGATATATCAGCAGTGTGATTGAATGGCGGAGTAGCCTTGATGGGCCGCGAATGAGTCAGCAAGAGAGCAATTGGGGGACATCTGCTAACCAAATCGATTTTGGCTTCTTTAAATGAGGTGGATACATTAACAATGGACAATAGGGCTGGAGTACGCTATACGACCCTTCGAGCCAGCACGGCAATTCACTTTTGATCATGCTGATCGTCGACATCAGTTCCCCGTTCGTGGCCTTCTCCCCTTATCCTTGACCTCTGCTATCTTTACGAGCACTATCAAGCTCTCTCTTGAATGCATCAGAGAATTGTCCACTCTGCCATCTGAGGCTGAAATTCCATACAAATTTCACAACCCTCTGTGTGAAGGTTTTTATCATCTACGTTGTGAAATGAGTATACTCCTTTTTCTTAAAACTGTTGGCCCTAGATTATGGATTCCCAAAGAACGATAACATTGTGTCCTGCCTCTTTGCGCGGCCAGACTTTTAATAATCTTATAGGTTTGAATTAGTTCCCAAACACAAGCCAACGCTGCATTCTATCAACATTATGACTGTCCACTGTAGCATTGGCTCTATAGCAATTCTAGCCAATTAGATTACTTAATAATTATAACCCGACTAATTGTACATTTCATAGTGAAGATCCGGCCACTGCTTTGCCAGTTCGAGTAGCAGTCAGATGAACGTGTGATGACCTGTTGTTGAGTTATGACCTGAAACAATAAAGATGCTTGTGTTTCAGCCCGTGTGAGTTTTGAGATCCTTTACTTGGCGTCATATTGGATCCGTTCCCGCGTCTGTTTATCGCTATTTATTTAGGTTTACCAGTTTTTAATTTTCGTGTTCGTGTGTGAATGGGATCTTGGGAGCTCTTTTATCGGAAGCTAGCACGCTTGTGGTTTTGAATCTGATATCGCCCCGTGCGATGGAGAATGTTTGAGAAAAATATTTACTCTCATTTATATGCGCATCGTTCACCGCAACAATGCCGACGATTTTGGAGGCTTCGCTTCTGTTTGAATTTAAGCGGCTCCGGGGCATGATGCGCTCTGGACTCGTTTGAATTTGCAACCTGCCACTGGATGCGACATGGGACAGGTATATGGTGCCGGCAGAAATATTAGTTAACTCGATGGTATTACTGAGAAAGTTAGAGTACTGTGTGACCTAACGTCTAATGGAATCCTTGAGTGTTGATTAATATTACTCTCAGTATTTGCGCATAGTTCACCGCATCAATTGCCGTCGGAATTGAAGGCTTCGTTCTGTTGAATATAGAGGGTCCGGAGGCTATGATCCGCGCGCGACTCGTATGAATTGCACCTGCCCAACTTGGGGTGCGAATGGACAGGTATTGGTGCCGACAGAATCTAAGATAACTCGATGTATAGCATAGGAAAGTTCAGAGAACTGTGTGGACTACCGTCTAATTGTATCTGGGTCCGCAATAACCAATGTCGATCCGGTGGCTCATGCACTTCAACTCCCCTTCCCATTCCGCATCCGACCTCTCGGGTTCCTGGGCCTCCTCCTCGGCCAGAGTGAGCAACCCGAAAGTTGGAGGAACAAGCCACGTAATATTTCCGCTTGGGAGTCTGCATCCTTTGGGCTGAACATTGAATTTTCTCAATTCTGTTAACCTTTGTCTCTGTCTCCTTCCCCCTCATCTCTTTCTCCCTCCCCCAACCTAGTCGCACTAGTTCTCATTTTCACACCACAACAGCTTACATGGCTCGTTCCCTTTTTCATCGATACATTTTTTGCACTTCTTTCATTTCATTGTATCTTTATCTCTCCATCATCACCAGTCTTTATCTCTCGTTTCCCCCGATCCATGACCAGTCTGTAGGAAGTGGTCTCGACCGGAAACGTCGCCTTTTATCCTTCGCTCCTCGATGCTGCCTGCACCGCTAGTTTCTCAGCCTTTTGTGTACCTCGATTTCCTGCATTCTGCTGGTCCTTCTTTAATACATTGAGAAGGATAATATTTTTTGTCGAGGAACAGCCCTGATGAACCGGTGGACCGGATTCTTCAGCGACTGGTGTCTCATCCGTTTTCGATGCCAGGTTTGGTGAAAAATGACGTGGATTTGTTCGTGATAAAATTGTGGGAGGATTGAGTGACCGAAAGCTGCGGCTGAACTTTTACGAAATTGCAGAACTGTCTTTATGATCAGGGTTATTCCATGCTTGTCGGATGGCTGAGACTGTGGCACCACTGTCTGATTATGATTGCGCGAATGCTAATCAACAATTAATGTGAATATGGATAGTTACTCTCCGCAAAGATTCTTAATGCATCCAGAAAGGTTCAGAGCCTGCCTAACACGAGGTGTAAAACTGTAACTATTTCCCTCCCCACAAGAGGCACAAAATTTTGCATCGTTCATGGAAAGTTATCATAATTGGAAAAACCATCGACTTTGCTAATTGGCGTTTCTAGGGGCAGTACAGCTCCAAGGGTCAAGCTGACACCTGATTTCAACAAGACTGTCAGATTCAGTTCTCACGACCGGACGAATCTTTCCACGGTAACGGACTCTGATAGCTTCAGATACTGAATCTGTCGCACTTTCCCATAAACCTGCGCACACGGGCAAAGTTATAATCCTGCTGTGTCCTTGATAGTGAAATAACAACACCATGATCGCCAAGGTCGATACTGGTACCGGCGTTGGAAATCAAAGTGTTCAACAAGAAAAGAACCACTTGAGCGCACGGAGAAAATGACTCCACACTTTACATGCTTGATATTCTTCACCTACTGGGCAAAGCAGCGCCTTAAAAAGAGATATAAAACATCAATCAACTGACTATGGACTTGTTATTTTTCATAGTTCAGCCAAGTTCTGAAACCTGCTAGGCATCGATGCGTGGCATGCCTGGGTTTGGTCTATTTCGGAGTGTGCTGTTCACAACCGGTTTGACAGAGGACACGAAACCAGGTACTATTCCCAACTATAAAGATTTGTTTTGACAGCAAAAACTCGGCAGACTTCCTACAAACATATCAGATAATTATCGACCATGCAGTCACCCCGATCGTACGTAAGCACTCACTGTGACCACATGGTATGTGTGAGCAAGTACATAATGAACTTAAAGATGGGCACCTTTCCTTCAGTGTCCTCGCCGAAAGTCAGCGGAGCCTTGATTGGGTTTCTACTCGTTTGTCACCACGCAAAACAGGAAAGACAAAAAGGAGGTTAAATGTATCTGCATCAATCCTAAAATTGAATACAGAATATCAAACGCCAACAGTTCCCACTGTGGACCATCGAAGGACGTTGACGCACAAATCGGTAAACGCAGTTTTTTCAGTTTTTGGATGCAAAAAAACTCATTTTCGCAAATCCGTTAGACCGTGCTTCATCGGCTTTAACAACATTCGCCACCCCGTTCGGACGTTACTGTTCCTAAGAATGCCTTTGGCATCAACCTGCCAGCGGAAGTCTTCTAGATGCAATGGAACAAATGTTTGGCATGTTTTCCCCTGTGCCCTCATAGTTGAACGACATTCTGGTTATATGGCCGCGATGCACCGAGCATGATGCAAAACTACGTAAAGTACTGACGTGCCGGAGGAAACTATCAACTTAAGCTGACCCACTTAAATGCAAGTCCTGGTTTTTCCCAAATTCACTTCGTCAGGCCACGTGTTCACTTAGCAACGGATTAGTACCGATCTATTGAAGATTTCCAGCAATCAACGAGCTTTGCCCGTACCAATGACGTCAGTAGCCTACAACGATTTCTTTAGCCATGGTTTACTACCTGGGGAAGTTCATCCCCAATCTCACCGAACTTTCAGCCCCCCTACGTAACTAACTCGTAAGTAAGTATAGTAAGTAAGTATGTAAGTAAGTAAGTAAGTAAGTAAGTAAGTTAAGTAAAGTAGTATGTAAATAAGTAATGTAAGTTAGGAAGTAAGTATGAGTAAGTAAGTAAGTAATTAAGTAGTATGTAAGTAAGTAGTAAGTAAAGTTAGTAAGTAAGTAAGTAGTAAGTAAAGTAAGTAAGGACGTAAGTTGTGTTAACGATATTTAAGTTAAGTAAGAGTAAGTAAGTAAGTAAGTAAGGAAGTATGTAAGTAAAGTAAGTAAGTAAAGTAAGAAAGTAAGTAAAGTGAATAAGATAGTAAGTAAGTTTTAGTGGCCAAGTATTCACTACAAGGAATTTGCCTTGCGTTGGCTCACCCACAAGTAACAACTTGAACATACAGCGACAGTTACGGATGGACTCCGAAACACTAAAATTATTAGTAATAAAACATTAATAAATAAAACACCATTGATCATGCAAGTGAACGAACAAAATACCAGATCAAAGGGACGCTATAGATTTTTGGCTGTTGAGTAGAGTAACTAATCGTGGATACTAAAAAATGTTTTTATGTCGCTGTGGCTGCTTTAACATCCAGAATCGCCTTACAGAGGGAAGTGATTCAAAGAGATTGTGGCCAGGGTGAGAGGGTCAGAGAAGATGATCTTGCCCGCTCGCTTCAGGCCTTGCTGTGTACAGTTCATTAATGGAGGGGTAGGTTGCAGCCAAATACCTTCTCTGCTGTCGGGCGATTTGGCTGCAGCCTCAGGTGTCGTGCTTGTTGGCGAACAAACCAGACCATGATAGAGAAGGTGAGCACAGACTCTATAATGGGCCGTGTTGATTGGACCATCATTGCTTCTGCTGATTGTGCTTCCGCAGCTGCCGTAGGAAGTACAATCTCTGTTGTGCCTTTTTGTCTGTGGAGTCGATCGGTCGCCCCCCATTAAGGTCCTTGGAGATGATGGTTCAAGAATTTAAAAGGATCCCACTAGACATGACTGTGGTTGTTGTTGATGTGAGTGGGATGAGGGGAGGGAGAGCTTCTTGCTAATGTCTCAATCATTTCCACTGTTTAAGAGCATTGAGCCTTCTAGGTTGTTGCGATGGTTCCAGGGTGCCATCTGTGACACATCGTGTCTGTGGCAGTTAATCCCATACTGGATCGGTCCAATCAGGGTTGTGTCGTCGCAAACTAGAGAAGCTTGACAGAGGGTGTCTGTGGAGGTGCAGACATTGGTGTAGAGAGTGTAGAGGAGAGGAGAGAGTACGCCAGCTTGCGGTGCTCCTATGCTGAGCGTTTGACGGGTCCGAGATGTGTCTGTCTGGAAGCTGGTGATCCTCCGGCAGAGGGGTTTCAGGCACAGTCAACACGGACAGTTTGAGTGAAGTAACTCTGGCACAATGGCGTTGAATGCAGAGGTAAAATCAACAAACAAGATCCTCGCATAGGTCCCCCTGGTGATCTAGGTGTGTAGATGAAGTGCAAAAACCCAGGTTGATGCATCATCCACAGATTCTATTGGCCGATATGCAAATTTAGGGGGGCTCCAGCAGGGGGTCTGTGATAGTTTTCAGCTTGGTAGCACAAGCCTTTCGGTGTCTTCATGACCGAAGAGGGACAGTGCGACAGGCTTGTAGTCGTTAAGAGAAAGTAACCCTGCCTTCTTGGGTACAGGGGACAATAGTGGAGAACTTTCAAGCAGACAGGGCAGTACATGTTTGTAGGGACTGGTTAAAAGGCCTGTAAGACCCGATGCCGTGGAAAACTCTTGGTGCTGGTACCAAACCACCAGCGCCTTTAGAGTTTTAAAGATACAGCTCGTTAGTGCACCGACGCAGACTTCAATCAAACTGCCGGTTTCAATCACCTGCGAACCGCTTCCAGTTTGGACTAGGCGCTGGAAGCTGCAGACTCTTTGACAGCGTATGTTTGCACTCTACCTACGCTTCCAGAACACTAAAGGATTACCGAACAGCGCTATGCCCTGATAGAAAAGTAGAGCTGTTTGCCCTGGTTTTTTGCCTGCTCCAAATTTCAAAGACCTTCTTTTTTGGCAAAATCGCCACGCAAGATAAAACTATCATCAACCTCCGGTTACTATACTAAGCAAGCCGAATCATCGCTGCTCCAGCAGCTTCAACGCATGATGATGCAGCTCCATGGTTTTTTCGACTTCCGCATTGTCTACAAAAAAGGTAATGATTGGCCACACTGCTGACATTCTATTCACGGGCATCATTGCCAACAGGACTACATCTTATGAAACGCGGGACTTCTACATTCTAAAGTTTCGTTAGTTAATACTGACGCCTACGCCCGCCTCGCGAACACACTGCCATGGATACAACCTCCAAGCTGCTAACTTTCAGTCATTAAAAGCGGGCTGGCCAAACGAACATTTTAACACTCCCACCGAACTAAGACCCTACGTCTGTACATATGAGCTGTGCTGCAGGACGGATTGTTTGTAAATGGCAACCCCCCCCCCACTAGCACTACTGAGGGATCGCGGTGGTCACCATGGCGCGGAGGACACCCTACAACGTGCAAATAAAATTGTTTTAATGGCCCGGAATGTTCCAGGTACTTCTGGAAAAACGGAAGTAATGCGGCCATCTGCAATACGCAAGCGCCATACCAGCAAACACAACCGCTGCATTCCCTACGGCCCACTAGCAGGGGCGTCCGTGGTCGCCGTTTATTTTCGACTGGCACGGGTTAACTATCTCGTGTTGTGGACTGTTACTTCGATTTGTTTTTTAAATTGATTCTTACCAACCATCTCTCTGAATTAGTCATCTGGAACTCGACAGCATTTCTCCGTATACGAATTCCAGCCCGCCTTCGACTGACAAAGTGACACAATTCTAGCCAAATGTTTTAAAGACTTTGCCAAACTCTGGAACTTTTAAAAGTGTCACCAGAAGCTGTTACCCACGGTCCAATGGGATTTGCCGCATGTACTGTTACGCAATGGTTAACAACTTATGGACGTTCCTTCCTGGCAAATCCTGATATCTACCTAGACCTGGGAATCTGTAGAAATATTGCCAGAGACGGTGTTTTAGGCTCTCCAGCAAACGGACTGGTTTGTACGCCAGACAAGACCCCCACTGCCCATGACCCAGGGCACATTAAGCCTAAGGTTCTCTGCCTGCTGTAACTTCAAACGCGAGTAACAATTCCAAACAGGAACGACGCAGGAGAAGGAAGAAGAATAACGTGGCCTACGGACAAAACCAGTAAGCCAGTAAGCCATTAATTCCAAGACCAAGTGGTTCGTGTACAGACACAAAGGACATGCCTATGTTCCATAAATTCGTTTTTTTAAAGGTGGATACATAGTCATAATGTTATCTGGGATTTTACGAAGCACAGAATGAATAACCAAAAGACATTTATGTTAAATCAAAATGAATGGACGGTTTAGTTTTTACCGAATGTCATGCTCTATTTCTGGGCGTTAACATTAAAAATATGAACCCTGGTTGGATGAATCGACCAGCAATCAGACTGGTTTTTAAAATGGAAAAAGGAAGACTGCTTACCCTTTGAAATTGGTTCGATTCTGTTTGCTACCACTTAAATTGAACAAACAAACTATAGTGAAAACCTTATAATATGCAGTGGTATACGATTTGGTAAAATGAAAAAAGACTTTAAAAATTGGATAAATCTATCACTCTTCTCTCATTGTAAACAACCTGCATGTTAAAACTTCAATGATTGGATAAAGTTTTTTAAAATGGAAAAAAATCACGTAATTAAAAAGATGGGTCTTCTGTATAGGAAAGGTACATTTCTTTCATTTCAGGAGTTACAACAAACTTATGGACTCCACTCCAAATTGACCTATTTCTGTTATTTACAACTTAGAGGACTTTGCTAAATCAAATACTGAGGATTTCAGAACTAGTGATCCAGAAACTCTTGATGAATGTTTGAATAAACACCCTAATACAGAGAAAATAATATTCTCATATCTACTATTATCATATTAGAAAGTGAGGCACCAACTTAGACGGGAATTTATATAGGTATACATGGGAATAATGAACTAGGCCAGGCCAATAATGAAATTTAATTGGGACGAAAGCATACAAAATATACATCATATGTCGTTATGCATGACGCTTTCTTAATACAATTTGAAGTATTAATAGAGTACAATACTCAAAAACGTAAATTAAATAGAATTGATTCACATATTTCTCCTATCTGCGGAAAAAAGTCAGCATTTAGAGGCTAACTTAACTCACACCCATTAGTAAATTATATAAAAATTAAAAACTTTTGGACGGAATGTTTAGATAATTTCGGAAGTTGTCAACACCCAATTTGGACCCCGGCTCAAAACTAATGATATTAGGAATATTAGTACCAAAGTCTAAAACATTACTAATGGCAATTAAACAGTTATCGACTATAGTATAATAATTGGGAAAAATGATTATTGAAATTTTGGAAAGGGCCTACAACCCCCACAATTAATATGTGGATTATGAAAATGTCGGAGATTAAACTACATTTGGAAGTATCAGACTTTATTGGATTATTTGAAGGGGAAGTTGGTTCGGCACGAGAACCGACTGAAGATCGATCAATCGATTTAGATGAAGAGTTATACTTTATTAATTTACGAATAATATCTACAATGTTGTATTATTAGTACATATTGATTCTTCTTTATAATACTTTTTTCTCTTTTCTTTATTATTTTCTATCTATATAAAGAAATAAAAAATATATAGAAGCAGAGTTATTTAAATAATTGATAATATTGATCTCTATTTGCCTTGTTTTACTGTTATACATGAATTGTTTTTATTATGTACTTGCTTCTAATTAAAACAAATATTAAAAAGTATTAAAGGGACATACCAAAACTGGGAATCATCCATGGCCCTGCGAAATAAGGAACCAAAATCCTACCTTTGTCGATGGTCGGCAGCACACGTCTATAGAACACAAACAGTGAACATATCCTTCCAGTGAGGAACGACGTCCCAGCGTTCAATGGGGTCCTGGATCCTGGATCCTGACGCTCCTACGCTGAACTTTAAAGTATTTGCTGTTCCAAGTCGCGCAGTGCTGCAGCTGCTACCCCACGCCAGTCACCGCGTCGGACTTATGGCCCTCCACCTCGCCCCCCACCTATTGTACCCGGTTCACGGTACCCGCGACGGTCTTCCCCTGCGGTGTCCCACAGAGTCTTGTTGGCTCACCCAGACGTGACCTTAGCTTTTCCGAGAAAAGGTTGACGAGGCAACTCCCTACCGTACGCGGACCGGGCGGGTTAGTAAGCCGCCTGATAGGTACCGCGACTATGTTTAACTTCATTATTCTTAGATATAGTGTTTTGCATTTAACAATATATTTACTCATCGTAGTGATAACGCTGTATCTACTTTTCATTTATAGCATGTTAGCGAATGATAATGCTTAATAATTATAACCCTGCCTAATTGTAACATTCATAGTATAAGATCCTGCCCACTGCTTGCCAGTCTGAGTAGCCAGTGTGAACGTGTGATGAACTGATGTGCAGTTAATGACCTGAATAATAAAGATGCTTGTGTTTCAACCTGTGTGAGTTTGAGCTCTTTACACCCACCATCCCGGGAATTAACGCCGTGAACACACGCTACCTCCCTCAATAGCAAGAATGTCCAAGAATGGAGACCAAAACTGCACACAATACTCCAGGTGTAGTCTCACTAGGGACATGTACAGCTGCAGAAGGACCTGTTTGCTCCTATATGCAACTCCTCTTGTGGTGAAGGCCAACATGCCATTAGCTTACTTCATTGCCTGCTTTGCAAGCATGCTTACTTTCAGTGACTGATGAACCAGGACCCCCCAGATTTCGTTGTAATCTCCTTTTCTCAACATGACACAATTCAGATAATAATCTGCTTTCCTGTTTCCCGCGCAAAAGTGGATACATGTGGGGTCCCTTATCGGGTGTATAAAAGTGCACTTGGTGTGCTTAGATTCTTTTGTAGGCTCTTGCGAATATTTTGGTAGAAGCAGCTCATACCAAGTGTTTGGGGTATAGCAGGGGGAATGCTCATTCCTAGAAGAAAGTGTCTCCAGAGTCTCCAGAAAGTGTCACCTAGAGTTAGGCTATATGTCTCCTAAATGTATAAGGCAATATTTTCTTTAGCATAGTGGCATCCAGTGAATTGGCCTCCAGTGACACATCTAGTGAAACATCCAGTGAATTGGCCTCCACTGCCTTCTGAGGCAGAGAATTCCACAAATTCACAACTCTCATGCTGAACAAAATGTTTTTTTCTCATCTCAGTACTAAATGGCCTACTCATTCTTAAACTGTGACCCATAGGTCTGGACTCCCCCATAGGTCTGGACTCCCCGAACATCAGGAACATATTTCCTGCATCCAGCCTGTAAGAATTGTATATGTTTCTATAAGATCCCCTCTCATGCTTCTTAATTGCTTCATTTAAGCCAAGTCTTTCATCATATGTCAGTCCTGACATCCCGGGAATTAACGCTATGCTCATTCAATGGCAAGAATGTCCATTCGCAAATTAGGAGAGTAAAATTGCACACAATGCTCGAGGTGTGTTCTCACCATGGCTCTGTTCAAATGCAGTGATATCTCATTACTCCTATATTCAAATCCTCTCGCTCTGAAGTACAACTTGCCAGTTGCTTTCTTCACTGCCTGCCTAACATGTATCTTCCTTTCAGTGACGGATGTATAAGGAAACACAGGTCTCGTTGCCCATTCCCTTCCCCTAATCTGACACCATTCAGATAATAATCTGCCTTCTTGTTCTTGCCACCAAAGTGGATAACCTTAAATGTATCCACATTATACTGCATCTGCCGTGCATCTGCCCACTCATCCAACTTATCTAACTCACCCTGTAGCCTTAAATAATCCTTCTCACAGCTCACACTAACACCCAATTCCGTGTCATCCGCAAACTTAGAGATGCTAAATTCCTTCGTCTAAATCATTAATCTATATTGCAAATCAGAGCATTGAGCCTTGAGGCACCCCGCCCGTCTCGTCCTGCCATTCGACAAAGAGCCCGTTAATTCCGACTCTTTGCTTCCTATCTGTCAACCAGTTCTCTATCCGTCACAATATCCTACCCCCAATACCATAAATGTGAACACAAATCAATTGCGTGGGACCTTTTCAAATGCATTTAGAAAGTCGTGATACACCAATTTCATTGGCTCTCCCTTATCGATTTTCCCTCTTACATACTCAAAAAACTCCAGACGATTAGTCAAACATGGTTTCCCCTTCATAAATGCATGCCGAATTTGACCGATCCTGTCAGTGCTTTCCAAATGCGGTGCTATTACATATTTGATAATCGACTCAAGCACCTTCCGCACTACCGATGTTAGGTTAACTGAACTATAATCCCCTGTTTTCTCTCACCCTCCTTTATTAAAAAGTCGGGTTCTAATAGCTACCCTAAGAGTCCACCGGAACTGATCCATTGTCTATAGAATATTGGAAAATAATCACCTATGCATCCACGATGTCGTGGACCACCACCTTCAGATGTTGCGGATGCAGGCCACCAGGCCACTGGGGATTTATTTGCCTTCGGTCCCAACAGGGCCTCGGTCCCCTAGTATTTCTGGGAGAATGTTTGTGTCTCCCAAGTTAAGACAAACCTAAAGTATTTGTTTAACTGGTCTGCCCTAAAGTGTGAGTCTTTGGCTCGAGAGTCTTCTGCGAGGAGGCTGAGGAGAGGAAGCTATGCATAAAGCTCGAGAGGACGCAACGCGGTGAACGCATTCGGGGCAGATGAGATAGTGTGAGGCTTGCAGATTGTGGGAGTCCATGGACACGGATGGAGCCTCTGGCTGCTACAACAGTGGCAAGTGCGTCCAGCTTCAGCTCTTAAAGGACCATGTTGGGGCACTGGAGAAGCAGATGGATGACCTCGGGCCATCCGGGAAAACGAGAGTTCCCTGGACAGGACCTACCATTAGGTAGTCACGCCGATGATACGGGAAGAACCAAGGTGTGTGATGGAGAGAAAGGGTGGAAATTGTGGAGTGCAGAATACCCAGGTGTCTGTGCCTAATGAAAACAGGTACGCCCTCTTGGGAACTGTCCGGGGAGACGATGTTTCCAGTCTGAGCGGCGGACACGTTGGTGGCTCCAATCCTAGAGATGGGACTCGACCGGTGGGACCGACGTCGGGCAGAGCCCTATTGGTGGGTGACTCCATTGTCCGAGGAGCGGACAGGAGATACTGTGGCGGCAGACGAGATGCGAAGGTGGTCTGTTGCCTCCCTGGTGCCAGGGTTCAGGATGTCAAGAGCCGAATTCAGAACATCCTCGAGAGAGAGAAGGTGAACAGCCGACAGTAGTTGTACACGTAGACACAAACGACATCGGGAAGAAGAGGAAGGAGGTTCCCCAACATGATTTCAGAGAGTTGGGAGAAGACTGAAATGCTAGACTTCCAGGGTGGTTATCTCTGGATTGCTTCCAGTACCTCTTGCTGGTGAGGACAGGAACAGGGAGATAGGGGATCTGAATGTGTGGTTGAGGGGCTGGAGCAGGTAGCAAGGATTTAGATTTATAGACCACTGGGATCTCTTCTGGGGTAGGGGTGACCTGTACAAAGGGAACGGGTTACACCTTAACTGGAGGAGGACCGGTATTCTGACAGGCAGGTTTGCTAGGGCTACACGTGTGGGTTTAAACTAAATAGTGCGGGGGGGGGGGGGATTGACAAATTGGGAGTATAAAGATGGAGTTGAAGGGGAAGTGACTACAGGAAAAATGACAAAAGATTATCGAATTAATGGGAAGGAAAGCTCGAGAATGTACAACAGAGCAAGGTCAGGGCCTATTGCGAGCGGTGCGAGGGGGAAGGTGAATACGGAGGTGAAAGTGCTGTATATGAATGCGCCAAGTGTAAGGAATAAAATAGATGAGCTTGAGTCTTAGTTAGAAACTGGCAGGTATGATGTTGTGAGAATTACTCAGACATGGCTGGAAGAGGGCCATGGCTGGAAACTGAATATTCAAGGGTATACCTCCTATCGAAAGACAGAAAGGTGAGCAAAGGGGGTGGGGTTGCCCTGTTGGTGAGGAATGAAATTGTTCCCGATATTGGGGAAGTCCAGGACAAGGAGTGACAGTTTAAGGATAAGGGGAAATCGTTTAGGACCGAGATGAGAAAAACATTTCCTAAGGTGGAATGTTAGACAGATTCATTGGTTCATATATTAAGAAATGGTTAGGTATTCCAGGGAGAGGAGGGAAGCTTTCAGACGTATGACTCAGGCCAGTTACGATGGTTGGGAGATGCAGGCAGATTAGGGAGGAAAGCTTCTTCCGCAGGAAAAAATATTACTACTTTGAGGTCTGATATAGCGTTATGGTCAGATAGTCAGCCGATAGTGTATTTTATAGACCTCATGACGCCTTGGGAAAACTTAATGACTGAGGCTTAAGAAAATACATAGCTTAGATATGTAGACTTGGCAGCTGATGTTGAGCAGCGAGCAAGAGAGCGTCCGGTAGAGGTAGGTTGCAGAAGTTTCAAAACGAGCTATTTGGAGAGCTAGGAAGGCATGGACAACGTTTGCGTCAGGCCGCAAAACAGATATCCGAGGCCGCAGAGCAATGCAGTGGGTAAATTTGGTGGAGAAGAAATAGTGTCAGTTGGGGACCGAAAGAAAACGTATGACATGGAATATATGTACTTCTTTGTAATTGTCGGCTTTGTAAGTGTATCCCGGTCTTATACAAGAGTGATATTTGTGGTGTTACAAGTTTAATGATGGGCTAGGATTAATGGAAGAAGGGATGCAAGTGCCTCGCATTTGCTAATTGGCTGTTGCTTCATTTATTTAGTAGATGCTGGTAGCATACGTGGTGAGAGCAGGTATAGAGGAGGGTTGTTACGGTTCGCCAGATCCAAATGTTGAACCTTCCCTGGATGTCATGTGCCTATGTCAACGATACACCAGTGAAGGGAGGTGCCCACTTGATAACCCCAATGCTACACTTCCATCTGTGGACTAGACTTTGTTAAGAGCTAATTAACTTGGAGGTAGCAAATTGAGTTATTTATTGTCCTGAGCAAAAGATGATATATTCACTTAGATCGTTAGATAATACTTTGGCTCTGTGAATCGGTGTAACATGAAGATCGACTGTGCCTTCTATTGGGATTATATGGTCAACTGTAACACGAACAGTGACAGAGATTTGTATGAACGCATATGGCGTAATATGAGCTGTGACGTAGCCTGGTGATACTAGTGAAATATCACGTGATTGTAACTAGTCAAATATGACATGAGCACCGAAGTGGCATTCTCCTGTATTTTACATTGTGTGCTGAGCATGGCGTTGAATGTAATATCAGGGAATGATCTGACCTGATAATGTATGGTCCTCTGTAATGCGAAGTCACTTGTGTTATAGCTATGGAATATGGTTTTAGATGAACAATGTTTAATTTAATGTTAATCCACGCTGGGATAATATAATAAGTGACGAGATCGTTGCAATTAGGTCAAATGTAAGCTGAACAGGCTGCAATCCTATCTATTGAGTAAAATGGAAAATAAACAGGGACTGGATTTGGTGAAATAAGATTAGCGTGATCTATACTCTGATCTGGGGAGGTGTTGATTTCGTTCACATCGGGCTGCATCGGTGTAACACACGCACAGACAGAGAAATACATGCAATCGAGCGTAGCTTACCTAAAGCTGCGATCAAAAAGAAACCTGCTGTAGATGCTGCATGTCATAAATAAATCAGATAATTTGCAGGCATTCGGCACGTCAGGCAGCTTCTGCGGAGACAGAGGTCCACAAACACTAACAACGGAACTTGCCACGGGATCCTTCAAACGTTTTCAGTTGTTCTTCGTGATCATGGCTGATTAATGGGTACCCGGACGTGGCGTCGAAGGACGAGAAGCCGAAGCAAAGAAGTCGAAGTCAAATAGTCGAATGGAAACGAAGCCGAAACGCCAAATAACCGAAAGCATACGAAGCCGAAACGGCAACGAACCGAAAGCATCCGAAGCCGAAACGCCAACAAACCGAAAGCATACGAAGCCGAAATGCCAACGAACGAAAGGGTGGGACGCCTAAAAGCCAACTAACTGAAAGGCTGCGTCGCCTACAAACCAACTAACCGAATGCCGCTCTGCCGAAAATTCAACTCACGGACATGACGTCGTCGGGGGACGAGACTTGTCAGCAAATCTTCCAGCCACCCGCATCCATCACATCACTGACCTGTGGAGACGGGAGGGAGGGGGTCATTTTCCTACTTATTATATGACTTGTCGGCAGATCGGCATTCGGTTAGTTGGCTTGAATCGCATTGTAGACTTGATAGGACGAATTGCCTAATTCTGCTTCTGTGATTATGAACATGAATACTTTCACCAGTCCAGGAATTACAACAAATGTATCCAGACCCTGCATTCACGGGATAGACTCTCAGCTGTTGCTGGTTAGACCAATACCTGTTTGCTGTGACTCCTGCTCTCTCCCTGTTTGATCCTCTTTACACCTCGTGCAAATCACAGCATTTACTTCCCACGCAGACCTGAGGAGACACACACGTTCATGCGCGCAAGCAAATACACACATATTGCGTAGATCTGCAGATGCTGGTTTAAACCGAAGATTGACACAAAATGCTGGAGTAAATCAACGGGACAGGTAGCATCTCTGGAGAGCAGGTATAGGTGACGTGTTGGGTCGATACACTTCTTTGGACGGAAAGTCGCGGAAAAGGGAAACGAGAGATATAAATGATGTGGAGAGATATATAACAAATGCACGAAAGATATGCAAACAAATAATAAAGGAAACAGGTCATGGTTAGCTGTTTGCTTAGTGAGAACGAAAAGCTGGTGTGACTTGGGTGGGGGTGGGGGTGGGGTGACAAGCGAGGGAATGCAGGGGTTTAAGATAGATAAATCAATATCATATCTCTGATATAAGGTGCCCAAACCAAATATGTGATGCTATTCCTCACTGTTACTTTAGCCTCTCTCTGACAATGGAGGACGCCGAGGACAGAAAGATCAGTGTGGGGATTGGAAGAGAAATTAAAGTATTTAGCAACCGGGAGATCAGGTAGGTGCGGGCCGATGAACGAAGAAACTACCATCCTCAACATTTAAAAGCCGCCTCCGAGCAGGTTGGTCCCAACATCTCTGCCAGATGTCCCAGCCCCTGCCGTGTATGCTGGTGACTTCAACACCCATCATACAGACTGGGCATACAGCAACTCCAACGCTGACGGCGACATCCTGGCAGAATGGGCCTCGACCGCCGATGCAACACTCCCATACGACCCAAAGGAGCCACGCAGTTTCTACTCTGCACGCTGGATCTGCACCACCAACCCGGACCTGCCAACGAACCACTCCCAGTAAGACGCATCCTGGACAAGTTTCCCCGGTCACACCATCGACCATCGCTCATAACCATTACATCTCTGGTCGTTACAGCCCGTGGAAGGGAAAGACGTCAAGAGGTGGAACTTCCGGAAAACTGGGTAGGCTGCACACATGTGAATAAGACAGCCGTGGGCCTCCCACACCCACGCCCCTCCAACCTGAACAATGCCTACGACTCATACTGCAAGAAGCTGCTGGCCGCCGCCAATAAGAACGTACCTCACGGTGTACGCAAAAGCCTATGTTTCCTGCTGGGATGATAAATGTGAAACTTACATTGCGCCCACACAGAATCACAAACCAGCGAAGCCAGCGACAAAGCAGCCAATGACCTAATCTGCAGACTAAATGAGAAAGGCAGGGAGAGATGGACGGAGTCAGTGGAATCAATTGATTTCACACACTCCAGCCGTGAGGCGTGGCGGACCATGAATAAGCTGATGGGCAGGTCGACAACCCCAGCAGTGTCCCATCACTTTGAATTCCATCGCGTCGCTACTGCTGAGCAACAGCCGCTTCCCCAACGCAGACAAGGACTTCCCCAGAACAACATTGGCGAGAGTCCACGAGCTACACAGGGCCCCGAGTTGCGACTCCAAGCTATCCCACGATTTCACAACACAAGAAGTCGAGCAGGCCATCCGACGGCTGAAAACCGATAAGGCACCAGGCATCCATCCGGAATACATAAAACACCAAGGCAAGAAGGCAACTGACTGGCTGTGCTCCTTCCTCTCCACGTGTTTCCGCTGCCTGAAGCAGCTAACGATCTGGCGACGTACCAAGGTGATCTCTCTGCCCAAACGAAAATAGCCTAGCGATGACCCTAAGGGATACCGACCTATCTGACTGCTGTGTGTTCCATACAAGCTCCTGGAACGTCTCCTCCACACACGTCTCAATCCACTGATCGACCCCCAGTTGTCTAAAGACCTGACGAAGCGGTAGGTCAACGGCACAACGGGTGACCTCCTGTGCCATGACATAGAGGACAGGGGAGAAGACTGGCGCTGTCTTCATGGACCCAACAGCTGCAGATGATACTGTCTGGCTGCGTGAAGCTTCTGGAAAGCAGACAAGCACATGGTGAGCTTCATCATGGAGATGCTGAGCAACCGCAGCTTCAGGCGACACATCAGCAACGGGCAATGCAGCAGGGTGAAGAAAATTAAGAACGGCGTCCCACAGGGGTCAGTGCTGGCACCAATGCTGTTCAACATCGACATCCATGACCTGCCTGCAACCCAGTCAAAGAAGTATGGCTATGCTGATGACCTGGCCATCCTACTCGGTAATCCATCCTGGGAAGCAGCAGAAGAGGGGCTCTCTGAAGACATGAACATCCTGTCTTCATACCTGAGGAACTGGCGCCTCAAGCTCAGCATGGGTAAGACAACATCTTCAATGTTCCACCTCAATAACAGGGAAGCGACCCGCGAGATGAACGTCATGGTGGATAACGCCTGGTTATGGTCCAATCCCGTACCCACGTACGTCGGGGTGAAGCTCGACAGAACGTTTTTCATTCAAACAACACCTGGAAGGTGCCAAGGCAAAGACAAGCGCCCGTGCCGCACTGATACACCACCTAGCCGGCACCACATGGGGAGCCACGATGAAGACAATGCGCATGTCCAAAGTGGCCCTGGTGTTCTCAGCTGCCGGGACTGCGCCTCGGTTTGGCGCCGTAGCTCTCACGCCAAGAAGTTGGATGCTGCCCTCAAGAGCGCCCTGCGGACTGCCTCCGGATGCCTAAGAGCCACCCCAGTAAACCAACTGCCTGTCCACGCTGGCATCGCCCCGGCCCACATCAGACGAAAAGCAGCCACGCTGGCCCTCTCTCTCGAAAGGCACACACCAGTGAATCCCACCTCCTCCATCAGATCGTCACAGAGACACCACGACGCGTGCTCCTCAAGTCATGGCGCCCCACTGCCACGCAAGCACAAGAGCTGCTCTGCACAACAGCGGCTGACGCTTCCAAGGCCGCCTGAGTCAAGACAAGATGGAGAGACCAGTGGAAGTCAGCGGAACCATTTAGGCTACACCATTACATCGATGACTCATAGCGACGGACGCTATGGAGTAGCGAAGAAGAGGTGGGGCCTTGTGGGCAGCGCCTCCTGCGAGTATGAGAACCCAACACAGACAGTGGATCACATAGTCACCAGTTGCCCCAAACACCGGTCACCGAATGGTGCTGCAGGGAAGAAGAAGAAGAAGAAGAAGAAGAAGAAGAAGAAGAAGAAGAAGAAGAAGAAGAAGAAGAAGAAGAAGAAGAAGAAGAAGAAAGAAGAAGAAGAAGAAGAAGAAGAAGAAGAAGAAGAAGAAGAAGAAGAAGAAGAAGAAGAAGAAGAAGAAGAAGAAGAAGAAGAAGAAGAAGAAGAAGAAGAAGAAGAAGAGGAAGAAGAAGAAGAAGAAGAAGAAGAAGAAGAAGAAGAAGAAGAAAGAAGAAGAAGAAGAAGAAGAAGAAGAAGAAGAAGAAGAAGAAGAAGAAGAAGAAGAAGAAGAAGAAGAAGAAGAAGAAGAAGAAGAAGAAGAAGAAGAAGAAGAAGAAGAAGAAGAAGAAGATGATGATGATGATGATGGAGAAGAAGAAGAAGAAGAAGGAGAAGAAGGAGAAAAAGTAGAAAGGATGGATAGACTGGGCTTGTAGTCACTGGAATTTAGAACGATGAGGGGGGATCTTATGACATGCTTATGGGATTGGACAGGCGACATGCAAGAAAAATGTTCCCGATATAGGGGTAGTCCAGATCCAGGGGTAACAGTTTAAGAATCAGCGGTAGGACATTTTGGACTGAGATAAGGAAAACCGTTTTCATCCACAGAGTTGTGAATGTGTGGAATTCTCTGCCACAGAAGGCGGCTGAGGCCAATTCACTGGAAGTTTTCAAGAGATAAGTAGATTCTGCTCTTGAGGTTAAATTAATCAAGGGATTTGGGAAGAAATCAGGAACGGCGTACTGGTTTTGGATGTTCGGCCATGATCATATTGAATGACGGTGCTGGGTCGAATGGCCGAATAGTGGACTCCTGTATTTTTCCTACTTTTGTATTGTTTATGTTTCTACGTTTCTTGTATAATTAAGGGATTGATTGAGATGGTGCAAGGTATGATCATTAACGTTACAAATAAATAGTAAGGCAAGTGTGGTGCTAGATTGCCATGATGGGTATGAAGAATGGCGTTGGGATTTTGATCAGCTGGTAAAGTTGGCAGTGGAATCGCGTATTGCATTTAATTTATATATTTGTGATTTGCTTTATTTTGGTCAGTCTTGCTAGGTCTTTCGCAATGTTCAGTTCGGCCCTGCAGAGTACCGTGGAGCAGGCAAATTGAGGAGTTCACGTCATATATCTCTGAATTTGGAGTCGCGGGTCGTTAAGATGGTAATGACGCCTTTGGCACGATGCCTTTCACTAGTTACGGCAGTAAATGCAGATGATGGGACGTTATATTGCAGTTTTCAAGACGTTTGTGAGGCTGCGCTTGCTTGCAGTACCCATGCCGTACATTGGATGTCCCCATCATTCAAAAGCTCGATATTGCACAACACCGAGGAATTATGCTCCAGGAATAGATCAGTGTATTATAGTTCAGAAGTCTAAAACAGAACTTCGAACAGCTCGCTTCGGTTAATAATAAATTAAGTATTTTCATTAAATAAAATGTTCTATTTAACGAACGTAAGTGGGTTCCAAATGATACCGAAAGGTAGACAGCCCTTGAAACACAACGAGGATAACTATCTACATAATCTCAGAGAATCTTTCAGTCACACAATAACGATGCTATTTATAGAGTTATAGTCAAATCACGAACCAATATATTTCGGAACCAGCAGTACACCTCACGCATGATGTCCAACTAATCTAGCCCAACTTGCCCACGATGGGTCCATAGCCTTCCAACCACTTCTATCCATATGCTCGTTGAAATGACTCTAATACATTGTAATCGAAGCCAGCTCTTCAGCTTCCACTTGCAGCCAATTCCACCTCACCACCACTGCCTTTGTAAAAATAGTTGCCTCTCAGTATCTTCTGAATCTATCCACTCTGGCGTCTTCCAGCTTGGAAAAACGACAGTATCCATCTACCGTTTTCTTGCCCCTGATGATGAAATTTACCTCTGCAATATCACCCATCAATCTCTTAATGTCCGGTGAAAACGTTCCAACCTGTCCATGCTCTCCTTAAATCTCAAACTCTTCCGCCCCGGTAACAGTTTTATGATTCTTACCTGCGCCATTTTTAATTGAATGTGTTCCTTCCAATCATGAGAAGACCAGAACTGCGCATTGTACTTCAAGTTTGCTCTCAAAAATGATTTGTTAACTTCGGGGGACCACCTACAATAACAGTTCACTAAGTAACGCCACTTTAACCGACCGGGTAATCCACCTCTTCCATCGTGTCGGTGGTCCACATAGCACCCAAAGTCAAATACAATGTGGATCTGGACAATTTATACACCGTCGTGTACTGTATATAAGCACCAGACACTCGATGCCCTGCTCATCATCTGCGGTGACTTCAATCAATTGTACTTCCACGAATAATGAGGAAGGGTTTGTGTACGGTCTTGTTGTGCGTGGCCCCTTGGGCAAGAGTGGCCATAATATGGTTGAGTTATTCATTGGGACGGAGAGTGACATAATTAATTCAGAAACAAGGGCTCTGAACTTAAAGAAAGGTAATTTTGAGGGTATGACACGTGAAGTGGCCAAGATAGACTGACAATTGGTTCTTAAAGGGTTGACGGTGGATAGGTAATGGAAGGCATTTAAAGACTGCATGGATGAACTACAAAAAATGTTCATCCCAGTTTGGCAAAATAATAAATCAGGGAAGGTAGTACATCCGTGGATAACAAGGGCAATCAGGGATAGTATCACAACAAAAGATAAAGCATACAAATTAGCTAGAAAAATTATCCTACCAGTGGACTGCGAGAAATTCAGAGTCCAGCAGAGGAGGACAAAAGGGATTAATTAGGAAAGGGAATATAGATTATGAAAGAAAAACTGGCAGGGAACATAAAAACTGACTGCAAAAGTTTTTATAGTTATGTGAAGAGAAAAAGATTAGTTAAAACAAATGTAGGTCCCTTGCAGTCAGAAACAGGTGAATTGATCATGGGGACCAATTGAATAACTACTTTGGTTCTGTCTTCACTAAGGAAGACATAAATAATCTGCCGGAAATAGCAGGGGACCGGGGTCAAATTACATGGAGGAACTGAGTGAAATCCAGGTTAGCCGGGAAACTGAATGGATTAAAGGCCGATAAATCCCCAGGGCCTGATAGACTGCATCCCAGAATACTTAAGGAAGTAGCCCCAGAAATAGTCTATGCATTAGTGATATATTTTCATAACTCTTTAGATTCTGGCGTAGTTCCTGCGCATTGGAGGGTACCTAATGTAACCACGCTTTTTGAACAAGGGAGGGATAGATGTAAACGGGGAATTACAAACCAGTTAGTCTAACATCGGTAGTGGGGAAAATGCTATAGTCAGTTATTGAAGAGGGGATAGCAGCGCATTAGGAAAGTGGTGAAATCATTGGACAAAGTAAGAATGGATTTATGAAAGATAAATCATGTCTGACGAATCTTATATAATTTTTCGAGGATGTAACTAGTAGCGAGAACCAGTGGATGTGTTATATCTGGAGTTTCAGACGCCTTTCGACAAGGTCCCACATAAGAGATTAGTATGCAAACTTAAAGCACATGGTATTGGGGGTTCAGTATTGATGTGGATGGACGACTGGCTGGCAGACAGGAGGCAAAGAGTAGGAGTAAACGGGTCATTTTCAGAATGGCAGGCAGTGACTAGTGGGGTACCGCAAGGCTCGGTACTGGGACCCCAGCTATTTGCAATATATATTAATGATCTGGACGAGGGAATTGAATGCAACATCTCAAAGTTTGCGGATGATACGAAGCTGGGGGGCAGTGTTAGCTGTCAGGAGGATGCTAGGAGGCTGCAAGGTGACTTAGATAGGTTCGGTGAGTGGGAAAATGTACGGCAGATGCAGTATAATGTGGATAAATGTATGGTTATACACTTTGGTGGCAAAAACAGGAAAGTAGACTATTATTTGAATGATGGCCGATTAGGAAAAGGGGAGATGCAACGAGACCTGGGTGCCAACGTACACCAGCCATTGAAAGTAGCAATGCAGGTGCAGCAAGCAGTGAAGAATGCTAATGGTATGTTAGCATTCATAGCAAAAGAATTTGCGTATAGGAGCAGGTAGGTTCTACTGTATTTGTACGGGGTCTTGGTGAGACAACAGCTGGTGTATTGCGTACAGTTTAGGTCTCCTAATGTGAGGAGAGACATTCTTGTCATAGAGGGAGTACAGAGAAGGTTCACCAGTGTGATTCCTGGGATATCAGGAATTTCATATGCAGAAAGACTGGATAGACTCGGCTAATGCTGGCTACAATTTAGAAGATTGAGCGGGGATCTTATAGAAACTTACAACATTCTTATGTGGTTGGACAGGCTAGATGCAGGAAGATTGTTCCCGATTTTGGAGAAGTCCAGAATAAGGGGTCACGGTTTAAGAATAAATGGGAAGTCTTTTAGGACAGAGATGAGAAAAACTGCGGTGGTGCAAACTGGTGAATCCGCGGAATTTTCTGCCACAGAAGGTAATTGAGGCCAGTTCATTCGCTATATTTAAGAGGGAGTTAGAAATGGCCCTTGTGGCTGAGGGGGTCAGGGGGTATGGAGAGAAGGCAGGTACGGGATACTGAGTTGGATGATCAGCCATGATCATATTGAATGGCGGTGCAGGCTCGAAAGGCCGAATGGCCTACTCCTGCACCTATTTTCTAAGTTTCTATGTTTCTATGATTGACGTGACTTGACTTGACTTGAAATAGATTGACTTGAGTTGACCTGAAATTGATTGATTTGAATTGTCTTGACTTGAAATTAATTGGTTTGACTTGACTGGAAATGGATTGACTTGACTTGAAATCGGTGGATTGACTTGACTGAAATAGATTTACTTGACTTGAAATGGATTGACTTGAGTTGAAATAGATTTACTTGACATGACTTGAAATGGATTGACTTGATCTGACCTGACTTGAAAAGGATTGACTTGACTTGACTTGAAATGGATTGACTTGACTTGACTTGACTTGAAATGGATTGACTAGAATTGAGTTGAAATGGATTGACTTGACTTGAAATGGAATTACTTGACTGGACTTGAAATGGATTGACTTGATATGGATTGACTTCACCTGACGTGAAATGGATTGACTTGACTTGAAATGGATTTACTCGAATTGACCTGACTCGAAATGGGGTAATTTGACGAGTTGAAATCGACTGACTTGACTTGAAATGGATTGACTTGACTGAACTTGAATTGGATTTACTTTACTTGAATTGAAATGGACTGACTTGACATGACCTGACTTGACTTGAAATGTAATCACTTGACTTGAAATGGATTGACTTGACTCGGAATTGATCGACTTGAAATTACTTCAAATGGATTGACGACTTGAAATGGATTGGCTTGACTTGTCTTGACATGAAATGGATTGACTTGAATTGACTACTTGAATTGACTTGAAATGGATTGACCTGATGTGAGTTGTCTTGAAATGGATTGACGTGACTTGAACTGGATTGACTTGCGTTGATTTGAAATTGATTGATTTGAATTGTCTTGACTTGAAATGAATTGGTTTGACTTGACTGGAAATGGATTGACTTGACTTGAAATGGATTGACTTGACTTGAAGTAGATTTACTTGACATGACTTGGAATGGATTGACTTGACCTGACTTGACTTGAAATGGATTGACTTGACTTGACTTGAAATGGATTGACTTGACCTGACGTGACTTGAAATAGATTGACTTGACTTGACTGGACTTGAAATGGATTGACTTGATATGGATTGACTTTACCTGACGTGAAATGGATTGACTTGACTTGAAATGGATTTACTTGAATTGACCTGACTCGAAATGCGGTATTTTGACTTGAGTTCAAATGGACTGACTTAACTTGAAATGGATTGGCTTGACTTGTCTTGATTTGAAATTGACTGAAACGACTTGTAATGGATTGACTTGAATTAACTTGAAATTGATTGACATCACTTGACTTGAAATGGATTGATTTGAAATGGATTGAATTGACGAAATGTATTGATTTGAAATGGATTGACTTGACTTGAAACGGATTGACTTGACTTGACTAGAAATGGATTGACTTGACTTGACTTGAAATTGATTAATTTGAATTGACTTGAAATGGATTGATCTGACTTGAAGTGGATTGACTTGACTTGAAATAGATTTGACTTGAAATGGATTGACCTGATTTGAGTTGACTTGAAATGGGTTGATTTGGTCTTGACTTGAAATGGTTTTACTTAACTTGAATTGAAATCGATTGATTGAATGACATAGAATTATTGACTTGACTTGAAATGCCATGACTTGACTTGAATTGTCTTGACTTGAATGAATTGGTTTGACTTGACTGAAATGGATTGATTGACTTGAAATGATTGACTTGACTTGAAGTAGATTTATTGACATGACTTGGAATGGATTGACTTGACCTGACTTGACTTGAAATGGATTGACTTGACTTGACTTGAAATGGATTGACTTGACCTGACGTGACTTGAAATAGATTGACTTGACTTGACTGGACTTGAAATGGATTGACTTGATATGGATTGACTTTACTGACGTGAAATTTGACTTGACTTGAAATGGATTTACTTGAATTGACCACTCGAAATGCGGTATTTTGATTGAGTTCAAATGGACTGACTTAACTTGAAATGGATTGGCTTGACTTGTCTTGATTTGAAATTGACTGGAACGACTTGTAATGGATTGACTTGAATTAACTTGAAATTGATTGACATCACTTGACTGAAAATGGATTGATTTGAAATGGATTGAATTGCCGAAATGTATTGATTTGAAATGGATTGACTGACTAGACGGATTGACTGGACTTGACTAGAAATGGATTGACTTGACTTGACTTGAAATTGATTAATTTGAATTGACTTGAAATGGATTGATCTGACTTGAAGTGGATTGACTTGACTTGAAATAGATTTGACTTGAAATGGATTGACCTGATTTGAGTTGACTTGAAATGGGTTGATTTGGTCTTGACTTGAAATGGTTTTACTTAACTTGAATTGAAATGGATTGACTTGAATTGACATAGAATTACTTGACTTGACTTGAAATGCATTGACTTGACTTGACTTGACTTGACTTGAAATGGATTGACTTTACCTGACGTGAAATGGATTGACTTGACTTGACTTGCAATGTGTTGACTTGACTTAAGATGACTTGAAATGGATTTACTAGACTTGACTTAAAATTGATTGATTTGACTTGACTTGAAATGGATTGACTAGGCTTGACTTGAAATGGTTTGACTTCACTTGAAGTGCATTGACTTTACTTGAATGCATTGACATGACTTGACCTGACTTGACTCGAAATGGATTGAATTGACTTGTCATGAAATGGATTGACTTGACTCAACTTAAAATGGATTGACTTGACTTGACTTGAAATGGATTAACTAGGACGTGAAATGGATTTGACTTGTCTTGACTTGACTTGAAATGGATTGAATTGACTTGACGAGTTGATATGGACTGACTTGAAATGGATTGTATTGACTTCAAATGCATTGACTTGACTTGACTTGAATTGACTTGACGTGACTTGAAATGGATTGGCCGCTTCAAACGGATTGAGTTGATATGACTTGACTTGACTTGACTTGAATTGGATTGACTTGACTTGAGTTGAGTTGAAATGCATTGACTTGCCTTGAAACGGATTGACTTGACTTGAAACGGATTGACGACTTGAAATGGATTGACTTGACTTGAAATGGATTGAATTGACAGGACTTGAAATGGATTGACTTGGCTTGAAATTGGTTGTTCTGACTTAACTTGAAATGGATTGACTTAACTTGAAATTGATTAACCTGACTTGAAATGGGTTGACTTAAATTGAAATAGATTTACTTGACTTGACTTGAAATGGATTGACTTGACTTGAATTGACTTGAAATGGATTGACTTCTTGACTTGAAATGGATTGACTTGAAATGATTTGAAATGGATTGACTTGACTTGAAATGGATTGACTTGACTTAACTTAAAATGGATTAACTTGAATTGACTTGACTTGAAATGGTTTTCCTTCACTTGAACTGCATTGACTTTACTTGAATGCATTGACATGACTTGCCCTGACCTGAATCGAAATGGATTGACTTGACTTGAAACGGATTGACTTGACTTGACTAGAAATGGATTGACTTGACTTGAAATTGATTAATTTGAATTGACTTGAAATGGATTGACCTGACTTGAAGTGGATTGACTTGACTTGAAACAGATTTGACTTGAAATGGATTGACTTGATTTGAGTTGACTTGAAATGGGTTGATTTGGTCTTGACTTGAAATGGTTTTACTTAACTTGACTTGAAATGGATTGACTTGAATTGACATAGAATTACTTGACTTGACTTGAAATGCATTGACTTGACTTGACTTGACTTGATATGGATTGACTTTACCTGACGTGAAATGGGATTGACTTGACTTGACTTGCAATGTGTTAGCGTCTTGACTTAAGATGACTTGAAATGGATTTACTAGATTTGACTTAAAAATTGATTGATTTGACTTGACTTGAAATGGATTGACTAGGCTTGACTTGAAATGGTTTGACTTCACTTGAAGTGCATTGACTTTACTTGAATGCATTGACATGACTTGACCTGACTTGAATCGAAATGGATTGGAATTTGGCTTGTCTTGAAATGGATTGACTTGACCTCAACTTAAAATGGGATTGACTTGACTTGACTTGAAATGGATTAAACTAGACGTGAAATGGATTGACTTGTCTTGACTTGACTTGAAATGGATTGAATTGACTTGACTTGAGTTGATATGGACTGACTTGAAATGGATTGTATTGACTTGAAATGCATTGACTTGACTTGACTTGAATTGACTTGACGTGACTTGAAATGGATTGGCCGCTTCAAACGGATTGAGTTGATATGACTTGACTTGACTTGAATTGGATTGACTTGACTTGAGTTGAGTTGAAATGCATTGACTAGCCTTGAAACGGATTGACTTGACTTGAAACGGATTGACGACTTGAAATGGATTGACTTGACTTGAAATGGATTGAATTGACAATACTTGAAATGGATTGACTTGGCTTGAAATTGGTTGTTCTGACTTAACTTGAAATGGATTGACTTAACTTGAAATTGATTAACCTGACTTGAAATGGGTTGACTTAAATTGAAATAGATTTACTTGAATGGATTGACTTGACTTGAATTGACTTAAAATGGATTGACTTCTTGACTTGAAATGGATTGACTTGAAATGATTTGAAATGGATTGACTTGACTTGAAATGGATCGACTTGACTAAACTTAAAATGGATTAACTTGAATTGACTTGACTTGAAATGGTTTTCCTTCACTTGAACTGCATTGACTTTACTGGAATGCATTGACATGACTTGCCCTGACCTGAATCGAAATGGATTGACTTGACCTGAAACGGATTGACTTGACTTGACTAGAAATGGATTGACTTGACTTGACTTGACTTGAAATGGATTGACTTGAATTGAGTTGAAATGGATTGACTTGACTTGAAATGGTTTTACTTAACTTGACTTGAAATGGATTGACTTGTATTGACATAGAATTACTTGACTTGACTTGAAATGCATTGACTTGACTTGACTTGACTTGATATGGATTGACTTTACCTGACGTGAAATGGATTGACTTGACTTGACTTGCAATGTGTTGACTTGACTTAAGATGACTTGAAATGGATTTACTAGACTTGACTTAAAATTGATTGATTTGACTTGACTTGAAATGGATTGACTAGGCTTGACTTGAAATGGTTTGACTTCACTTGAAGTGCATTGACTTTACTTGAATGCATTGACATGACTTGACCTGACTTGACTCGAAATGGATTGAATTGGCTTGTCTTGAAATGGATTGACTTGACTCAACTTAAAATGGATTGACTTGACTTGACTTGAAATGGATTAACTAGACGTGAAATGGATTGACTTGTCTTGACTTGACTTGAAATGGATTGAATTGACTTGACTTGAGTTGATATGGACTGACTTGAAATGGATTGTATTGACTTGAAATGCATTGACTTGACTTGACTTGAATTGACTTGACGTGACTTGAAATGGATTGGCCGCTTCAAACGGATTGAGTTGATATGACTTGACTTGACTTGAATTGGATTGACTTGACTTGAGTTGAGTTGAAATGCATTGACTTGCCTTGAAACGGATTGACTTGACTTGAAACGGATTGACGACTTGAAATGGATTGACTTGACTTGAAATGGATTGAATTGACAGGACTTGAAATGGAATGACTTGGCTTGAAATTGGTTGTTCTGACTTAACTTGAAATGGATTGACTTAACTTGAAATTGATTAACCTGACTTGAAATGGGTTAACTTAAATTGAAATAGATTTACTTGACTTGACTTGAAATGGATTGACTTGACTTGAATTGACTTGAAATGGATTGACTTCTTGACTTGAAATGGATTGACTTGAAATGATTTGAAATGGATTGACTTGACTTGAAATGGATTGACTTGACTAAACGTAAAATGGATTAACTTGAATTGACTTGACTTGAAATGGTTTTCCTTCACTTGAACTGCATTGACCTTACTTGAATGCATTGACATGACTTGCCCTGACCTGAATCGAAATGGATTGACTTGTCTTGACTTGACTTGAAATGGATTGAATTGACTTGACTTGAGTTGATATGGACTGACTTGAAATAGATTGTATTGACTTGAAATGCATTGACTTGACTTGACTTGAATTGACTTGACGTGACTTGAAATGGATTGGCCGCTTCAAACTGATTGAGTTGATATGACTTGACTTGACTTGAATTGGATTGACTTGACTTGAGTTGAGTTGAAATGCATTGACTTGCCTTGAAACGGATTGACTTGACTTGAAATGGATTGACTTGACTTGAAATGGATTGACTTGAATTGACATAGAATTACTTGACTTGACTTGAAATGCATTGACTTGACTTGACTTGACTTGATATGGATTGACTTTACCTGACGTGAAATGGATTGACTTGACTTGACTTGCAATGTGTTGACTTGACTTAAGATGACTTGAAATGGATTTACTAGACTTGACTTAAAATTGATTGATTTGACTTGACTTGAAATGGATTGACTAGGCTTGACTTGAAATGGTTTGACTTCACTTGAAGTGCATTGACTTTACTTGAATGCATTGACATGACTTGACCTGACTTGAATCGAAATGGATTGAATTGGCTTGTCTTGAAATGGATTGACTTGACTCAACTTAAAATGGATTGACTTGACTTGACTTGAAATGGATTAACTAGACGTGAAATGGATTGACTTGTCTGGACTTGACTTGAAATGGATTGAATTGACTTGACTTGAGTTGATATGGACTGACTTGAAATGGATTGTATTGACTTGAAATGCATTGACTTGACTTGACTTGAATTGACTTGACGTGACTTGAAATGGATTGGCCGCTTCAAACGGATTGAGTTGATATGGCTTGACTTGACTTGAATTGGATTGACTTGACTTGAGTTGAGTTGAAATGCATTGACTTGCCTTGAAACGGATTGACTTGACTTGAAACGGATTGACGACTTGAAATGGATTGACTTGAGTTGAAATGGATTGAATTGACAAGACTTGAAATTGATTGACTTGGCTTGAAATTGTTGTTCTGACTTAACTTGAAATGGATTGACTTAACTTGAAATTGATTAACCTGACTTGAAATGGGTTGACTTAAATTGAAATAGATTTACTTGACTTGACTTGAAATGGATTGACTTGACTTGAATTGACTTGAAATGGATTGACTTCTTGACTTGAAATGGATTGACTTGAAATGATTTGAAATGGATTGACTTGACTTGAAATGGATTGACTTGACTAAACTTAAAATGGATTAACTTGAATTGACTTGACTTGAAATGGTTTTCCTTCACTTGAACTGCATTGACTTTACTTGAATGCATTGACATGACTTGCCCTGACCTGAATCGAAATGGATTGACTTGACCTGAAACGGATTGACTTGACTTGACTAGTAATGGATTGACTTGACTTGACTTGAAATTGATTAATTTGAATTGACTTGAAATGGATTGATCTGACTTGAAGTGGATTGACTTGACTTGAAATAGATTTGACTTGAAATGGATTGACTTGATTTGAGTTGACTTGAAATGGGTTGATTTGGTCTTGACTTGAAATGGTTTTACTTAACTTGACTTGAAATGGATTGACTTGAATTGACATAGAATTACTTGACTTGACTTGAAATGCATTGACTTGACTTGACTTGACTTGATATGGATTGACTTTACCTGACGTGAAATGGATTGACTTGACTTGACTTGCAATGTGTTGACTTGACTTAAGATGACTTGAAATGGATTTACTAGACTTGACTTAAAATTGATTGATTTGACTTGACTTGAAATGGATTGACTAGGCTTGACTTGAAATGGTTTGACTTCACTTGAAGTGCATTGACTTTACTTGAATGCATTGACATGACTTGACCTGGCTTGACTTGAAATGGATTGACTTGACTTGACCTGGCTTGACTTGAAATGGATTGACTTGACTCAACTTAAAATGGATTGACTTGACTTGACTTGAAATGGATTAACTAGACGTGAAATGGATTGACTTGTCTTGACTTGACTTGACATGGATTGAATTGACTTGACTTGAGTTGATATGGACTGACTTGAAATGGATTGCATTGACTTGAAATGCATTGACTTGACTTGACTTGAATTGACTTGACTTGACTTGAAATGGATTGGCCGCTTCAAACGGATTGAGTTGATATGACTTGACTTGACTTGAATTGGATTGACTTGACTTGAGTTGAGTTGAAATGCATTGACTTGACTTGCCTTGAAACGGATTGACTTGACTTGAAACGGATTGACGACTTGAAATGGATTGACTTGACTTGACTTGACTTGAAATGGATTGCCGCTTGTATTGAGTTGATGGATTGACTTGACTTGAAATGGAATTATTGACTTGGACTTGAAATGGATTGACTTGTATGATTGACTTTACCTGACGTGAAATGGATTGACTTGACTTGAAATGGATTTACTTGAATTTGACTCGAAATACGGTTATTTTGACTTGAGTTCAAAGACTGACTTAACTTGAAATGGATTGGCTTTGACTTGTCTTGAGTTTGACCTGAAACGACTTGTAATGGATTGACTTGAATTAAATTGAATTGATTGACATCACTTGACTTGAATGGATTGATTTGAAATGGATGAATGACGAAATGTATTGATTTGAAATGGATGACTTGACTAGAAACGGATTGACTTGACTTGACTAGAAATGGATTGATTGACTTGACTTGAAATTGATTAATGAATTGACTTGAAATGGATTGATCTGACTTGAAGTGGATTGACTTGACTTGAAATAGATTTGACTTGAAATGGATTGACCTGATTTGAGTTGACTTGAAATGGGTTGATTTGGTCTTGACTGAAATGGAACTTGACTTGAAATGGATTGACTTGAATTGACATAGAATTACTTGACTTGACTTGAAATGCATTGACTTGACTTGACTTGACTTGACTTGAAATGGATTGACTTTACCTGACGTGAAATGGATTGACTTGACTTGACTTGCAATGTGTTGACTTGACTTAAGATGACTTGAAATGGATTTACTAGACTTGACTTAAAATTGATTGATTTGACTTGACTTGAAATGGATTGACTAGGCTTGACTTGAAATGGTTTGACTTCACTTGAAGTGCATTGACTTTACTTGAATGCATTGACATGACTTGACCTGACTTGACTCGAAATGGATTGAATTGACTTGTCATGAAATGGATTGACTTGACTCAACTAAAATGATTGACTTGACTTGACTTGAAATGGATTAACTAGACGTGAAATGGATTGACTTGTCTTGACTTGACTTGAAATGGATTGAATTGACTTGACGAGTTGATATGGACTGACTTGAAATGGATTGTATTGACTTCAAATGCATTGACTTGACTTGACTTGAATTGACTTGACGTGACTTGAAATGGATTGGCCGCTTCAAACGGATTGAGTTGATATGACTTGACTTGACTTGAATTGGATTGACTTGACTTGAGTTGAGTTGAAATGCATTGACTTGCCTTGAAACGGATTGACTTGACTTGAAACGGATTGACGACTTGAAATGGATTGACTTGACTTGAAATGGATTGAATTGACAAGACTTGAAATGGATTGACTTGGCTTGAAATTGGTTGTTCTGACTTAACTTGAAATGGATTGACTTAACTTGAAATTGATTAACCTGACTTGAAATGGGTTGACTTAAATTGAAATAGATTTACTTGACTTGACTTGAAATGGATTGACTTGACTTGAATTGACTTGAAATGGATTGACTTCTTGACTTGAAATGGATTGACTTGAAATGATTTGAAATGATTGACTTGACTGAAATGGATTGACTTGACTTCCCTACTTAAAATGGATTCACTTGAATTGACTTGACTTGAAATGTTTTCCTTCACTGAATCTGCATTGACCTTGAATGCATTGACATGACTTGCCTGACCGGTCGAAATGGATTGACTTGACTTGAAAACGTGATTGGACTTGACTTGGACTAGAAATGGATTGACTTGACTTGATATTGATTAATTTGATTACTTGAAATGGATTGAATGACTTGAGTGGATTGACTTGACTTGAAATAGATTTGGACTTGAAAATGGTTTTGATTGCCTGATGACTTGAAATGGGTTGATACGGTCTTGAAATGGGTTGATTTGGTATTGACCTTGAAATGGTTTTACTTAACTTCAAACGGAATGGAAATTGATTGATTGACCATAGAATTACTTGACTTGACTTGAATGAATGACTTGACTTGACTTGACTGTTATGGATTGACTTTACCTGACGTGAAATTGGATTGACTTGACTTGACTTTGCAATGTGTTGACTTGACTTAAGTTGACTTGAAATGGATTTACTAGACTTGACTTCAAATTGATTGGATTGACATGACTTGAAAATTTGACTAGGCCTTGACTTGAAATGGTTGACTTCACTTGAAGATGCACTTGACTTTACTTGAGTGCATTGACATGAATTGAACCCTGACTTGAATCTATGAAATGGACTTCTGCCTTGAATTGGCTTGTCTTGAAATGGATAGAAATGATTGACTTGACTCAACTTAAATTGGATTGACTTGACTTGACTTGAAAATGGATTAACTAGACGTGAAATGGATTGACTTGTCTTGACTTGACTTGAAAATATGGATTGAATTGACTTGACTTGAGTTGATATGGACTGACTTGAAATAGATTGTATTGACTTGAAATGCATTGACTTGACTTGACTTGAATTGACTTGACGTGACTTGAAATGGATTGGCCGCTTCAAACGGATTGAGTTGATATGACTTGACTTGACTTGAATTGGATTGACTTGACTTGAGTTGAGTTGAAATGCATTGACTTGCCTTGAAACGGATTGACTTGACTTGAAACGGATTGACGACTTGAAATGGATTGACTTGACTTGAAATGGATTGAATTGACAAGACTTGAAATGGATTGACTTGGCTTGAAATTGGTTGTTCTGACTTAACTTGAAATGGATTGACTTGACTTGAAATGGATCGACTTGACTAAACTTAAATTAGATTTACTTGAATGGATGACTTGACTTGAAATTGACTTGAAATGGATTTGACTTCTTGACTTGAAATGGATTGACTTGAAATGATTTTGAAATGGATTGACTTGACTTGAAAATGGATCGACTTGACTAAACTTAAAATGGATTAACTTGAATTGACTTGACTTGAAATGGTTTTCCTTCACTTGAACTGCATTGTCTTTACTAGAATGCATTGACATGACTTGCCCTGACCTGAATCGAAATGGATTGACTTGACCTGAAACGGATTGACTTGACTTGACTAGAAATGGATTGACTTGACTTGAACTTGACTTGAAATGATTGATTGACTTGAATTGATCTCTTGAAATGGATTGAACTTGACTTGAAATGGGTGATTTTTTAGACTTAAACTTGAAATGGATTGACTTGAATTGACATAGATTACTTGACTTGACTTGAAATGCATTGACTTGACTTGACTTGACTTGATATGGATTGACTTTACCTGACGTGAAATGGATTGACTTGACTTGACTTGCAATGTGTTGACTTGACTTAAGATGACTTGAAATGGATTTACTAGACTTGACTTAAAATTGATTGATTTGACTTGACTTGAAATGGATTGAGGCTTGACTTGAAATGGTTTGACTTCACTTGAAGTGCATTGACTTTACTTGAATGCATTGACATGAACTTGACTGCTTGACTCGAAATGGATTGACTTGACTTGTCTTGAAATGGATTGACCTGACTCAACTTAAAATGGATTGACTTGACTTGACTTGAAATGGATTAACTAGACGTGAAATGGATTGACTTGTCTTGACTTGACTTGAAATGGATTGAATTGACTTGACTTGAGTTGATATGGACTGACTTGAAATGGATTTGTATTGAATTGAAATGCATTGACTTGACTTGACTATTGAATTGACTTGACGTGACTTGAAATGGATTGGCCGCTTCAAACGGATTGAGTTGATATGACTTGACTTGACTTGAATTGGATTGACTTGACTTGAGTTGAGTTGAAATGCATTGACTTGCCTTGAAACGGATTGACTTGACTTGAAACGGATTGACGACTTGAAATGGATTGACTTGACTTGACTTGAAATGGATTGAATTGACGGACTTTGAAATGGAAATTGACTTGGCTTGAAATTGGTTGTTGCCCTGACTTAACTTGAAATGGATTATTGACTTTAACTTGAAATTGATTAACCTGACTTGAAATTTGATTGACTTAACTTAATTGAAATAGAATTTGAACTTTGACTTGACTTGAAATTGATTGACTTTGACTTGAGATTGACTTGAATTGACTTCTTGACTTGAAATGACTTGACTTGAAATGATGACTTGAAATGATTGGACTTGGAACTTGAAATGGATTTGACTTGACTTGAAAAACTTGGATTGAAAACTTGAATTGACTTGACTTGAAATGGTTTTACTTCACTTGAACTGCATTGACTTTACTTAAAATGCATTGACATGACTTTGCCCTGACCTGAATCGAATGGATGGACTTGACTTGAAATGGATTAACTAGACGTGTTGACTTGTTGACTTGAACTTGAAATGGATTGAATTGACTTGACTTGAGTTGATATGGACTGACTTGAAATTGATTGTATTGACTTGAAATGCATTGACTTGACTTGACTTGAATTGACCTTGACGTGACTTGAAATGGATTGGCCGCTTCAAACTGATTGAGTTGATATGACTTGACTTGACTTGAATTGGATTGAACTTGACTTGAGTTGAGACTTGAAATGATTGACTTGGCTTGAAAACGGATTGACTTGACTTGAAACTTGACTTGATTGACTTGACTTGAAATGGCTTGATTGACAAGACTTGAATTGACATAGAAAATTAACTTGACACTTGACTTGAAATGCATTGACTTGACTTGACTTGACTTGATATGGATTGACTTTACCTGACGTGAAATGGATTGACTTGACTTGACTTGAATGTGTTGACTTGACTTAAGATGACTTGAAATGGATTTACTAGACTTGACTTAAAATTGATTGATTTGACTTGACTTGAAATGGATTGACTAGGCTTGACTTGAAATGGCTTTTGACTTCACCTTGAAGATTGCATTGACTTTACTTGAATGCATTGACATGACTTGACCTGACTTGATCGAAATGGATTGAATTGCTTGTCTTGAAATGGATTGACTTGACTTAAATTGAAATCAACTTAAAATCGGGACTTGACTTGACTTGACTTGAAATGGATTAACTAGACGTGAAATGGATTGACTTGTCTGGACTTGACTTGAAATGGACTTGAATTGACTTGACTTGAGTTGATATGGGACTGACTTGAAAATGGATTGTATTGACTTGAAATGCATTGACTTGACTTGAACTTGAATTGACTTGACTTGACTTGAAATGGATTGGCCGCTTCAAACGGATTGAGTTGATATGACTTGACTTGACTTGAATTGGATTGACTTGACTTGAGTTGAGTTGAAATGCATTGACTTGCCTTGAAAACGGATTGACTTGACTTGAAACGGATTGACGACTTGAAATGGATTGACTTGACTTGAAATGGATTGAATTGACAAGACTTGAAATGGATTGACTTGGCTTGAAATTGGTTGTTCTGACTTAACTTGAAATGGATTGACTTAACTTGAAATTGATTAACCTGACTTGAAATGGGTTGACTTAAATTGAAATAGATTTACTTGACTTGACTTGAAATGGATTGACTTGACTTGAATTGACTTGAAATGGATTGACTTCTTGACTTGAAATGATTTGAAATGGATTGACTTGACTTGAAATGGATCGACTTGACTAAACTTAAAATGGATTAACTTGAATTGACTTGACTTGAAATGGTTTTCCTTCACTTGAACTGCATTGACTTTACTTGAATGCATTGACATGACTTGCCCTGACCTGAATCGAAATGGATTGACTTGACCTGAAACGGATTGACTTGACTTGACTAGTAATGGATTGACTTGACTTGACTTGAAATTGATTAATTTGAATTGACTTGAAATGGATTGATCTGACTTGAAGTGGATTGACTTGACTTGAAATAGATTTGACTTGAAATGGATTGACTTGATTTGAGTTGACTTGAAATGGGTTGATTTGGTCTTGACTTGAAATGGTTTTACTTAACTTGACTTGAAATGGATTGACTTGAATTGACATAGAATTACTTGACTTGACTTGAAATGCATTGACTTGACTTGACTTGACTTGATATGGATTGACTTTACCTGACGTGAAATGGATTGACTTGACTTGACTTGCAATGTGTTGACTTGACTTAAGATGACTTGAAATGGATTTACTAGACTTGACTTAAAATTGATTGATTTGACTTGACTTGAAATGGATTGACTAGGCTTGACTTGAAATGGTTTGACTTCACTTGAAGTGCATTGACTTTACTTGAATGCATTGACATGACTTGACCTGGCTTGACTTGAAATGGATTGACTTGACTTGTCTTGAAATGGATTGACTTGACTCAACTTAAAAATGGATTGACTTATGAAATGGATTAACTAGACGTAATGGATTGACTTGACTTGACTTGAAATGGATTGAATTGACTTGACTTGAGTTGATATGGACTGACTTGAAATGGATTGCATTGACTTGAAATGCATTGACTTGACTTGACTTGAATTGACTTGACTTGACTTGAAATGGATTGGCCGCTTCAAACGGATTGAGTTGATATGACTTGACTTGACTTGAATTGGATTGACTTGACTTGAGTTGAGTTGAAATGCATTGACTTGACTTGCCTTGAAACGGATTGACTTGACTTGAAACGGATTGACGACTTGAAATGGATTGACTTGACTTGACTTGACTTGAAATGGATTGACTTGTATTGAGTTGAAATGGATTGACTTGACTTGAAATGGAATTACTTGACTGGACTTGAAATGGATTGACTTGATATGGATTGACTTTACCTGACGTGAAATGGATTGACTTGACTTGAAATGGATTTACTTCAATTGACCTGACTCGAAATACGGTATTTTGACTTGAGTTCAAATGGACTGACTTAACTTGAAATGGATTGGCTTGACTTGTCTTGATTTGAAATTGACTGAAACGACTTGTAATGGATTGACTTGAATTAACTTGAAATTGATTGACTTCACTTGACTTGAAATGGATTGAATTGAAATGGATTGAATTGACGAAATGTATTGATTTGAAATGGATTGACTTGACTTGCAATTGATTGACTTGACTTGACTTGAAATAGATTGACTTGAATTGACTTGACATTGATTTATTTGAATTGACTTGACTTGAAATGGATTGACTTGACTTGAAATGGATTGACTTGACTTGAGTTGAATTGAAATGAATTGATTTGACTTGACTTGAAATGGATTGACTTGAATTGACTTGAAATGGATTGATTTGACTTGACTTGAAATGGTTTTACGTCACTTGAACTGCATTGACTTTACTTGAATGCATTGACATGACTTGCCCTGACCTGAATCGAAATGGATTGACTTGACTTGACTTGAAATGGATTAACTAGACGTGAAATGGATTGACTTGTCTTGACTTGACTTGAAATGGATTGAATTGACTTGACTTGAGTTGATATGGACTGACTTGAAATGGATTGTATTGACTTGAAATGCATTGACTTAACTTGACTTGAATTGACTTGACGTGACTTGAAATGGATTGGCCGCTTCAAACGGATTGAGTTGATATGACTTGACTTGACTTGAATTGGATTGACTTGACTTGAGTTGAGTTGAAATGCATTGACTTGACTTGCCTTGAAACGGATTGACTTGACTTGAAACGGATTGACGACTTGAAATGGATTGACTTGAATTGACTTGACTTGAAATGGATTGAATTGACAAGACTTGAAATGGCTTGAAATTGGTTGTCCTGACTTAACTTGAAATGGATTGACTTAACTTGAAATTGATTAACCTGACTTGAAATGGGTTGACTTAAATTGAAATAGATTTACTTGACTTGACTTGAAATGGATTGACTTGACTTGAATTGACTTGAAATGGATTGACTTCTTGACTTGAAATGGATTGACTTCTTGACTTGAAATGGATTGACTTGAATTGATTTGAAATGGATTGACTTGACTTGAAATGGATTGACTTGACTAAACTTAAAATGGATTAACTTGAATTGACTTGACTTGAAATGGATTGGCTTGACTTGTCTTGACTTGAAATTGACTGACTTGAATTGGAATGTATTGACTTGACTTGACTTGAAGTGGATGGACTTCACTTGAGATGCATTGACTTCAAATAGATTCACTTGAAATGGATTGAGTTGAAATGCATTGTCTTGAAGTGAAATAGATTGACTTGACTTTGCTTGAAATGGATTGACTACACTGGACTTAAAATGTTTTGGCTTCGCTTGAAATGCATTGACTTGACTTGAATGCATTGACATGACTTGACTTGACATGACTAGAATTGGATTGACATGACTTGAAATGGATTGACTTGACTCAACTTGAAATGGATTAACTTGACTTGACTTGAAATGGTTTGAATTGACGTGACTTGACTTGAATGCATTGACTTGACTTGACCTAACTTGACTAGAATTGGAATCACTGGACTTGAAATTGATTGACTTGACCTGCCTTGAAACGGATTGACTTGACTTGAAACGAATTGACCTGATTTGAAATGGATTGACTTGACGTGACTTGAAATGGATTGAATTGACTTGACTTGGGATGGATTGACTTGACTTGAAATTGATTGACTTTACTTAACTTGAAATTGGTTGACTTGACTTGAAAGGGATTGACTTGACTTGAAATGGGTTGACATGAATTGACTTGAAGTGGATTGACTTGACTCAACGTGAAATGGATTCACTTGACTTGTCTTGAAATGTATTGACTTGAAATGGATTGACTGGACTTGAAATTGATTGACTTGACTTCACTTGACGTGAAATGGATTGAAATGACTTGACTTCACTTGAATGCATTGACTTGACTTGACCCGAGCTGACATGAGTTGGAATTACTTGACCTGAAATTGATTGACTTGACTTGAAATGGTTTGACTTGAATTGACTTGAAATGGATTGACGACTTGAAATGAATTGACTAGACCTGACTTGAAATGGATTGGCTTCACTTGAAATGGATTGACAACTTGAAATGGATTGACTAGACCTGACTTGAAATGGATTGGCTTCACTTGAAAAGCATTGTCTTGACTTGACATGAATGGATTGACATGATTTGACTTGAAATAGATTGACTTGCCTTGACTTACAATACAATACAATATACAATACGGTTTTATTCGTCACATTGCACATAAAGTGCAAGCGAAATGAATTTGCCAGCAGCGGTACAATGATAAAGAACACACAATACACAATAAAAATGTAACTGAAACATCCAAAGGCAAAACAAAATGGGTCAGTCCTCCTCCATTTTCCCCCATGGTCGGGACCTCCACCCTCCGCAGCCGTCGCTGCGGGCGTCCAGATGTGCTGACAAGGTAAAAAGTCCGGGTAAGTCCTGAATCAGTGCCTCCCCACCGGAGATCGCGGCTTCAGGCTGGTGTAGGCCTCAGGCTGGCGCTCGGAGATTTAAAGTTCGTGCCACAGCCAGAAGCACCGCAGACTGCAGGGCCGGTGGTCTGGAGCTCCCCTCCAGGGATCCCTGGCGAGGGACCCCGCTCCTGATGGTAAGTAAGTCCCTGCCGCGCCCGAGGTGGAAGCAGGCCGCGGGCCGGCAGTTGGAGGTCTTCTTCCCCTGGGTCCCCTCGAGGGATCCCAGGCTGTGGACACCGCGCCGGCTGGAGCTCTGCAGACCGTGGCTGGCTGCCGGCTGCCGCGGGCCAGCGAAATGGAGCGCTCCCCTCCGGCGAGCCCCGGCGAGGACTCGCCCGCTCCACGGCGAGAGTCCACGCTGCGCCCTCAGCTGAAGCCCCGGGCGCGACTCCGGGAAAGGCCATCCGATCCTCGCTGTTAGGCCACGGGGTGGCGACCTGGAAAATGTCACTTCACCGAAGCGGTTTCCCCCTTACCCCCCCACACCACCCCACACCACCCCCACACAAGACACACAGAGCAACATTAAAAATACACATTAAAACATACTAAAAAAAAAAGTTGAAAAAAACGAACATGCTGCTGACAGGGCGCTTGCTCGCAGAGACCCCACCGACCGAACTTGACTTGACTTGAAATGGATTGACTTGTATTGACTTCAAATGGATTGACTTGACTTGAAATATATTTACTTGCCTTGAATTGGAATGGATTGACTTGACCTGACTTGAAATGGATTGACTGAACTTGACTTGACTTGAAATGGATTGACTTGATTGAACTTGAAATGGATTGACTTGACCTGACTTGAAATGCGTTGAGAGTTTTGGTTGGAGAAAGGCTAACCTTGAGGAGATGCGAAAGGATTTAAAATGAATGAATTGGGACAGTTTTTTTTTACGGGGAAGGATGTAGTAGAGAAATTGAGGACATTTAAAGGTGACATTTTTAGAGTACAGAATCTTTATGTCCCTGTTCTGTTGAAGGGAAAGATAATAATTGAAAAGAGCCATGGTTTTGAAAGGAGACTGGACACTTATTTCGGAAAAAGAGAGAAATCTACAATAATTTTATGCAGCATGGAATAAATGAGGTGCTTGAGGAGTATAAAGAATGTAAAAAGAATCTTAAGAAAGAAATTAGAAAAGCGGAAAGAAGATATGAGGTTTGTTTGGCAAGTAAGGTGAAAGTAAATCTAAAGGATTTCTAAAGCTATGATAATAGCAAAAGGATGACGAGGGATAACATTGATCCATTAGAGTGTCAGAGTGGACAGCAATCTGCAGAGCCAAAAGAGATGAGGGAGATATTGAACAATTTATTTTCTTTCGTATTCACCAAGGAAAAGGATATTGTGAGGTAAGGGAAACAAGTAGAAATTCTTGGAAAACTATGAGGATCAAAGAAGAGGAAGTACTATGTCTCCAGGTCCTGACAGGATATTCCCTAGGACATTGAGGGAAGTTCGTGTTGAAAAACCAGGGCCTATGACAGAAATATTTCAAATGTCATTAGAAACGGGAATGATGCCGGAGGATTGGCGTACTTATATGATGCCGGAGGATAGCAATTATAGATCTGTTAGTTTGACGTCAGTGGTGGGCAAATTAATGGAAATGATACTTAGAGATAATATATAATAATCTGGATAAACAGGGCCTGATTAGGAACAGTCAACGTGGACTGTTTGACTAATCTTCTTGAATTTTTGAGGAGGTTACTCCGGAAATTGATGAGGGTCAGCGGTGGATGTTGTCTATATGGACTTCAGTAAGGTCTTTGACAAGGTTCCACATGGACGGTTGGATAAGAAGGTTCAATTGTTGGGTATTAATAATGGAGTAGCAATATGGATACAACAGTGGCTGAATGGGAGATACCAGAGAGTAATGGTGGATAGCTGTTTGTCAGGTTGGAGGCCGGTGACTCGTATGGTGCCTCCGGGATCTGTGATGGGTCCACTGTTGTTTGTCATATAGATCAATGATCTGGATGATGGTGTGGTAAATTGGATTAGTAAGTATGCAGATGATACTGTTGTGGATTATGAAATAGATGTTCAAAGTCTACAGTGAGATTTAGGCCATTTGGAAGAGTGGGCTGAAAGATGGCAGATGCAGTTTAATGCTGATAAGTGTGAGGTGCTACATCTACAAAAGAAAAAGTAGAAAGTAGAAATAGGAGAAAAAGACCCTTAAAAAAGAAAAACTTCAAATCTTTATTCGGAGATGTAATTCTACCCACGGCCTGACCTGAAATCTTTACGGTACAGCTGCATCACATGATTCCAAAAAGTCGATGAAAGGGGACCAACTCCTTAAGAATTGGTCATATTTATCTATTAGGCGGAGTCTCATTTCTTCAAGGTGAGCTATGTCCGTCATATTACTAATACACATTTTAATAGTTGGTATAGCTGTATTTTTCCAAAATTTAAGTATCAACTTCTTTCCAATTATTAACCCATAATTAAAGAATACTTGTTGGTCTTTGTTTAACTTGATATCTTCTACTATTATTCCAAATATAATCCATTCCGTATCAAGTTCTATTCTTGACTTGAAGAGCTTTGTAAATATATCAAATATCGCTCCAAAATGTATTCAACTTTATACATCCTACAAATGAATGTGTTATATTGGCATTTTGAAACAAACATTTATCGCATCTAGGAGAGACATTTGAGTAGAATTTATTGAACCTCGTTTTTGAATAATATAGCCTATGTAATAATTTAGATTGAATTAGATTATGTCTTGCATTAATGGAACAATTGTGTGTGTTCATCAGATACTTTTCCCATCTATCTTTCGGAATCTTTATCATTAGTTCATGATCCCAATCTTCTCTTAGTGCCTCTGTTGAGGGTAATTCTCTATTTAATATACTATTATAAAAATATGATATTCGTTTTTGTGAATCGGCCTTAATATTCATTGCTTCTTCTAAAGGGTCTAAACATATAGCTTGAAATCTATGTCTATATTTCTTCACAAAGTCACATATCTGTATATATTTAAAATATTGATTATCATTCAGTTTATTTTTTTATTTTTATTGTTGAAATGATAACAATTTACCCAATTCATACATATCTCCTACTTTCCTAATTCCCAGTCTATCCCAATGTTTATGTTTTGTCGATAAGAGATGGGTTGAATGCATGATTATTCAATATTGGGGTTAGTACTGATAGATTATTTAATTTCAAGGATAATTGCATTTGTTTCCAAATTCTTATGGTATTGTGAATAATTGGGATCTTCTTATATAATTATACTATTCAAGTTTATCGGTGAGAACAAGATCGTTCCTATATCGTACGGGAAACACTCCTCTTTCTCCATTCTTATCCACTCCGACTGGTGAGTGGAAATATCCAACCAGTACATTATGTTCTTTATATGCACTGCCCAGTAGTAATACGCAAAGTTAGGTAATGATAAACCCCCAACTTCTTTAGGTTTACATAGATGCTTTCGTTGAGTTCTGTGTGCTCTATAATCCCATATAAAATTAGTGATATTAGAATCTAGTTTCTTGAAAAAATATTTTGGAATAAATATTGGGATCGCTTGAAACAAATATATTAATTGTGGTAAGAAAGTCATTTTTATAGTGTTAATTCTACCTATCAATGAGAGCGGTAGCATTTTCCAAAATTTAATCATAACATTCAGTTTGTTTAATAGTGGCATAAAATTGGTACTAAATAATGATTTGTGTCTTCTCGTAATTTGAATACCCAAATACTTGAATTTTTCTGTTGCAATTTTGAAAGGGAATTTTAATAAGTGTCTCGCATCCTGTGGTTTCAAAGACATAATTTCGCTTTTATTCCAATTTATTCTATATCATGAAAAATAACAAAATTCCTCGATTAGTGTTAATAAGGTGGGGATACTCGTTTGTGTCTTCGTTATATATAAAAGAATATCGTCAGCATATAATGACATTATATTCTTTGAGTCCTTAGTATTATATCCGTGAATATTCGGATGATTTATAATCCTTTCAGCTGGAGGTTCTATCATAAGGGCACATCCCTGCATATTACCCCTTGATAAATAACATTTTGTAGATATCATATTATTAGTTAATATTCTTGCCGTAGGTTTATCATAATGTAATTTATCCCATCTAATAAAATTATCTCCCGTATTAAAGTTTTGGAGTACCTTTTATAAATACTGCCATGCTACCTGATCAAATGCCTTCTTTGCAACTAACGTAACGACTGAAATATCTTCAATGTCCTCTTTGTGAGAGTACATTATATTGAAAAGCCTTCTCAAGTTATTAAATTATTGTCTTTCGTGTATTAATTCCGTTTGATCCGGGTTTACCAATTTTTGCAATATCATTATTCAGTCTTCTTGCTAGAATCTTTGCTAAAATGTTCTGATCCACGTTTAGAAGTGATATAGCTGTGGAAGAACCAGGTTCCTCCAAGTCTTTTTTTGGTATAAGCGTTATTGTTGATTCTGCTAATGTTTCTGGTAGTTTATTTTCGGTATAAACCTGCGTGTATAAATTGAATAATCTTGGTACAATTGACTCCTGAAATTGTTTATAAAATTCATTGCTAAAACCATCTGGTCCTGGGGTCTTCCTATTTGTGCATGAGTTTATTGTTTGGTTTATTTCTTCACTAGTAATCCGTGCTCCTAATTCCTCGTGTTCTAAACTATCCAATTTAGAGAGGTTGCAATTATCTAAAAAAATTGTAATTTTACTATCATCTCTTAGTTAAGCATATAACCATATAACCATATAACAATTACTGCACAGAAACAGGCCCTCTCGGCCCTTCCAGTCCGTGCCGACAATTTGCTTTCCCCTAGTCCCATCTACCTGCACTCAGACCATACCCCTCCATTCCCTTCACGTCCATATACCTATCCACTTTACTCTTAAATGTTAAAATCGATCCTGCCTCCACCACTTACTGAAATCCATATAGACAACATCCACTGCTTTACCCTCATCAATTTCCCTAGTTACCGCTTCAAAAAATTCAAGAAGGTCTGTCAAACATGACCTTCCAGGCACAAATCCATGTTGACTGTTCCTAATCAGACCCTGTTTATCCAGATGCTTATATATATTATCTCTAAGTATCCTTTCCATTAATTTGCCCACCACTGACGTCAAACTAATAGGTCTATAATTGCTAGGTTTATTCTTTGAACCCTTTTTAAACAATGAAACAACATGCGCAGTACGCCAATCCTCCGGCACTATTCCCGTTTCTAATGACATTTGAAATATTTCTGTCATAGTTCCTGCTATTTCTACACTAACTTCCCTCAATGTCCTAGGGAATATCCTGTCAGGACCTGGAGACTTATCCACTTTTATATTTTTCAAAAGTGTCAGTACTTCCTCCTCTTTGAATCTCATAGTTTCCTATCATCATCAATGTATATACAACTATTTATTTTAGTTCTATATGAATTGTGATAAAATTGGGCTTCTAGTGTTAGATGCTCGCCCTTAACTTTTTTAATGTTATTGATAGCATTTTCCTTTTCTTGTTGCTTCCGTTGCCTCGCTAATAATTTATGTGGCTTATCCCCAAATTCGAAGTGTGCCTGTTTTGTAATTTGGCATTGTCCTATTACTCTTGCCGATAATATTCTATTAAGTTTATATTTAAATAAGGTTATCTTATTATTTTTATCTGTGGTCGGGTCATTTGCTTTGTCCAGTTCCAGTAATTTTATTTCCTGTTCAACCCTCTGAAGTTCTCTTTTATTTTATTTATTTTGAAAACTTTGATAAGAGATTATAGCAACGCGCTTGTATGCCTTAAAGGTTTCCCATAATAGCGATACAGAAATACCCAGAAATATCCATTTATCTCAAATGAATTGACTTGACTTGAAATGCATTGACATGACCTGACTTGAATGGATTGGCATTACGTGACATGACTTGAGTTGAAATGGAATTACTTGACTTGACTTGAAATTGATTGACTTGACTTCACTTGAATTGCATTGACTTAACTTGACCAGACTTGAATGGATTTACATAACTTGACCTGATGTGGCTCGTAATGGATTGCCTTGACTTGACTTGACTTGAAATGGATTGAACTGGCTTCAAATGCATTGACTTGGATTGACTTGAAATGGATTGACTTGACTTGAAATAGATTTACTTGAGTTGACTTGAACTGGATTGACTTGACTCGGAATGGATTGACGACTTGACGTGAAATGGATTGACTTGACTTGGAATGGATTGAATTGAATTGACTTGAAATTGATTGACTTCACTTTACTTGACTTGAAATGGATTGACGACTTGAAATGGATTGACTTGACTTGAAATGGATTGATTTGAAAGGGTGAGACCACATCTGACGTTTTGGTCTCCTAATTTGAAGAAGGACATCCTTGTGATTGAGGCAGTGCAGCTTAGGTTCACGAGAGTGATCCCTGGGATGGCGGGACAGTCATATGAGGAAAGATTCACTGGAGATTAGAAGGATAAGGGGGATCTTATACAAACATATACTATTATAAAAGGACTGGACAAACTAGATGCAGGAAAAATGTTCCGAACGTTTGGCGCGTCCAGAATCAGGGGCCACTGTCGTAGAATATGAGGGTAAAGCAGTGGATGTTGTCTATATGGATTTCAGTAAGGCCTTTGACAAGGTACCCCATGGAAGGTTGGTTAAGAAGGTTCAATCTTTGGGTGTTAATGGCAGAGTAGCAAGATGGATTCAACAGTGGCTGAATGGGAGATGTCAGAGAGTAATGGTGGATGGCTGTTTGTCAGGTTGGAAGCCGGTGACCAGTGGGGTGCCTCAGGGATCTGTGTTGGGTCCACTGTTGTTTGTCATGTACATCAATGATCTGGATGATGGGGTGGAAAATTGGATAAGTAAGTATGCAGATGATACTAAGATAGGTGGTGTTGTGGATAATTAAGTAGATTTTCAAAGTCTACAGAGAAATTTGGGCCATTTGGAAAAGTGGGCTGAAAGATGGCAGATGGAGTTTAATGCTGTTAAGTGTGAAGTGCTACATCTTGGCAGGACAAATCAAAATAGGACGTACATGGTAAATGGTAGGGAATTGAGGAATGCTGTGGAACAGAGGGATCTAGGATTAACTGTGCATAGTTCCCTGAAGGTGGAATCGCATGTAGATAGGGTGGTAAAGGAAGCCTTTGGTGTGCTGGCCTTTATAAATCAGAGCATTGAATATAGGAGTAGGGAAGTAATGTTAAAATTGTACAAGGCATTGGTAAGACCAATTCTGGAGTATGGTGTACAATTTTGGTCGCCTAGTTATAGGAAGGATGTCAACAAAATAGAGAGAGTACGGAGGAGATTTACTAGAATGTTGCCAGGGTTCCAGCAACTATGTTACAGAGAAAGGTTGAACAAGTTAGGTCTTTATTCTTTGGAGCGCAGAAGGTTAAGGGGGGACTTGATTGAGGTCTTTAAAATGATGAAAGGGATAGACAGAGTTGACGTGGATACGTTTTTCCCATTGAGGGTAGGGAAGATTCAAGCAAGAGGGCTTGACATGAGAATTAAGGGACATAAGTTTAGGGGTAATGTGAGGGGGAACTTCTTTACTCAGAGGGTGGTGGCTGTGTGGAATGAGCTTCCAGCAGAAGTGGTGGAGGCAGGATCGATTTTAACATTTAAGAGTAAAGTGGATAGGTATATGGACGTGAAGGGAATGGAGGGGTATGGTCTGAGTGCAGGTAGATGGGACTAGGGGAAAACAAATGGTCGGCACGGACTGGAAGGGCCGAGAGGGCCTGTTTCCGTGCTGCAATTGTTATATGGTTATATGGTTATATGATAATATAGGGGAATCCATTTAAAACTGAGGTGAGAAAAACATTTTCACTCAGAGAGTTGTGAATTTGTGGAATTCCCTGCAACAGGGGGCAGTGGTCAAGTCGCTGGATGTATTTAAGAAAGAGTTAGATAGAGCTCTTGGGAATCAATGGATATGTGGAGAAGGCAGGCACCGGTTATCGATTGTGGACGATCAGCCGTGATCAGAATGAATGGCGGTGCTGACTCAAATGGCCGAATGGCCTCCCCTGCACCTATATTTCTATGTTTCCATGTTTCAATACATCCATTCCCCTACACATGGCCAACATTCTTGTCACGGACCGATGAACGCATCACACACCAACTCCGCCCAACCAGTCGCGTAAAGACGGAATTTCGTATTGGCAAAATACTTCACAAATTGCAGCCACTTTGCAGAGTGCTTTTGTCAGAGGCTTTGTTTCTCCGAGAGCAACAGTGAAAGTGAGCTTCACTCCGTTCCCTACTTGTTCTGATTAAATCATTTGGGCATTTTCCGACCAAGAAGGATGAAGTCCAAGTAGTTGAAGGTCCCTTCCGGTGGCGCTATGGAGTGAGTGGAACTCGCGCCATTCAGCTCCACTAAAAGCTGCATAAAAAAACGGGGGTAAAAGGGGGTAAATTGAAGCTACTCACCAGAGGAGAACGGTTGGGAACGGCTCGGGTAGCGTTGAAAAGGTGCGTGACGTCATCAGGCGCGCGATTTTAATAAGAAAAATGTCGCTGCATCGCTCCCCCCCCACCCCACCAAGGGAAAAAGCCTGTAAAAAGAGAAGTAGGCCTCGCTGGAGCCGCGGGCTCAAGTTTGAGTGCCTCCCAGGAAGATATATTAAAGATGGACGACCTCAAAAAAATCATTATGGGTGAGCTGAAACAAATGCTTAAGGACATGAAAAAAGAATATAAAGAGGAAATAAAGACTTTAAGAGCTGATATTTTGGTGTATCATGAGAATTTGAAAGAAGAGTCCAAAAAGGAAGTTATAGCCGCCAAAAAGACTATGATGGACGAATGGAAAGATAAAGCGGGTACTGATTTACAACCAGAGATGTATGATGTAAACCATAAAACTGGTGAGATGGAGGTGCTGCTGGAAATCAAGTTGGAACCTATTATAACTTCACTTAACCAACAAAATAACGCAATAAAAGATCTGACTGAATCAGCCGAAAAGTGCCGTGCCGAGAACAAGTGTTGATCAGAATTATTACACAAATTAACTGAGAAATGCATTGACTTGGAGGGACGTCAAAGGCGTAGGAATCTGCGTATTGTTGGGTTGAGTGAAGGACGAGAAGGAAATCAAGGACCTCGAAAATTTGCTGCAAAACTTTTAAAAGATATTCTGAACTTGGACCAAGAACCTCTGCTGGGCCGAGCACACAGGGCATTGAGACGTACCCCTAGGAAGGATGCTCCCCCAAGACAGATTATTGTGAAGGTGGCTTACGATCATGTTTTTGAAGATATGATGAAGATAATAATACGTAAGAAAAATCTTAAATATGAGGGAGACAACATCACTATTTTTAGAGATTACCCTGCGGAAGTGGCCAAGAGAAGATCTTTATTTACAGAAACAAGAGGTATCCTGAGGAACATAAAGAATCTGGGATAAGGCCTGATGTACCCGGCAACATTAAGGGTAACTTATGATAACAAGGAGCACCGCTTGACCAAACATACAGAAGCTCTTGAATTCGCTCGAGATATTCAGAAGAAACTGGAAGACGAAGAAGTAGAGGAAGAAGCAGATGAAGATGAAGGACACTGTATATTATTGATCACTTACTTGATGATACTGATTATTGATCACTTATTTGATGATACTGTCCACCCACAGAAAAGGAGGAGGATTCACATTGAAGGAGGATTTGCAGGGAAGGAGGAGGAACAATGGACATGGACTCTATCTTGGGGTCAAGGAGGGATGGATGGATTATTAATAAATATAGTTTTGTATTAACTACCCCTCAAAAATGTAAGTTAGCTCTCCTAACATAACGCTACGACACTAATTATATTTGATATTAGTACTATTATTAATTACTAAGTACATAAATTTAATACCCCACCGTGATATATATAGCCCTTAAGGCAAAAACGGAGCTGGAATTATTAACATCTGTATTTTTTCACGGAAGTCCGTAGATTAGTAGCCACGCTAGTGTGGCTTACACCAATACTAACTGCACTAACTATAGTTGTACTCACTTTTTTTCTCCTTTACACTTTATTAACATCACTTACTTTACTTATTTTTTTTATTATTACTTTTATATTATGTATCTTATTTCATATTATATACTATATGGATTTAAGTATGATTGGTATTATATAATTATAAGGAGACGTGTGTATAAGATAATGTCACAGATATTAAATTTCATCGATCTGATGTTTGGGTATAGGATTGGGTTGGATGAGCTGAGACATCTACTCCATTATAAACCACCTTAATAATAAAATGTATGACATAAACACTAGGATTGGGGGGGATGGAATCACCTTCTGTAGTTGGAATGTCAAGGGAATGAACGAACCAATTAAAAGAGGTAAGGTTTTAGCTCAATTAAATAGATTGAAATCTGATATTATTTTTCTCCAAGAGACACACCTTAAAAAAGACGCGCAGTATAGATTAACAGCAAAATGGATTTCTTAAGTTTATCACTCTTCATTTACACACAAGTCTAGAGGGGTAGCAATAATTATTCGTAAAGGTATACCTTTTAAACAAAGCTCAATAATAAAAGATGTTGAGGGTAGATATATAATAATTACAGGTGAATTATATTCTAAAAAAGTAATCCTTATGAATATATATGGTCCTAATTTTGATAATCCATTATTCTTCAAGGAAATATTTAACAATATCCCTATATCCACTCAACATAATCTAATAATTGGAGGTGATTTTAATTGTATCTTAGATAATTATTTAGATAGATCATCAATGAAAAGGAAAACCACTTCTAAGTCAAGTACATTTATAAATTATTTTATTAACACAGCAAACGTTAAGGATATCTGGAGAACAGATAACCCATCTGGTCGAGAATAGTCATTCTTTTCCACTGTATTTGGAACCTACTCAAGGATAGACTATTTTTTAACAGATTCAAAACTAATCCCATTTACATATGATTCAAAATATCATAATATTATTATCTCGGATCACGTTCCATTAACATTTAAGATAAAATTAAAAGACATAACTATTAAAATCCCTAACTGGAGACTCAACCCCCAAATATTAAAGGATAGGGCTTGTTATGATTACTTGGTAAAACAGATTAAATTATTTTTTGAAACTAATGACAAACATGGAATTTCACCATCACTGCGCTGGGATACATTTAAAGCATTTATGCGTGGTGCGATAATATCAGCACACGCATACTTTAATAAGGAAAATCGAAAGACTCAACAAAAGTTGGAAAATGAAATAAAACAATTAGATATTGAAAATGCAATATCCCCTTCTAAGGGGCTAAGTAATAAAATTGCATCATTAAAATATAAGCTAAATAAAATATACTCAAATCAGATTATTAAACTTTTTCAACAGACTAAACAAGTGCACTTTGAATTTGGGGATAAACCACAAAAATTACTGGCACGCCAGCTTAGAAAATTAGATGAGGAGAAAATTATATATATAATTAGATCTGAACAAGGAGAAATATTGACTTTACCAAAAGATATCAATGATACATTTTTACATTATTATCAAAATCTCTACTCATCTAAATTAGCAGGACAATCAGATGGAATGGAAACATCCTACAAGAATGTCATATTAACAGTTTAGATCAGGAAGGTAGAGACTTGTTAAATGCTGATATATCAGTAAAAGATATTGAAGAATCAATTGGATCATTAAATAACGGAAAAGCCGCAGGCCCTGATGGGTTAAGTGTTGAATTTTATAAGAAGTTTCATGATCTCTCCACGTTTACATACAATATATAAATATGCTTATGAACAAGGAAAGTTACCAGAATCATTAATTGAGGCTACAATCAAACTTATGATTGTAAGGCTAAGTTTAGTGATTAATAAATTAATACATCATGACCAAACAGGTTTTATTCCAAAACGCTATTCATCCTATAATCTGAGACGTCTATTCAATGTCATGTACTCAAAAAGAGTGAATGATAATGAACTAGCTGTCATATCCTTAGATGCTGAAAAAGCATTTGATCAGGTTGTATGGCCATATTTATTTAAAATAATGCAGAAATTTGAACTGGGGGATAGATTTCCCAAATGGGTAAAATCATATACTCGAATCCAACTGCAAGAATATTAACAAATCAAATACTATCAGCAAAATTTAATCTCTTTAGGGGTTGTAGACAAGGATGCCCGTTTTCACCATTACTATTTGGTCTGGTAATAGAACCATTAGCTGAAATGATTAGATCAGAACCAGAAATATATGGATATTATACCAAAACTACAACGAATAAAATATCTCTATATGCAGATGACATCTTAATTTATATTACAAATCCGGAGATTAGTATTCCCAATCTATTTAATGTTATAACTAAGTTTAGCACATTTTCTGGCTATATAATTAATTGGAATAAAAGTGAAATTATGCCTATAATTGGAATAAAATTAAATATATTAGAATAATTCCCACTTAAAATAGTCACGGACAAACTTAAATATCTAGGAATTAATGTACCTAAATCGTATAACTGTCTATTTAAATATAATTACCTTCAATTATTAAATAAAGTGAAAAAAATGTATATTGGAAAACACTATCAATGATCGGTAGAATAAATGCTATAAAAATGATTTTTTTTTACCACAATTGTTATATTTATTTCAAGCCATCCCTTTATATCTCCCTAAAATGTTAAAAAAATAGATATTTTGGTTAATAGTTTTATTTGGGACTATAAAAACCATCGAATAAGTAAAAAACATCGATGTAAATCTAAAATAAATGGTGGACTAGAACTACCAAATTTCTTATATTATTTCTGTGCAGTTCAGATTAAGAATATGAATTTTTGGTTGGTAAATTTAGGTCATGAACCAAGCTGGCTAAAGATGGAAAAGGAAGACTGTTTGCCTTTTGATGTAGGTTCGATTCTTTTTGCACCAAGGGAAGTACAAAAAAAAATGTATGGAGACAACCCTATAATTCATAGCAATAGATCTATTTGGAAACAAATAGTTAAGACCCTACATATGGATGATTTGTCACTCTGTTTGCCAATTATGAATAATCCCTTGTTTAGGCCCTCTGTATTGGACAAGGGGTTAAACACTGGAATGATTTAGGAATTAAAAGGATAGAACACCTTTACAAGAAAAGAAAATTTCTTTCATTTCAAGAGTTACAGGATATCTATGGATTGCAGTCAAATAACATATTTAGGTATTTACAAATTAGAAACTATATTGTCAAATTCGCAAGACTATAAAAATAGAAAACCAGGATTATTAGATGAATTGTTTAACAAACACCCAAATACAGAAAAATTAATAGCGTATATATATAATACTATTTTGGATATGGAAATCCCAACTTCGGAAATATATCGACAAACATGGGAAAATGAAATAGGTTTATCTATAGCGAAGGAAACTAGCGAAGAAAGCCTACAACATATACATCGCTGCTCATTAAATGCTAGACATATGTTGATACAATTCAAGGTATTACACAGATTACATTATTCCAAAACGAAATTAAATAGAATTTATTCTAACATTTCTCCTATTTGTGATAAATGTCAGAACTTGGAAGCTAATTTAACGCATAGTTTTGTAACATGTATAAAACTTAATTATTATTGGAGAGATTTAGAGTTATCTCTGAAGTTCTTAAAATTAAACTGGACCCAGATCCAAAATTAATAATATTAGGAGTTCCGGATTCAAATCTAATATTAACAGTAAACCAAATACATTTATTGGATTACTGTTTGATAATAGGGAAAACATTAATATTGAAATTTTGGAAGGGAACATTATCCCCCACAACTAAAATGTGAACAGTGGAAATGTTGGATACGTTGCATTTGGAAAGAATCAGATTTGTCCTAATGGACAAATACGAACTCTTTGAACAGATATGGTCTCCATATACAGAATATTTGAAGGGGTAGCTGTTCTTGGCATCACAACTCAATGGGTACCCGGCAGGATCAGATAGAAATAACTTTCTGTTTGTCTTTTTGATTTGTATACATGTCTCTATTGATATTGCTATTTGAAATTGTGTTATTCACTATTAAGATGTATACTATAATCTCTCTTTTTTTTAATATATATATATAATACTTTGTTTTAATTAAATACATATAACAAGAATATATATATATATATGTTTTTTTCTTCTCTCTCTCTCTTCTCTTTCTATATAATCAAAATTATTATTCAATCACTATTTTTATTGATTAAAATCTATTCTTTTCTTTTTCTACTTTCTAAAAAAAAGAAGTTTATAAGAATTACTTGTAACATTCGTATACTTATTGTAATAAGTTGGTTGTGTATTTGAGTTGTTATACCATTGTTATGATGGATTACTTCTAATAAAAATATTATTACACAAGTTGTTGAAGGTGCAAAGAGCGCAGATGCGGGAAGGAGTAATGGATGGATTGGAGGTACCAAGCGCTTCGGTAGCTACCTCCGTAAATAGAGACACTGATGATGTATTAACTCGACTTCTTTTTATCAGAATGCGGCGGTGACCATTCCTGTGTCCGACACGATTTGAGGGACCGCACCTTAAACTTCATTATGTATCGTAAGCTGAAATCCCATGGAGCACCCGCAGTCTGTGACAGCTCCGATGACCAGTATTGTCTGCCAGCGTTCGCATCCCGTTCGTATTTGCTGCTGTGTTGCGTTTCGATCTGATATTTAGTTCAGTGGGATCTGCAGCCGTGTAACTGGCATCCGTTCCGACAAGTCGCAGAATCTAATGGCGGTACCCCATGAATTCGTAGGTATAGCGTTTTATTTTCCTTTTCGTCATATTTAATCATCGATTTTAGAATAGGATGATGGACAATAATTAAGTGAGCAAAGATCCAGTCCCCTTCTAGGAGTGTCTTGCACTTTCTTTCGCTCTCGAAATGAATATTCGCCGCATAAATCTGACAACACCGCCATCTCATCTGCGATCACCTCAACATCGAAAGTACGTGACTGCCCCACCAAAACAAAACAGGTTGACCTGATGAATGTGGACAGGAATGTATGAGGCTTCATGTGTCCTGAAGGGGAAGTAAAAAATGTGAGGAATTGTGGGCCGTTCAGAACCAGGTGCCTGAAGAAAATGACGCTGCGAGCAGGGTTCGAACCTGCGTGGGGAATCCCCATTGGATTTCAAGTCCAACGCCTTAACCACTCGGCCATCGCAGCTCTCTTCGGCTCCTTTGTTGCAGAAGGATTCAGAAAAGGGCGCCGTGTGTATACGCTGCTCAGCATGATGTCTGGGTTTGATATGTTGTCTCCTTTGTTGTTTATACACAGATAAAATAGCAGAAGATGCTAAATAGCCTTCCAATGAAAATTGAATATATGACTGAAAGTGTATCGTGTTTTGAGCACGGTTGGCTAGGAAAACCGATGACACTGAGACGCCACTGCCTTCTGCAACAATTACGAAGAGGTTGCGGCCCACATTTTGATATTTCTCAGTCATTCTCCGTCATTACTAGAGCTCGCATCGGATTTGTTAAAGTTTCCTTATTTTCTGCTATTCCAACATTTTCATATCTCTCTTCCATTCGTATCAGAACCCGAAACCAGATTTACCCACACCACGGTATTTCATCCGCCTGATGGCGTTTCCGTACTCCAGTCCATTTCAGTTAATTGCCTCATAAATTATTCAATGCCCGTGATTGTGAATGATTCGTTTTCCATTGTACCTGAGATGACTAAATAACCAACCAATGGAGAAGCACAAGTCACGTCACGAGGAACTGCACATCACTCGGTCGGTTGAGCATCCATGAATGCTTAGTGTTTAAACTGTTCTCCCAGACGATTAGGTGGCTCGACGCAACGATAATTATCGGGATATGGCTCGTTTCAGTGAAATCATGCTCACTTCACACAATGGGTAAAACCCAACCTCCGTCCGGTGGCATAAGTACACTTAAATCCATTAATCCCGATAGGTATTATTCACGTGGTGTCATCCGAGTGAACACACTCAAACCGATTTCTATCAGAAATTGGCTGTTTCTGTGTAATGTTATCGAGAGGTGGTAACGAGGCATTGGAACACAATACAACAGCAACAATTTTTGCAAAAGAACGCCGGTCTGGAAGTATTACTTTCGTCTAAATATCATCGGAATCTGTTCCTTCAACAGATTCAATCACCTCTGCCGCTGAGCATTATCGAACGAGACTCTGTGACGTGTTGAGACTGATAATCCGATCAGCAGATCTTCGGTTTTCGGTTGAGATGGAACATCAGGATCGCGGTTGGTAATCTGGTCATCTGAAACTGAATAAATATATAATCGTCCCGCCGTCACCATCCCAAAAGTTACACATGGTACAGTGGACTGTGTAAGCGCGAGGGTTCGACCCAATTAGGCTGCATGCATCATTTCCTCTCGTTGACCTTGTCCTCGTTTCCTTTCAATAGTGGATTGCTCCGCCCTTTCATTTCACTTTATCTTTCCCATCCGCATCATTCCAACAGATTCCACCATTTAACATGGTCTGGGAAATATTCTGACGGCATTGGCATTACATAAGTTCTGACATCTTCTAAAACATATTCAATATCAGTTATTTCCAAGTATACTGTCTGTTCCCCAATCTGTTCCTTCTCCAGCTCACTCCCGTTTCTGGTGCAGCGCTTAGGCCAGGAACAACTGCATGCATTACAGCAATCAAGCAAGCTAGGTATTGGTTGTACGGTAAGAAGGTTTAGTAAGTAAATCTAGAACTGGAAAACTGAAGCATTCAAGAGAGTAATAGCAACGCCAACATGCCCCTGTCATGGTAACGTTCCGCAGTAGCTTGAATGTAGAAACCTCTGTGTCTGTGGAATTATTTGCCTCAGAGTGCGGTGGAGGCAGGGTCTCTGGAAGCTTTCAAGAGAGAGCCAGATTAGGCTCTTAAATAGCAGAGTCGGGGGATATGGGGGAAGGTAGGAACGGGGTACTGATTTGGGACGATCAGCCATAATCACATTGAATGGCGGTGCTGGCTCCAAGGGCCAAATGGCCTACTCCTGTCCCTATTGTCTATTGTCTATTGTCTATTGTCTATCAACTCGGAATGTCGAGGGATATTGCGGGTTGAAGAAAAAGTATAAGTAAAGGACATGACATTGATCACTGTCAAACGTATCCACAACGCAAAGAGGCGCTAAAAACGTATAAGGAAGCCAAAAAGGAATAACTATGATCTCCTAGGATAATGGGAGACTAAACGGCAGTAAACTGGAAGACGATCTATAAATATATCGAAGACAGTTAAATAACCAGCTGCAGGCTAGATCCCAATAGGCACAACGGCTGCAATATCTGAGTGGTGATAGCGGCACACGTGAGTTTTTTAGTGAATCCGTCATTGATATTCGAGATTTTGCAGTTGGAAAATTAATGGAAAGGGCGTTGAAAATCTGCGGCAGGTTGCAACAAAGAAAGGAAATATATTTGATGCCATAATAGGTTTAAACGTGTATAAATCCACATGACCGGTTGCAATTCATACCAGGCTTTGCGGGAAGCATGCGAAGAGCGAGATGCGGAACTGTCTAAGATTTTGAAATCTTTGCTGGGCACCCATGAAATACTAGTTGAGTAGTGTTCAGCAAACGTGGTTCGCCTTTTTAAGAACAAATAGCAGATAGTCCTCATAAATCTATATCTTCAAACCCAACATCGGTGGTAGACATGAAAATGGTATGTAAATGAGGAGGAGAACCAATGATGAGCTGGAAAGGCAGGGTCCAATCAGAGACAACTGCCAAGGTTTTTTCAAGGGAAGGTCATCTCTGACCAATCTGATTGATTTTCCAAAGAAGTATCAAATGTTCAACTAGGGCACGGCATCAACTGTGATTTACGTGGATTTTCCTGAACCTCTTGACATATTGTCACATGGTACGCAGTTATAGAACTCTCGGACCCTGGCAATTCATGGCAATTGGTAAACGGATGACAATTGGGTTGGCAGAGGCAGAGGGTGGGATGAGAGGTTGTTTTCACGATTTCTGCTTATGACTCTTTATGTCTCAGAAAGATTTCTACTGCATTCCTCTACTTATAATGTAGGCACACGACTTTAAATAAGGGAGCCAAGATCAGCAGATGTACGCATCGCACGCATATTGGTGTAGTTCTTCATATTGCGCTATGTTATATTAAACTGCAGGGAGTTACTGGTGCATTAGTGAAATGGGCTTGAATTGGGAAAATATGTTTAATCTTGGCAAATAAAACGTGATGCTTTTTGGTAGTAAGGAAGACTCATCACTGAATTCAAGATATAAATGAGTCTTCAGATGCGATACACATTTTCAACCTCTCATTTCTAAGGTCTGAGGTTCCCAGCTGCTTTAAAAGGGCATCAATTATACCGGTGCCTAAGGTGACGTGCCTCAATGACTATCGACCAGTGGCATTAACGTCGGTGGTGATTAAGTCCTTTCTGATGGCGCAAAACAACTCCTACCTGTACAAAACCCTGGAACCACTGCAGTTCACCTACGGCCACAATAAATCAACGGTGGATGCGATTTCGCTGGCTATCCATTCCGCTCCAAACCACTTGGACTACACAAAGTTATATCTCAGACTGTTATTCATTGATTACAGCTCGGCATTTAATAGAACCATCCCCTCCAAGCAGGTTACCAAACTCGCAGAACTGGGCCCCTGCGCATCCCTCTGCAATTGGATCTTCGAGTTCCTCATTCACAGACCACAGACTGTTCGACTTGATGGAAAGGTGTCAGCCTCGATAACAATCAGCACGGGAGAACCTCAAGGCTGCGTGCTTAGTCCCCTGCTGTACCCACTCATGACTGCGTAACTGATCATACTGTGAACTTCATCATCAAATTTGCTGACGACACCAATGTTGTGGGACGTAATACTGATGGGGATGAGTCATGGTATAGAAGAGAGATGGACCGTTTGACGGAATGGTGCCAGCAAAATAACCTGGCCCTCAACATCAGCAAAACTAAGGAAATGATTGTGGACTTCGGAAGAGGTGGGATGGGGACCCACAGTCCCGTTTATATCAACGGGTCGATGGTGGAAAGCGTCAAGAGATTCAAATTCCTGGGCCTGTATATATCTGAAGATCTCTCCTAGTCCGAGAACACTGATGCAATTATAAAGAAAGCACATCAGCGCCTATACTTCCTGAGAAGTTTACGGAGAGCAGGTATGTCAAGGAGCACTCTCTCTAACGTCTACAGGTGCACAGTAGAGATCATGCTGACCGGTTGCATCGTGGCTTGGTTCGGCAACTTGAGCGCTCAGGAGCGGAAAAGACTGCAAAAATCAGTAAACACTGCCCAATCCATCATCGGCTCTGACCTCCCTACCATTGAGGGGATCTATCGCAGTCGCAGCCTCAATAAGGCTGGCAGCATCATCAAGGACCCACGCCATCCTGGCCACACATTCATCTTCCCGCTACTCTCAGGTAGAAGGTACATGAGCCTGAAGACAGCAACATCCAGGTTCAGGAATATCTATTTACCCACAGCTATCAGGCTATTAAACTAAACTCAAAGAAAACTCTGAATATTAATAGCCCATTATCTGTTTATTTGCAAGTTATCTGTTTTATTTATTCATGTGCGTATATATTTATACAATGCTATATCGACACACCGATCTGTTCTGTATTCGTGCCTACTATATTCTGTTGTGCTGAAGGAGAGCAATAATTTATTTGTCCTATCTGGGACACTTGAAAATAAACTCTCTTGAATGTTGAATCAAACTTTAGAGGGATTAGTTCTCGGAGTGTTATATCTGCAGTTTGAGACTCTGTTTCCATCGGTTGAAAAGGATGTGAGGATGAATCATATGTGGAAAATGTTCTGGATGATGCGCGAATATAGGTATAGGGAAATTAGTTCGGCTCGACGAATCTGTGGAGAGTTAGCGAATGAAATTGAAAACAAGTGCTATAAATTTGAAATGTTCCAGGCAGAAGGCTTTAACTTCAACGCTAATTACCTCTGCAACAAAAAAAAAAAAACCCGAATGGAACTCAGGTGCAAATGATTGAACTGCTGTTTCACAGCTCTTTCTTTCTTTTAAAATATGTTAATTATTTTAATTCAAAAGCAAAAACAAAACAACAAAAAAACAATAATGATAAACATAACAGTGATATTGATACATAGGGATCAGGATTACACTAATAACAAGTATAACCTAGGTATGAGTCCAGTGTCAAAATACACATTGGGTATAGACCTCCCGGTCTCTATGTAAATATAGTTAAGTGTTTAAAAGAAAACTTGTATATAGAAAAACAAAAAGATAAAACGAAAAAAAAGGTAAAACGAGAGAAAAACGAGATAAACAAAACCCCCTAAACAAAAAAAAAGCAAAACAAAATTTGGGCTACAAAGAATTTCAACATTTAAAGTCCCTGTTTGTTGTTAGGTCAATTCCACCGTATAAAGGTAAAATAATAATTATAACAGTTGGATCGGAGAAAATTTATATCGTGTGAAAATGTTGAATAAAGCTTCCCGAAGTCCTACCAAATTTAACCAATGGTTCGACAATGTCATTCCTATTTTTTTCTAAATTTAAAAATGATATCGTTTCAGAGCACCAATGAAGTGTGGTAGGAGGATTAGGGTCTTTCTATTGAAATGGAATAGATTTTCTGGCAATGAATGTAGTAAAAGCAATCTGCCAATGGGCACAACGGGACAGATGACTCCCGTTCTGAGTAGATGAGTACATAGGTAGCCGAAACATTGCAGTAATAGGATAAGGTTGTAAATCAATAGCTAAAACTAGAGAAATAGTGTAAAAATGTTTTCGAATATTTTTCCAAAAGAGGGCAAGACCAAAACATGTGAGTCAATGAGGGAACTTCAGAGTTAAATCTGTCACAGTTTGGATTTATATGACCACAAAAACGAGCTGACTTATCTTTTGCCATATGAGCTCTGTGAACCTCATTGAATTGTATCAGGGCATGTCTTGCACACATTTCAGAGGTATTAACTAATTGAAGAATCCTCACCCATATCTCTATAGGTCGAGAAATTTCATGTTCTCTTTCCCAGTCATTCTTAATTTTATCCAATGTAATTATTTGAAATTTCAAAATCAACTCATAAATAGTCGTTTTTAAACCTTTCTGATAACGGTTCAAATGTAATTTTTTCCCCAAGACTTCGTTTTGATGTGGTAACGGAAAAGAGAGTAGCCTTCAAAAAACTTCTAATTTGTAAATATCTAAAGAAATGTGAGTTATGTATATTATAATTAGTAGAGAGTTGTTCAAAAGACATAAAACAACCATCCAAAACCAAGTCACGAAAAACTGCTAATCTCTTCCTCTTCCATAACAGAAAGGCTTGATCAGTACTAGAAGGTTGGAAGAAAAAAATTAGATATGATAGGACTCGATAAGATAAAATCCTAAAAACTTACGAAATTGAAACCATATTCGGAATGTTTGTTTTCTTATTGAGGTAATCGTATATCTCTTAATTGTAAATGGTAACAATAGTTAGAATAGAGGCCAACGATAGCCCTTGCATAGAATAACGTTCAACATTAATCCACCAAGGGCATTGGGTATCTTCTAAATCTTTTGTCTAATACGTTAAATAGCGAGAATTATCTGCCCAATATTAAAATCTAAGCTTCGGCAGTGTCAAACCACCGTCTGTTTTTGATTTCTGCAAGTATGTTTTTTACTTAAACTGGGATTTTTATTCTGCCAGAGATATGAAGACATTTTTGAGTCAATAATATCAAAGAAAAATTTAGCAATAAAAATTGGTATCGTCTGAAATAAATACAAAGAATTAGGTAGGATAAACATTTTAAAAGCATTGATTCGGCCGATTAGAGATAAGGACATTGGTGACCATTTAGTAAACTGTTGTCTGATGTAGTCAATTAGGGGCGTACAATTGGCTTCAAATGGATCCTTGTGTTTCTCGGTAATCTTAATGCCTAAATAAGTAAAACAGTCGGTAGTCAATCTAAATGGAACCTGGCCATAATTCGAAATTTGATTGTTTAATGGAAAAGCTCACACTTACTAAGATTTAGTTTATAACCAGAAAAACTACTAAATTGATTAAGTAGGAAACGAATTGCACGAATATATTTGTATGGGTAAGATATAAATAATAACAGATCATCTGCATAGAGGGAAGGCTTATGTGTCTTATTCTCACGGATAATACCAGCAATATTAGGGGATCCCTAATAGCGGTGGCCAGAGGTTCCAAAGCCATATCAAACAATAAACAACTTAGAGGACAGCTCTGTCTAGTACCTCGGAAGAGCCTGAAACAATGGGATTTCTGATTATTGGTAAGTACAGAAGCTTGAGGTATACGATATATCACCTTGATCCAAGATAAATATTTTGGACCAATCTTACATTTTTCAAGTGTATTGAATAAGTATTCCCAACTACTCTATCAAATGCCTTCTCAGCATCAAGTGAAATGGCACATGCTGGAGTTTTATTTGACGCTGTATATACAATATTTGTTAATCTCCTAACATTAAAGTATGAGTAACGATATTTTAATAAAACCTGCCTGATCTACATATAATTTGCGGTAATATATTTTCCAATCTCATAGCTAATATTTTTGAAAGAATGTTGGAATCTACATTTAACAGTGATATAGGTCTATGTGATGGCACTTCAGTAGGGTCTTCATCTTTTTTTTGTAATTAAAGAAATAGATGCTTCATAAAAGGATTGTGGTAATCTATTCATTACAAAAATGTTCTTTAAAAACCTTGCATAGCCTGGGGGACAGTAAACTTGAAAAATACTTTAAAAATTCCACTATAAACACATCTAAACCGGGAGCTTTACCAGAATTCATCGAAAGGATTGCTTTCTGTATTTCGTCCTCTGTGATGGGTTCATCTAACAACAGTGACTCATTATGGGCAGACTTTACTCAGAGCTCCCGTGGAATTTGAAGCAACAGCAACAAAGAAAAGCAGGAGAACGCACTGATTGTCTCTAGCGCGAGTGGGAAGAGAGTTAGAAGTGAGTCAGGGGGATAAACAGTTGAAAAGGAGAGGCAAAGCACAGGCTGATTTTACTCAGTGTTCCCGTGGATTTGGAAGCATCAGCAACAAAGAGAACCAGGAGAAAGCACTGATTGGCTCTAGCGCGAGTGGGAGGAGAGTTAGAAGTGAGTCAGAGGGAAAACATTTTTAAAACTGAGCAATTTGGTTTGTAAATTCGTAAATTAGGCAATTTACCAGTCAATATAAGCAGGACGGCTCTTATGGAGCGGCAGTGAGGGAGCGGCCTTGTGCGGGAAGTGCCCTGTGAGTAAAGTGCGAGTCTGGCTCGAGAGTCTTCGGTGAGGAGGCTGTGGAGAGCAGGCTACGCAAAACGTTGGTGAGGGAGAGGTGAAAGTAGGAGATGTCAAGCAAGCTGATTCAGTGTGATGCTTGCAGTGTGTGGGAGGTCAAGGGCACTGCTACAAATGTATGAAGTGCATCCAGGTACAGCTCCTGTAGGACCGTGTTGGGGAACTGGAGAAGCAAGTGGATGACCTCAGGTTCGTCTGAGAAACGGAGTCGTTCCTCGACAAGTCCTATAGGAAGATTATTACACCTAAGGTACTGGAAGAGAGAAGGTGGGCGACAGTGAGAAATGGAGGGAAACATGGAATGCAAAGGTCCCCGAGTTTTGTACCTCATGTGAACAGGTTCACCCACTGAGAAGCTGTCGGGACAGAAGACATTATCACACTGAGCGGCGGACTGGGTTTCGAAGCAAAAAGGGCTGTTGAGCCAAAACCAAAGAGGCCAACGTCAGGCAACGCCATTGTCTTTGGAGACTCCATTTTGAGAGGTACGGACAGTGGTTTCTGCAGGAACAAACGGGATTCGAGGATGGTGTGTTGTCTTCCTGGTGCCAGGATCCAGGATGTCACGGACATAGTGCAGAAAATCCTCCGAAGGTGAACCGCCGGAAGTGGTAGTGCATTTCGGCACAAATGATGTCGGAAAGAAGGGGATGAATAGTCTGCAGCGTGACTTTAGAGAGCTCGGAAAAATGCTGAAATGCAGGACCTCTAGGGTTGTTATCGCCAGTTTGCTTCTAGTTCGTCGTGCTGGCGTGAGCAGGAACAGGGAGATGCGGGACCTGTGGAACGGGTGCAGGGGGCAGGGATTTAGATTCTTAGATTACTGGGATATGTTTTGGAGTAAGATGGAACTCTACAAAAGGGACGGATTGTATCTTAACAGGCGGGGGACCAGCATTCTGGCAGGCAGGTTTGCCACTGTTACACGGGTGGTTTTAAACTGAATAAGGTGGGTGGGGGGTCAAATAGGATAGTCGAGGACGGAGTTAAAGGGATAGAGAAAGAGAGTAAAGTGATGGTTAATGACCCCAGAATTAACGGGAAAGGAACCTCACAAAAGGATCGGAGAGTATGGCCAAGTGTAATAGGTGCGTAAGGAATTAAAAGTATTGTTTATGAATGCACCATGTATAAGAAGTAAAGTAGATGAGCTTGAGGCTCAGTTACTGGTTGGTTGATATGGCATTGCGGGGATTACTGAGACGTTGCTGCAGGAGGATCGGACCTGGGAACTTAATATTCAGGGTTATACATCCTATAGAAAGGACAGGCAGGTGGGCAGAGGAGGGGGGTAGCTCTGCTGGATAAGGATGGAATTCAGTCCCTTGCGTGGGAAGACATGGGGACTGACGAGGTAGAGTCACTGTGGATTGAGTTGAGGATTTGTAAAGGCAAGATGAAACTAATTGGTGTTATCTACAGACCCCCAAATAATAGCCCGGATGTCGGGAGTGAGTTCCACCACAGCAGCATTACCTTTATTAAATGCTAGTTAAAACTGGCATGTAACAAACGTAGTGCCACTGTGGTGTTGGGGGATTTCAATATGCAGGCAGACTGGCAAAATCAGGTTGGTTCAGGACCAAGAAAGAGAGTTTGTCAAATGCCTCCGAGATGTTGTCTTAGAGCAGCTTGTAATGGAGCCGACTAGAGAAAAGGCAATTCTGGATTTAGTGTTGTCCAATGAACCAGATAGGATAAGAGAACTCGAGGTAAAGGAACCACTTGGAGGTAGTGATCATAATATGATTCGTTTTAAACTGCAATTTGCGAATGAGAACGTTAAATTGTCAGTAGAACAAAGGGGAATATGAAGGCATGAGATGGGAGCTGGCCAAGTTAGACTGGAAAGGGGTCCTATCAGGCATGATGGTGGAACAGCAATGCCAGGAATTTCTGGGCATAATCCGGAAGACTCATGATCATTTCATTCCAAAAAGGAAGAAAGATTCTAAGGGGAGTAGGAGGCAACTGTGGCTGACAAGAGAAGTTAGGGAAAGAATACAACTAAAAGAACAGATGTATAACACAGCAAAGAGTAGCCGGAAGCCAGAGGATTGAGACATTTTCATAGGACAACATAAAGAAACAAAATGGGCAATACTGGCTGAAAAGATGAAGAACGCAGGGAAGCTGGCCAGGAATATAAAGAAGAACAGTAACAGCTTCTTTAGATATGTTAAGCGAAAAATAGTAGCAAAGTCAAATGTGGGTCCCTTGAAGGCAGACACGGGTGAAATTATTATGGGCAACAAAGAAATGGCAGAAGAGTTGAATGGGTACTTCGGATGTGTCTTCACTAAGGAAGACACAAGAATCTCCCAGATGTACTGCTGGACAGCGGATCTAAGGGGGTAGAGGTACTGAAATAATTTTTAATTAGGCGAGAAATAGTATTGGGTAGGCTAATGGGACCGAAGAATGATAAATCCCCTGGGCCTGATGGTCTGCATCCCAGCGTCCTCGGGGAGGTGGCTCTAGAAATAGTGGACGCATTGGTGATCGTTTTCCATTATTCAATAGATTCGGGATCGGTTCCTGTGGATTAGAGGATAGCTAATGTTATCCCACTTTTCAAGAAAGGTGCGATTGAGAAAACGGGGAATTACAGACCAGTTAGCCTGATTTCGGTGGTGGGAAAGAAGCTGTAGTCAATTATTAAAGACGTAATAATGGGGCATTTGGATAGCAGTAAAAGTCAACATGGATTTATGAAAGGGAAATCATGCTTGCCTAATCTTCTGGAATTTATGGAGGGTGTGACAAGTAAAATGGATGAAGGGGTGTCAGTGAATTTAGTGTATCGTGACTAAAATTAGAGCACATGTAAGGGTGTTGACATGGATAGAGAATTGGTTGGCAGACCGGAAGCAAAGTGTAGGAGTGAACGGGTCATTTTCTGAATGGCAGGCAGTGGTGAGTGGAGTGCCGCAAGGCTCAGTGTTGGGGCCGCAACTATTTACCGTAAATATTAATGATTTGCAAGAGGGAATTAGGAGCAACACTGGCAAGTTTGCGAATGACACAAAGCTGGGTGGCAGTGCGAACTTTGAAGAGGATGTTAGGAGGTTGCAGGGTGACCTGGACAGGTTGGGTGATTGGGCAGGTGCAGTATAATATAGATAACCATATAACCATATAACCATATAACAATTACAGCACGGAAACAGGCCATCTCGGCCCTTCCAGTCCGTGCCAACCATTTGTTTTCCCCTAGTCCCATCTACCTGCACTCAGACCATACCCCTCCATTCCCTTCACGTCCATATACCTATCCACTTTACTCTTAAATGTTAAAATCTATCCTGCCTCCACCACTTCTGCTCGAAGCTCATTCCACACAGCCACCACCTTCTGAGTAAAGAGGTTCCCCCTCACGTTACCCCGAAACCTCTGTCCCTTAATTCTCATGTCATGCCCTCTTGTTTGAATCTTCCCTACCCTCAATGGGAAAAACGTATCCACGTCAACTCTGTCTATCCCTTTCGTCATTTTAAAGACCTCAATCAAGTCCCCCCTTAACCTTCTGCGCTCCAAAGAATAAAGACCTAACTTGTTCAACCTTTCTCTGTAACATAGTTGCTGGAACCCTGGCAACATTCTAGTAAATCTCCTCTGTACTCTCTCTATTTTGTTGACATCCTTCCTATCGACCAAAATTGTACACCATACTCCAGAATTGGTCTTACCAATGCCTTGTACAATTTTAACATTACTTCCCTACTCCTATATTCAATGTTCTGATTTATAAAGGCCAGCACACCAAAGGCCTTCTTTACCATCCTATCTACATGCGATTCCACCTTCAGGGAACTATGCACAGTTATTCCTAGATCCCTCTGTTCCACAGCATTCCTCAATTCCCTACCATTTACTATGTACGTCCTATTTTGATTTGTCCTGCCAAGATGTAGCACTTCACACTTATCAGCATTAAACTCCATCTGCCATCTTTCAGCCCACTTTTCCAAATGGCCCAAATCTCTCTGTAGACTTTGAAAATCTACTTCATTATCCACAACACCACCTATCTTAGTATCATCTGCATACTTACTGTGAGGGATAAAGTGATTAAACCCCATTAAAGAAAGTTTTAAAGATAATTCGAACTGAGAGGGGCTGGAGAGAGGGTTCTGACACAGCTGTGTCTAAAGGTTGCCAGACCCATCCTTGAGTCCTTGAGTAAGAATTAATAGCATTGTATAGCAGTAGAAGGGAGTGATGTAGAGAGATACCTATCAGTGGAATGGAGTGGCAGATGGGACCCTTGTCACTATAGCTTAGCTTTAGTACTGATATAGGAGAACTGAGAGGGTTCACTAGGAGGTGAGTAAAACTAGGGTAGGTCATGAGCAACTGAGCATGCTTAATGGAATAAATGAATATTACAACACAGCCCTGGTCAAGAAACTGCTCATTACCATGAACATGTTTGAACATGCGATGTATGATATGGGAGGTGCGAGGGGATGTACGGTGGGATGTACCTACAGATTGTGCACCTCAGACCCTGATTGGAGAAGGGTCCGGAGGGGAGGTTGAATGTAAAATTCTGTGTATAAAGGGGGATGACTTCTTTGGCTTCGGTGTGTCTCGATTTGGATAGGCACCCGGGTCTGCAGAGTCGAGAGGAATATAGAACTCTTGCTTCCAAGATTTAAGTATTTGAGCGGTTATTGTGAGCACAAAGCGTATCTCACAAATTGGGGGCTCGTCCGCGATCGCCACTCCGGCTGCTTGGTGGAGGCAAAGAAGGAGGGGAAGGTGCACCCTGCTGATTTCAGCAGTCTCTGATTTCCTTGCTTGACATCAGCAGTTTGAGCAAGTGATATTCGGTTGGAAAGACTCGGGTAGCAAGAGTGGGTGTAAGGTAAATACGTACGGGACGGTCGAGCGATTCTTGTGCACAGGACCCAGGTAAGAAAAGCGACTATTAAGTATTGCCTGGGCAACCGGGGTCTGTCGGACGGAAATAGTCCGACGAGACGATGGGAAACCGGAACGGGAAAAGTATGGGTCCGGGGAAACAGGATAAGGCTCATACTGATATGGAGCCGAACATTCCGCCCGATAGTCCGTTGGGGCGAATGTTGTATGGATGGGGTGAAGGGAACACCCGGGGTAAGAGTAAGGAAACTATGATAAAGTTTTGTTACTTTGAATGGCCAAAGGAGCGTATTCGAGGGAGCGCAGTGTGGTGGCCGCGGTTGGGTTCAAATGAGGACTGGGTGAGACAGGCGTTGAATGTTTTTGTGAATGAAAGACAAACGCCGAATCAAATAGAAAAGGAATATGCCCAGTGCTGGAAACCCAATAATGGGATGTTTCCGTTAAAGACGGAAAGAGAGCAGGATGAACCTGACTGGCCACCAATTGGTGATGATCACCTACGGAGACTGCCCCCGCCATATGAATCCCAGCCCCTAAATATACCCCCATCAGCGCCGGCTGCATCTGCCCAGGAGGTCCCACTAAGCCAGAGCGGATCGGCAGTAAACCTGTCCGCTCTTGTCTCAGAAGAGACAGATAATAGAGAATTACAGAAAGTAGAACGTGAAGGAGAGAGCCAGTCAGATAAGGAAGAGGAAATAAAAAGTGAGGACGAGAATTGGACGGGTGTCCCAGGCAGTAGTCAGATGACGCGATCTCAAACGAGGGCAGCCGAGCAAAGATCAGACCGATCTGTTCAAATGAAGCCCCTCAGGGAGGTCCCGTTAGGGGGAAATAAAGGGGGGGGGGATGGGATTTGTAAATGTGCCTCTCACCAGTATGGAGGTGAGGAACTTTAAAAAGGAGATGAAAAGTTTATTGGAAGACCCCTTGGGACTGACTGAACAAATAGATCAGTTCCTAGGGCCAAATATCTGTACATGGGAAGAAATGATGTGGAATTCTCTGCCACAGAAAGTAGTTGAGGCCAGTTCGTTGGTCATATTTAAGAGGGAGTTCGATGTGGCCCTTGTGGCTGAAGGGATCGGGGGTTATGGAGAGAAGGCAGGTACAGGATACTGAATTGGATGATCAGCCATGATTATATTGAATGGAGGTGCAGGTTCGAGGGGCTGAATGGCCTGCTCCTGCACCTAATTTCTATGTTTCTATGTTTTTATGAAAAATATTGAGTTGTTTCAAACAATCTCATTGAAGTAAGAATGGAACTAATGTGATGTGTGTGTAAAAACCGGTTTTGTATGAATGAGGAAGCTTGTATATGTGATAGGTTTGTTTGCTGTGGGCCACATGTTGTAAGGATTTGTGTGTGTGTTCCTTTAATAAATTGTAAGCAATGGGGGAGGTTATTGTAAGGTAACGGACAACGCTTTGTATCATCGCAACTTAAAAAGGGGAAGTTGGAAAATGTAGGTTGCTTGGCTTCTATAGATTTCTTTTCAGTAAAGTTAATTTGGAAAATTGTTAGTCGTATGTATTTAAACTAGGAATTGGAATTTGGGAATTGTAGGGGGAATGCTTTGAACAAATTTAGAAATAGGTTAATTGCTGAACAACAAGCAGCTTTTATGGTTTGTTTAGATAGACATTCTGGTTGGAGAAGGGTAATAAATTAATGGGGCCCAGGGAAAAGAAAGGAGTTGGCAGACAATGATGTCAATAATGGGAAGCCTGTTTACTTCAGAAGAAAGACAGATGGTCTGACAGGCAGGAGAAGGGGTTACAGGCTCAAGCGCGAGCAGCAGATGCGGGAGCAGTAAAATATCCCATTTCTGCGCCGGATTGGAGTAACCAAACAGAAGAAAGTATGAGAGATCTCAGGGAGATAATAATCAAGAGAATCAGAGAAGCCGTTCCCAAGGGACAGAATTTCGAACGCGCTTTTGAAAATCAGCAGAACAAGGACGAACCTCCGACAGTGTTCTTACAAAGGTTGAGGAGGAATGTCCAGCAGTATTCGGGGATAGACCTTGATTCAGACGCAGGTCAGCAGTTGCTAAAGGTTAATTTTGTAACCAAATCATGGCCAGACATTAGAAAGAAACTGGAAAAATTGGAAGATTGGAATGACAAACCATTGAATCAATTGTTAACAGAGGCTCAAAAGGTATATGTAAGACGGGATGAGGAAAAACAGAAGGGAAAGGCAAAAATGATGTTGCAAGCAGTACAGCAAGGAGTACAGAAGGGGGGAATCGAAGGTGATAGAAGGCCGGGTGCTCATGGAGACCGGGGAAGGGGAAGCGGTAGTATTAGAGGACGAGGAAGAGGTGAATGGAGGGACCGAAGTTGAGGTCCCCGGGAAAACAAGGAACAAGGATCAGGAGGGTGGTACACGGGGCCATCCTGGTGTTACTATTGTAAAGAGGAGGGTCATTTCAGGAGGGAATGTCCCAAGCGACGACGGGAGGTGCAGTCGTACGCACTCATGGAGGAAGAATAGGGAAGTCAGAGGTTCCGCTGCCTGGGGTGTATGGGATACACACGGGAACCTCTGGTAAACTTGAAATTAGGACCCCAGGGAGAGGATATGATATTTATGGTAGATTCGGGAGCAGAGAGATCGAGTGTAACTAAGGTACCGGAAGGAATGAGATTGGGTGAAAAACAAGTTATAATCTCTGGGGTAGAAGGGAAAGTGATGACATTACCCGAGGTAGAAGGGGTGGTGGTAAAATATGAGGATCGAGAAGTCAGTGGAAGATTTTAAAAGGAAGGTGAATAAATTTGCAAAGGAGGATAAACTATCTGAGAAGTAAGACATTGAGTTTAGAATGAGAAAGAAGGCAGATCAGAAAGGATTAAAGTGGGAAGCAGAGGGATAAATTGATGAGACTGCTTTAGAAAGAAAGAGCGTGAAAAAGGAGAGACAATGTTGTCAGTAACAACAGACCTGGTTGAAAAGTCTGAAATAAGTGATGCACCGACACACAGTGAGTCCTATGACAGAGCCAAACAGGGGCCAGAGATTCCATGCCAATAATAAATATATTTGGGAGAGTGTTTTCTCAAATGCCCTATCGGGAGTGAAATAAATCTGGATCTAAGCCCAGACAAGGCTAGTAAGGAGATAGGTAATGGATAAGGTGTGTTGGGGATGTGAACAGGTACGATAATCAGGAAATAATATTAATAATAATAATAATAATAATAATAATAATAATAATAATACTAATAATTAAAAAAAAAAAATAATAATAATAATAATGATAATAATAATATTAAGATAATGCTGAACATAGCTATGGTAAGAACATTAAGAAGAGGTACTAAATACACCTAGGTTAGGATGCGGCAGCGTTTTAAATACTAGCGCCATGTTTTTAATCAGATGTTGTAGGCAGATTTGGAAGGTGTTGATATAGTATGTGAATGATTTATTGGTTTGTTCCACAAGTGAGGAGCAACGTGAGAGAGAGACATTGTAATTATCTTGGAAAAGGTGGCGCAGGAGGTCATGATGTATCAAGGAAGAAGTTTTTGTTTTGTCAGCAGCAGATAGAATATTTTGGACGAGTAATATCTAAAGAAGTAAAAGCTATAGCGCAGGATCAAATTGGAAGCTTGCCTGCAATCTTGCTTAGCTCAATTGGCAGAAATTAAGGCTTTAAGAGCAGCATATGTACATGGAGTCTGGCACATGTTTGGAGCAGTAGGGAAACAGAAAGGCTTTGAGAAAAGCAACGGAGACCCCATGCAAAGTTAGCAGTGTCCCCCTATGAAATGTTGTTTGGGTTACCTTATTTTGGAAAGATAGAAGGAATACCCACCATAGAGGGCAGTGATTTATTCTTAAGGAACTATTTACTGGCAGTATCTCGTTCCCTTACAGAATTAAAAGCTAAAGGACTATTGGCTCAAAGACCACCACTCGACTTTCCAATACATGCTGTAAAGGCCGGCGACTGGGTACTGGTCAAGAATTGGAAGGAGGAGAAACTCCAGCCCAGGTGGACCGGCCCATACCTAGTATTACTGACAACCGAGACAGCAGTACGAACGAAAGTAAAAGGGTGGACCCACGCAATCCAGGTTAAAGGACCCGTTGATCCACCCGTCCCTGATGAGGAGGAACAGTGGATGGTGAAGCCAGGAACCCCTAACAGTAATTAAAACAAAAGCATTGAATGTATAACTGACAGTATGAAAGGAGCAGTCGTGGTATTGTTTGCTTTGTATGTAATTGTGGTAAAAAGTGTTAATAATTGTGATAAATGTTATCATCCTATCAGATATGGAGGGCGGACGACCAGATCATTTACCTATCATTCCCATGTGAACTGTGCATGCTATAATGTGAGGACTAGAACAATTTGTGAAGAGGGGGGAAAGAAGTATTTGATGATAGGAAATAGGGGGTATATAAGGAGGTTTGGGTACGTTACCTGCCCAAAGGGGGAGAGATGGGTTTGTGTAACCAAGGCAGGACAGTTAGGTTTCCCTTTTCAGATCGTAAAATGGGCAATGGATAAGATGAAGGAGGAAGTAAGAAAAGAGTTTACAGAAGTAATAGTCACTAAGCCTCCCCCTCCCCCGCCTACTCAGCCTCAAGTGCACCAGACACTGTACGAAGAGATAAGGAAGCAGATCGAGATCCCTGAAGGAGAAAAAAAACCTGTTTGTGGACTTGGCCTTCCGGATAGCTGGAATCCTGAATGTGACTGACTGCTGGGTCTGTGGCGGACCACTGATGAGCTCACGTTGGCCGTGGAGAGGATCCATTATTGAAGTATGGGACCTGATGGAGTGGAACCTGACAGTTGGACAAGACCGAGATCCCCAGGCATGGGTCCTGACAGACGCTCCGGTTGGGACTGAGTGTATCGCTAGGCCCTGGGCAAAGGATGCCGTCCTAGTAGGCAGCAGCCCCTGTCAGCGCATCGTCACCCAGTGGCCAAATCAGTCCGAGTGTGGTGGCCAGAGGAGCCTAAATGGTATCTAACTAAGAAATATGGGAAAAACTGCGCTATCTGGATGAAGACCGATCGAGTGGAATCGGCTGGACTATGGAACTGCACCGGGAACAACCGTTATCGGGGGATCCCAGTATTGCGAGACATAACCATATAACCATATAACCATATAACAATTACAGCACGGAGACAGGCCCTCTCGGCCCTTCCAGTCCGTGCCGACCATTTGTTTTCCCCTAGTCCCATCTACCTGCACTCAGACCATACCCCTCCATTCCCTTCACGTCCATATACCTATCCACTTTACTTTTAAATGTTAAAATCGATCCTGCCTCCACCACCTCTGCTGGAAGCTCATTCCACACAGCCACCACCCTCTGAGTAAAGAAGTTCCGCCTCATGTTACCCCTAAACTTCTGTCCCTTAATTCTCATGTCATGTCCTCTTGTTTGAATCTTCCTTACCCTCAATGGGAAAAGCTTATCAACGTCAACTCTGTCTATCCCTTTCATCATTTTAAAGACCTCAATCAAGTCCCCCCTTAACCTTCTGCGCTCCAAAGAATAAAGACCTAACTTGTTCAACGTTTCTCTGTAACATAGTTGCTGGAACCCTGGCAACATTCTAGTAAATCTCCTCTGTACTCTCTCTATTTTGTTGACATCCTTCCAAAACTAGGCGACCAAAATTGTACACCATACTCCAGAATTGGTCTTACCAATGCTTTGTACAATTTTAACATTACTTCCCTACTCCTATATTCAATGCTCTGATTTATGCAATGATCTGACATATGGAACAAGGTTGCCTCTAGTGGACCGGCCCCTGAAGGATTGTTTTAGATATGCGGATACAAGGCATACTCGGTGTTACCGATGAATTGGAGTGGGACTTGTTTTATTGGACTGGTACAACCTGGATTTTTCCTGTTAAACACCAAAGAAGGCCGGTCGTTAGGAACACCTGTATTTGATGACCTATATCGGAAAAAAAGGAAAATAGACATTGGAGAATGGAAAGATGATGAATGGCCACCAGCAAGAATCGTCTCATACTACGGACCAGCCACTTGGGCGCAGGATGGATCCTGGGGCTACCGAACTCCGGTATACATGTTAAACCGGATCATAAGGCTTCAGGCAGTACTGGAGGTAATTACCAACCAAACTGCGGGGGCACTGGAGATGCTGGCAAAGCAGCAGACACAGATGAGAGCAGCGATATACCAGAACAGGTTAGCCCTAGATTAATTTCCCGCATACCCCTCCTGGCAGAAGAAGGAGGGGTATGCGGGAAATTCAACCTCTCTAATTGCTGTTTGAACATCGATGATAATGGACAGGCAGTGATGGACATATCAGAAGGGATCCGTAAGTTGGCACATGTTCCAATACAGAAGTGGAATTCGATTATGGGAACCCAATGGTGGGATTCCATCCTCGGAGGAACATGGTGGAGAACGGTGGGACTCGTGTTTCTATGTGCAGTGGCTGGACTGATCTTTATCCCCTGTTGCATCCCTTGTTTTAGGGAACTTATTACAAGAAGCATCAGTCAGATGCAGGCTGTAGTCATGCCTATGGGAGAGAAAGGGGAAATACAGAAAATAATGATAATGCGGCCAGGGGAGGTTCATGATCAACAGGAAAAGAAGGTTAGGACAATGTTACGTCAATTCGAGTTGAGGGAACTTGAAATGGGGGTTTAATCAGTGTATGCGTAGCAAAAGAAAAAGGGAGGATTGTGACGGATAAAGTGATTAAACCCGATTCAAGAAAGGAGTTTTAAAGAGAATTCGAACTGAGGGGGGGCTGGAGAGAGGGTTCTGACACAGCTGTGTCTGAAGGTTGCCAGACCCATCCTTGAGTCCTTGAGTAAGAAGTAATAGCATTGTATAGCAGTAGCAGGGAGTGATGTAGAGAGATCCCTATCAGTGGAATGGAGTGGTGGATGGGACCCTTGTCACTATAGCTTAGCTTTAGTACTGATATAGGAGAACTGAGAGGGTTCACTAGGAGGTGAGTAAAACTAGGGTATGAGCAACTGAGCATGCTTAATAGAATAAATGAATATTACAACACACCCCTGGTCAAGAAACTGCTCATTACCATGAACATGTTTGAACATGCGATGTATGATATGGGAGGTGCGAGGGGATGTACGGTGAGATGTACCTACAGATTGTGCACCTCAGACCCTGATTGGAGAAGGGTCCGGAGGGGAGGTTGAATGTAAAATTATGTGTATCAAGGGGGATGACTTCTTTGGCTTCGGTGTGTCTCGATTTGGAGAGGCACCCGGCTCTGCAGAGTCAAGAGGAATAAAGAACTCTTGCTTCCAAGATTTAGTCTTTGGGCGGTTATTGTGAGCACAAAGCGTATCTCACACTTACTTATCCAATTTTCCACCCCATCATCCAGATCATTGATGTACATGACAAACAACAGTGGACCCAACACAGATCCCTGAGGCACCCCACTGGTGTCCGGCTTCCAACCTGACAAACAGCCATCCACCATTACTCTCTGACATCTCCCATTCAGCCACTGTTGAATCCATCTTGCTACTCCGCCATTAACACCCAAAGATTGAACCTTCTTAACCAACCTTCCATGGGGAACCTTGTCAAAGGCCTTACTGAAATCCATATAGACAACATCCACTGCTTTACACTTATCAATTTCCCTAGTTACCGCTTCAGAAAATTCAAGAAGGTTTGTCAAACATGACCTTCCAGGCACAAATCCATGTTGATTGTTCCTGATCAGACCCTGTTTATCCAGATGCTTATATATATTATCTCTAAGTATCCTTTCCATTAATTTGCCCACCACTGACGTCAAACTAATAGGTCTATAATTGCTAGGTTTATTCTTTGAACCCTTTTTAAACAATGGAACAACATGCGCAGTACGCCAATCCTCCGGCACTATTCCCGTTTCTAATGACATTTGAAATATTTCTGTCATAGCTCCTGCTATTTCTACACTAACTTCCCTCAATGTCCTAGGGAATATCCTATCAGGACCTGGAGACTTATCCACTTTTATATTTTTCAAAAGTGTCAGTACTTCCTCCTCTTTGAATCTCATAGTTTCCATAGCTACTCTACTTTTTCCCCTTAACTCACAGAGTTCAATATCCTTCTCCTTGGTGAATACCGAAGAAAATAAATTGTTTAATATCTCCCCCATCTCTTTTGGCTCTGCAGATAGCTGTCCATTCTGGTTCTCTAATGGTCTAATTTTATCCCTCGTTATCCTTTTGCTATTAATATAGCCGTAGAAACCCTTTGGGTTTACTTTCACCTTTCTTGCCAAAGCAACCTCATATCTTCTTTTAGCCTTCCTAATTTCTTTCTTAAGATTCATTTTACATTCTTTATACTCCTCTAGCACCTCATTTACTCCATGCCTCCTATAATTATTGTAGATATCTTTCTTTTTTCGAAACAAGTGTCCAATTACCCTTCAAAACCTTGCCTCTTTCCAATTTTTACTATTTCCTTTCAACCTAACAGGGACATAAAGATTCTGTACTCTTACAATTTCCCCTTTAAATGTCCTCCATTTCTCTTCTACATCCTTCCCATGAAACAAAGTGTCCCAATTCACTCCTTTAAAATCCTTGCGCATTCCCTCAAAGTTAGCCTTTCTCCAATCAAAAATCTTCACCCTAGGTCCAGTTCTGACTCTCTCCATAATTATATTGAAACTAATGGTATTGTGATCACTGGTCCCGAAGTGCTCACCAACGCATACCTCCGTCACCTGACCTGCCTCATTTCCTAACAGGAGGTCCAGCACTGCCCCTTCTCTGGTCGATACCTCTATGTACTGCTGCAAAATACTATCCTGCACACATTTTACAAACTCCAAACCATCCAGCCCATTTACAACATGTGTTTCCCAGTCTATTTTTGGAAAATTGAAATCTCCTACAATCACTACCTTGTGCTTACTACTAATATCTGCTATCTCCTTACATGTTTGCTCTTCCAATTCACGCTCCCCATTTGGCGGTCCACAATACACCCCTAAAAGTGTTGCTACACCGTTCCCACTTCTCAGTTCCACCCAAATAGCCTCCCTAGGCGAGCCCTCTAATATATCCTGCCAAAGCTCTGCTGTAATATCTTCTCTGACAAGCAATGCAACACCTCCCCCTTTGGTCCCTCCAATTCTATCACACCTGAAGCAACGAAATCCTGGAATATTTAGTTTCCAATCGCAGCCCTCCTGCAACCATGTTTCACTGATTACCACAACATCATATTTCCAGGTGACAATCCAGGCTCTAAGTTCGTCCACCTTACTTACAATGCTCCTAGCATTAAAATATACACATTTTCGAAACCCACCATCCCTTATTCTCTGTCAATTATCTTTTTCATCTTTCTCGCCTACATTTTGGATCCGAGTGCTTCCCTTCTCTGCCTCTTGCCCCACACCCTGACCCCTAGCCCCCTCTACCCGAGTCCCTCCCGCCAGCCTTTCTAGTTTAATGTCTCCCCAGTAGCCTTTGCCGTGGATAAATATGAGGTTATCCACTTTGGCGATAAAAACAAGGGGGCAGATTATTATGTCAATGGGGTTAGGTTAGGTAAGGCGATGGTGCAGCGAGACCTGGGTGTCCGTGTACACTGGTCACTGAAAGTTGGCTTACAGGTACAGCAGGCAGTGAAGAAAGCTAATGGAATCTTGGCCTTCATAACAAGAGGATTTCAGTAAAGGAGTAAAGAGGGTCTTCTGCAGTTGTATCGGGCTCTGCTGAGACCACATCTGGAGTATTGAGTACAGTTTTGGTCTCTTGATTTGAGGAAGGAAAGTGCAGCGTAGGTTCACGAGATTCATCCTGGGGATGGCGGGACTGTCATATGAGGAAAGATTGAAAATACCAGGCTTGTATTCACAGAAGTTTAGAAGGATGAGGGGATATCTTATAGAAACATATACAATTATAAAAGGACTGTACAAGCTAGATGCAGGAAAAATGTTCCCAATGTTGGGCGAGTCTAGAACCACGGGCCACAGTCTTAAAATAAAGGGTAATTTAAGACTGAGGTGAGAAAAAACTTTTCTACCCAGAGAGTTGTGAATTTATGGAATTCCCTGCCACAGAGGGCAGTGGAGGCCAAGTCACTTTTGGATTTAAGAGAGAGTTAGATACAGCTCTAGGGGCGAGTGGAGTCAAGGAATATGGGGAGAAGGCAGGCACGGGTTATTGATAGGGGACGATCAGCCATGATCACAATGATTGGCCGTGCTGGCTCGAAGGGCCGAATGGCCTCCTTCTGCAGCTATTTTCATGTTTCTATGTGCTAAATTTGGCAAGTTCAGTTTCTTTAAAAACGCATGCATTATATTTAGATCAGTAGGAAATTCTGATTGGTATAGGGAGGTATGAAATTCCTGGAAGGATTTGTTAATTGGTCTACTGCCAATGTACCATCCTTTTTACACCCTTTAATAATCTGGCGTTTGGCTGACACAGCTTTCAACAGATTGACGAGTAATTTGCCATATTTATCGCCATGTATACAAAATTGACTATTGGTTTTAAATAGCTGATTCTCAATCGGTGATACTAATAACAAATCATGTCTCAGATGACGTTCAACTCTATTCTTATAGAGCTCTAGGCTAGGAGCTTTTGAATATATTTTTAGTCAATTTCTTTAATCTCATCAGCCAATATACGTATTTCAGTTTTAGTTCGTTTTTAATCCCGCGGAGTATGAAATAATTTGTCCACGAATATATGCCTTAAAAGCATCCCAGACTACACCATTGGATATTTCTTCAGTATATTATGTTAAGATCTTCCATCATTGTTCAGCTTCTGTCAAGGAGAAGCTGTATTTCACCCTCGTTAGACCTCATCTGGACTTGCAGCTTGGGACCCATACGCAGATAAAAACATTTCATCCATCGAACGTGTCCAAAGACAGGCCGCTCGATTTGTTACTAACACCTACGAGATGAGAAGCGAGTGTCACACACTTCTGAAATCTCTGGGGCGGAACCCTCTCCAAGACAGACGTGAAGCTCACCGTTTGACCTGTTTTTACAAAATGTTAAATGGTCAGCTAGACATTGATCACAAGACCTACACCAACCCCAAACAAATTAGGACAGACGAGGGCATTCGATCCAATTTGTGGTCCCAGCCACAAAGACAAATGTGTACAGCAATTCGTTCTTCCCACGCACTATTAAAGCATGGAATAATCTCCACCAAACCACGGTTGTCCAGCCAGATGCAACTAAATTTAAAGTGGCACTTTCTTCCCAATAACCCTCTCTGGCTAAACCCCTCCCTTAACCACCTCCAGTTTAAATTCCAGTTGGAATATTTTGGAGGACTAAGTAACCAAGAAGAACCAAGAAGAAGAATGCTATCTGATCTTTAATAAAATTAACACATTTTAGATATTGAAGCAAAGTAGTATTAAATCGTCATTGTTTAGCACTAAACTTGGAATCAGGTAGTTTAATTTACAGTTAAAATTATGAATGATCATAAATAGCAATTGCATCATACTCACAGGCAGTGACCGATGAAACTAGCCGAGAATCTATTATAAAGTAGTCAATCCTAGAGTAACTTTGATGTACATGGGAGAAAATCTAATTTATTTGTCATTTGGGTGTGGGAATCTCCAGTCTTCTAAGATTCCAGAGTCAAGTAATAAACAAATGGTAAAACTAGCTGATTTATTTGGAAGCGCATGATCAGATGCAGATCTGTCCATCGTGGGGTTCAAACAACAGTTAAAATCTCCACCCATTATCAAAAGATGTTCATTTAAATTAGGAAAGAATGCGATTAACTGTTTGAAAAAACTCAGGTGATCAATATTAGGTGCATAAACATTCACCATAAACAACTGTTTGGTTATGAAGAACACCAGTGATCATCGAAAATCTACCATATGGATCCGAAATTGTTTCGTAATGAACAAACGAAATTGAGGAATCAATAAAAATAAAGACACCTTTCACCTTCGCCTGTGAATTCGAATGAAACTGCAGTCCTCTCCAAAACGTAAAGAATCGTTGATTGTCATCTTCCCTTACATGAGTTTCCTGAACAAAGATAATCTGAGCATTTAGTCCACGAAGAACTTAAAATGTATTTTTCCATAATGGGATGGTTCAGACCATTAACATTCCACGAAAGGATTTGAATAACTTTCTCCATATTTTTTGTGAAAATCATGAGTTCATTTCGTTGACCATAGCAATTCATGATACTGGAAGGAGATAAATCTAAGCCTGAGCTAGAAGTGACGACATTTCAGACATTTTTGTAGTTCAAATTCTGCCAAGATAGACAAAAAACTAAACTAAGGTGCAAAAGTTCCCCCTCCCCCGTCCATGCAAAGCCCGAAACCGACCAGTAAACATTCAGTACGCTACCTAATCCCTCCCCAACTCTTCTAATCACAGCTACCAACGTAAAAATAAGGTGTATTTACCACTCAATAGCCAAAACAAATTAATATTATGGTTAAAAGTACATGGTAGCTGTGAAAAAAACGAACTACTTCATATTGTTTGTCCAAGGTCAGAGTAAGTGCAAACTGTGAAAGACAAGAACTGCTTCACTTTGTTTGTCTAAAGACAGGGAGGGAAATCCTTCGGTGGACATTATAAAAGTGGAAGAGCTGACAAAGAATATCTTAAAAGTTAATATATAAAACCATTACATTCAATTAACAGTATCTTTGCGAACATTAAAGCTATGGTTTGATACCATCATACTAAAATTCGAAAAAGTAATTTGAAAGTAACTCATCAGATTAAATTCTTAATCATTTACTGAACCATATGATATCAAAATAGGAACAGTAATGATCTCCGATTGTAACTCAGTCGGCTATCAATAACCCCCCGTCACGGCTTCAGCCACATAAGCCTCCAAAAAGCTGGTAGCTTCTTGCGGATTGTTAAAAAGTCGGTTGTTACCATTAGGGAGTCGTATACGTAGTCTATCTGGATAGAGCTTGGCGCAGCTGTTTTTTAAACAACTCAGACATTACTTTATGGAAAGGCATTCTCAGTCCCATAAGCTCACGGCTGTAATCAGGAACAAACCGAAACTTGCATCCTTCAAATTCAACGATGCCAACTTTTTTGCTGCTCGGAGGATATTCTCCTTCGTCTGCAGAAAGTGAAACTGAACGATCAGATGTATCCGTTTATCTTTGAGATCAGTTTTATTCCCGACCCTGTGTGCGTTGTCCATAATTGGAATATTTTCATGCTGCTCGATGTTGAAAGTTTCCTTTATCATTTTGCAGACATATTTTATAACATTATCCCCTTCTTGACCTTCAGGCAAACCAACACTTCGCAGATTCAGTCGACGGCTTCTGTTTTCCAGATCCATGTTTTTAGTCTTGTATTGCTCGAGTGTCCGAGTATTTTTGTTCATTTTCCGTTCCAGTATTTCAATCTTCAAATCTCTTTCCGGACCCAAGGTTCGCAAGTTATCAATTTGTTCCTTCTGTTCACGAGATTCATCTTGTAACACCATCAGCTTGTCGTGAACTTCCTTCAATTTGCTCGTTTCATCATTTCTTCCAAACCGCAGAACGTTGTGTTCATTTTTCTGTTCATTTTCGATATTGCGTCTAAGGTACCAGAGTCAGAGGCTGCGCCTACCCCACGCTCCTTCCTTGGATAAGCTTTTTTTTGCGCTTGTCTCCATCCTTTACACGATTGAAGTGTATACAGGTGTTATCAACTCTTTAAAAAAGGTTAGACCGTGTATTGAAATCAAGTAATTACAAGTAACATTGAAAGAGTGTTAAGCAAGGAGTTAAAAGTTAAGGGAGTAAATTACATTGCAACCTTACAGCATGCTGCCACTAGGAGAGTCTACTGTTTCACAACTCTAAGAATCCCGGTTTCAAGCTTCAGCTACCGTGCAATCTGTGGCGTTTCCACGTGCCTCCGCTCATCTTAAGGACTTACTGTGGGCTGCGGGGAAGGAGCAGGTCAGTTATGAGTAGAGACAGGGAAACGTAGGCTGTTTTTTCTGGAGCGAAGGTGGTTTCTCTGTAGGAATCTGCCTATAGACTAGAGGTGTCACAGCTGGCGTCCTGATGCAGTAGCAACAACCTAGAGCTCAATGCGCTTAAGACAGTGGAATTGATTGTAGACTTTAGGAGAGCGCCCCCTCCCCTCACCCCATTCACAAGCAACAACACCACAGTCCCATCTGTGGAGTATTTTAAATTCCTGGGAACCATCATCTCCAAGGACCTTAAGTGGGGCGCTACCATCGACTCCACAGTCAAAAAGGCACAACAGAGGATGTACTTCCTGCGGCAGCTGAGAAAGTACAATCTGTCACAGGCAATGGTGGTCCAATTTTACACGGCCATCGTAGTCTGTTCTCACCTTCTCCATCATGGTGTGGTCGGCTCAGCCACCAAGCACGACACCTGGAGGCTGCAGCGAATCGTCCGATCAGCAGCGAAGATTATTGGCTGCAACCTTCCCTCGATTGATGAACTGTACACTGCAAGGGCCAGGAAGCGAGCGGGCAAGATCATCTCTGACCCCTCTCACCCCGGCTACAAACTCTTTGAATCACTTCCCTCTGGAAGGCGACTCCGCACTGTCAAAGCTGCCACAGCCAGACATAAAAACCGTTTTTACCCACGGGTAGTTGCTCTATTCAACAGCCAAAAATCTGTAACCTCCCTTTGATCTGGTATTTTATTGGTTCAAATGTTTGATCAATGGTGTTTTATCATTAATGTTTCATTAGTATTAATGTTTAGTGTTTCCTGAGTCATTCGTAACTGTCACTGTATGTCATGTTGTTACTTGTGGGCGTTGCACCAAGGCAAATTCATTGTATGTGAATACTTGGCCAATAAACTTACTTACTTACTTACTTACTTGGGTACACAAAAGGCTGGAGAAACTCAACGGGTGCAGCAGCATCTAAGGAGCGAAGGAGATAGGCGACGTTTCGGGTCGAGACTCTTCTTCAGCTTTTTTGACGTCCATGGTAAAGATGAGAGGATGGGGGCCTGGAGAATGGAATGCGCGGAGCCGACGGAGAGTGTCTGAGGTGTCTTGAACGTAGGTGGGGAGGGATTTAACAAAGGGGGATAGGATGGCGTCAAGGTATGTGGAAATGTGTTCGGTGGGGCACGAACAGGCAGAGACAATGGATCTGCCAGGGCAGTCGGGTTTGTGGATTTTGGAGAGAAGGTAAAATCGGGCCGTGCGGGGTTGGGAAACGATGAGGTTGGAGGCTCGGGGGGGGGTAGGGAGCCGGAGCTGATGAAGTCGGTTATGGTGCTCGAGATGGTGGCCTGGTGTTCGTCAGTGGGGTCATGGTCCAGGGGTAAGTAGGAGGAGGTGTCCGAGAGTTGGCGCGCGGCCTCTGCTTTGTAGAGATCGACGCGCCGGACTACCACGGCACCTCCCTTGCCGGCGGGTTTGATAACCTGAAGAAGGGTCTCAACCCGAAACGTCGCCTAACTCCTTCGCTCCTTAGATGCTGCTGCACCCGCTGAGTTTCTCCAGCCTTTTGTGTACCTTCGATTCTCCAGCATCTGCAGTTCCTTCGTTATTACTTACTTACTTAGTTACTTAGTTACTTACTTACTTACTTACTTACTTACTTACTTACTTACTTACTTACTTACTTACTTACTTACTTACTTACTTACTTACTTACTTACTTACTTACTTACTTACTTACTTACTTACTTACTTACTTACTTACTTACCTACTTACCTACTTACTTACTTACTTACTTACTCACTTACTTACTCACTTACTTACTTACTTACTGGGCGAAATGATGCAGGTGCATAAGATCAGAAGGCAAGGTGGATGAAAAAATAGTTTGTGGAACATTACTCAGGCAAGTGTGAGACGTTGCACTGTGTTTAGTAAGACCACACTTGGAGTACCCTGTCATCTAAATTTAGGAAGAGTATCATTAAAGTGGAAAGGTGCAGAAGAGATGGGCGCATTTGCATAGAACAAAGAAATGTACGGGAGATGAACAAGCTCACCGAGTGATAATGTCCCTGCCGATTATGATGCCAACATCAACTAATCTCATGTAATCCATGTCTCCGTTCCCTACATATCCATAATCGTCTAAAATACCTTTAACGTGCCTTCACCAAATAGTTCTACACGCAATGGCAGTGGTGGGATTCGAACCCGCGTCATTGCACCTTAATCCAGCGCCCTAGACTGCTCGGCCACTCCACCGCGCAATTTTGAATATTGGATAGGCAGGGACGTTTTTATTTGTGGGCTGAGAGGCGAACATTGAAATTTATGGAATCATGGACACTTACTCGCTCTTTCCCAGGATAACCAACTCAAAAATTGGACAATGCAGGCATTTAATAGAGATGTTTTCAGTTATAATCTAGCCAACGCCTGAAGCAAGCTGCCAATAAAAAAGCTATGGAACATACAGCAATAGCAACCAAGAACAAACCATGTGACCATCAATGTATGTGCCAACATTAGGTCAATACCATCTCTTATCTTCCTGTGCATGTTGAATTGCCTGTCCAAAAATCTCTTAAGCACAACTATCGTATCTGCCGCAACCACTATACCTGATAGCACCTTTCCAACACTCATCATCCTCTGCATAAATAAAATTGCACTTCACGTCTCTTTAAACTTTGCTCGTTTCACCTTGAAGCTAACTCCTTCAGAAGTTAACATTTTCATCTGGGGGAGGGTTAAGACGCTCTTCCCTGCGTATGCTTCTCACACTTTTAGACACTTCTACTAGGTCTTCCCAGAAACCTCCGGCCTTCTTGTGACAATAATCCAAACCTGTCCCACTTGTTTTTGCAAACAATATCCCCAATCTGGATATCATTCAAGTAAACATCAATTGCGCCCTTCCAAAAGCCTTCACATCTTTCCTGGAATGTGGCGGGGGCGCGGGGAGGGAGGGAGGGGGGGGGGGGGGGGGGTCTCGACAGCACCTAATACTCCAAATGCGTCCGAGCCAAGGTCCTATTACGCGACACCATGCATACCATACGAAATCTTTGCCACAATATACACGTGAAGGAAATGCAATTACAAAGTATTTTGATTCAAAAGTATTTTGAATAGGAATGTTTCAGATGGATATGGACCTGGCAGGCTGATGAATACGCTTCAAATGCCAACTGGGTCGACATGGGCGTTAGGTCGACTGGATCGTTTCCTTACTGTATACTCTGTGATTGCACGCAGTTTGCAAACGAACACTCGAGTTGGTTAGGTACAAAAGAGGACAGGTTATGTGTGACAAGGTGGTATTAGTACGACAGATTACCTACTGCAAATGCGGCTCAATGGCGGAATTTGGTGAGTTACTTTGGAGAGCAACTTGAGTTTCAGTACACCAACTGGCGTATGTGACAATAAATGAACCTTATAAACCTTATGCACCTGACTTCCTTATCGCCAGGGAACCGGTTTCAATGCTTAGGTCGGATGCTGTCTGTGTAGAGATTGCAGGTTCACCGTGTGACTACATGGAATTCCTCTGGGTGCTCCGATTTACTCACACATCCTACGGGCGTGCGACTTTGAAGGTTAAGTAGCCTCCGTAGATTTGTCATAATGGATAGAGAGTGAAAGTGTAAATGGGATAACATAGACCTAGTGGAAAAGCGTTATCGATGGACGCCGTTGACTCAGTGTACTGTACAGCTTGTATAGTTTTGTATGTATCAATTCAACTAAAACTGGTCGGAAAGTGTGATGCACGGAATGACCAGCTGCCGCATTGTGTGGTTCCATGACAGACCTTACGCACAGTAAAAACACTGCCTCCGCACATTCCCCCAGGTTCACAACACTGTTTGTCATACAGCACGGTACTAGCATAGAATTTTCCATTCGACAGTGTAGCTCCCTTCAGGCAAGGCCACCCCCACTATATCGCTCTCTCTCTCTCTCTCTACTGCACCTCTCATAGTACCGCTTTTCTGGAGATAATATATACTTTCATTTGGCCACGATATATTCTATTTTTCAAATCTCATCCTCCACCTGTCTTCCCTCTTGAGTCTTCCCCATAAATTATGTTGTTTGGGTCATTACGCCACGGGGTAATGCATACTCCGATTGTGTCTTTAGATCAGGAGAATAGTCCGCCTTTGACACACTAGAGGGGAGTGCAGCACTGGGTTCAAACCGTTCTGCAAAAGGGTCCAGAATCGAAACGTCACGCCTCCATTTTCCGGATTCTTTGTTTGCATCGTTGAAAGTGACATTGCCACTGATATGAGATTTTACTTCGGAGTCACGTGAGTGACTACGTGAAGACCTCGCCAGCACGCATGCGCGTCATATCGTCGAACGCATTGCGGAAGCGACAGTCGGGAGGAGCGCCGCTCCTCCAGCGCAAGATTTCAAAACTTACTGAAGGTAAGTCTTACCTTTTCTGGTGAGCGTGGCGACTCGGTGTGATTTCATTTTTCAGGAGGAAGCACCAAGGAGTCGCGTAAGGGAGAGCAGCAGCTGATACCGCAGCTGTGGAAGCAGCCAGCAGCGTGCCGTCTCCCCAGAGCTGCAGGTGCTGCCAGCAGCTCCCGGCTTCTCGCCGCTACAGACCGCAGGTGCGCCGCGGTCGGCGGCAAAACCACCCGGAAGTCGGACAGGACCGTTGACTCGGCTGGGTCCGGACCTGAAGACACCCCATTCCCGGATAGGGACGACGAGCGTCTTTCCCGCAGGAGCGGATGGGGAGCAGTGCTCCAGCGTGACCTTTCTTCACACAGAGAGTGGTGAGTCTCTGGAACTCTCTGCCACAGAGGGTAGTTGAGGCGCTCAGCCATGATCATAATTGAATGCGGTGCAGGCTCGAGGGCGCGTTTCTATGTTTCTACCTGCTTATGCAGGGGCAGAGTCACAGTGGGTCTCCTCGCAGACCCACGGCAGGATCCTTTCAAGGACTGCCAAATGTCTCACCCTCTTCGCAGGGGTGAATTAGGGGTCAGAGCTGGGCTGACCCTGAAGAAGGAGCAATGGCTGAACAGTCAACTGTGAGGGGTGCCAGAAGAGAGAGCAGCAGAAGAATTGTGGGACACATGCTGTACCAACTCAGGAAGGACTGCCTATACAAAGCTGCAAGCCAGTACAAAATACATGGCTACAAACCAGCTACAGGAGCAGGCCATTAACTTTATGGCTGGGAAATACATTGCTCGAGAGAACTCCATTCTCTTAAAGTACCAGCAGTCTATGACCCCATCTGGGGCAACAGCAGCACATCTATAAGGAGCCAGGAGGGGAAGCTCCAAAGGAAACTGCTGGCTGCTAAAATCACACCAGTACCAGGACAACTGATGAGGTTGATTTGCCTGAAGAGCTACTAGATGCTCTAGCAGACTGTGTAATACCCAGTGGAGATTAACAGTTATAGGAACAGCATCATCAAGAAGTGCGGAATTATGCAAGACAAGTAGCACACAGGCGCCAATATTGCTGTTGGGGGACCTCCCGAAGCAGGTGAAAGACCTGTATGAGGAAGCCAAGGCTATAGGCCTGATCAAGGTGCCAAGCACCTCTAAAACCCACTATCAGCAGCGGCAGCACCCCTACACACCCACCAGACATCGGTACTATGGAAGACCATCTGGTGGTGAAAGCTCGAAGGCCGGCCCACCTGCACAGCGGTCTTTCAGACCATGGCCCAGCCCGGCCTTCATGGAAAATGCGCCAACCCCACAACGCAGCAACACAATACCAGAAGAAACAAGTGCGGAGACAACCCACACAACACCGGTAACCATGGAGGTAGGTGGGTCTGGTTGTCGCAAAAACATTGCATGTCCGATTCATCAAAAGTTGGTGGACGGTTGCACTTGTTTCATCATGTGTGCTGCATTTTTACCTCTGAACTTTTACATACTCGGAAGTATTCAGAATTACAAAATTGAATTTGTATACGAACTACCCATCCCAGTTCAGCATACGCCTAGCAGGAAGTTCATACTTCACAAAAAGAGAGAACAGCAGGCCCTGCTGAACTGTTAAGACTAAACACAAAAGGGAATTGAGAAAACAATCAGAGAATTTCAAGAGTTCGAATCAAATATATTTGTAAAAACTAAAAAGATGGCGGTTGCCGTATCATTACAGATTTGACCGAACTAAATACTTCCGTTTAGTATGCCCATTTCAAAATCGACACGTTTGTCACACACAGGATCATCGTAAATACCTGAAATGTATCTGGATGGGACAGCTATGGCAGTATAAGGCCTTACCCAAGGGGTTGTCATCAGCACCCAGGCTATTACAAATTTATTAAAACCAGCTTTAGCATACTTAAAGAAACATAACCATATCGTCATGGCTTACCTTGATGATATTCTCATTGTAGGTGAAAAATTGGAGCTGGCTACATTGGCAGTATCAGCCACAACACAGGGATTTAACATACATCCAGATAAATCAAAAAAGGAACCCTCCACAACCATGGATTATTTGGGGTTCACTATTGACTCTGTTCATATGTCTATCACCTTGCCACCAAACAAAGTCACAGACTTGATGGGAGTATGCAAAAGCCTCACTGGCATCAGGGAACCATCCATTCGGCAAGGAGCAAGCGTGATTGGGAAATTGGTGGCTGCGTTCCCAGCAGCACAATTGGACCACTCCAATATTAAAACCTGGAAGAGGGAAATTTTAGCTCTCAAAAATCATGCAGGGCATTTTCAATAGGCTTATGCAACTACCAGGGAAAACAACATCAGAATTAAACTGGTGGATAGAAATGCTCAGCATTGTTCTAACCCCATCACCCCATTCTATATCCCTAGGGTATATTACAGACTGATGCCAGTGCTAAAGGTTGGGGAGCAACTAATACCACCGTAAGTTGTGGTGGCAGATGGGTGCACAAAAATTATCCTGTTTAAAGCACTAGGAATTAATTATCTAGAAATACTGGTAGCATTTCATGGACTCAGGGCCTACTGCTCAGATGAGCACCAGTTGCATGTACGGTACAAATTGTTGATACCACAGTGGGGGCCTATATATAATCATATGGGTGAAATAAAGTCGATATCATGTGATGAATTGGCTAATAATATCTGGCACTGGTGTCTGGGAGAGAGATTTGGATCTCAACCACTTACCTTCCAGGTAAGCTAAATACAGTGGCAGACACCAGGTCACGTAAATTCAACGACAACATTAAATGGATGTTGGATCGGAAAGTGTTTACAGATATTATAATGGGACACCAGATATCGACCTTTTTTTCCATCCAGACTAATTCACCAACTACCAACATGTGTTGCTTGGGAACATACATAGGTATAGTACACCATGTTACGAGGATGGACACCAATATCGGGGCTCACTCTGGACAAACTAAGATCCTAGATGGGAATGATTATGGCACTTGGATCAGCACCACGGGTCCAGTCCTTACACAAGCTAGTATTGGACGTCATGTCTGTCACAAATGGCAGATAACCTGCTACATACAGGGGTACTTAAACAAGACTGACCCGGTTCCTCTGGCCAATATTAGAGTTCTGGCCTATCCTGCAGATAGTCGGCCCTGCACAGTGACACATATTTTGCAATATGTAGAGTCACCAAGACACTTAGGGGCACGGAGAGAGCTTTCTCATAAGCCATAAATTCCCTCACCTAAGGGGAAACCATATCCAGATGGTTAGGGTGATATTACGTGCAGCGGTGGATACTAATGTTTCAAATCTCACTCCACCAGGGCTGCATCTACATCGGACACTAGGATGATGGGAGCTCCTATGGACCACATCCTTGCCACAGCGGGGTGGAGCAATGAACGTATTTCAATGCTTTATAATAAACCCGTGGCCGCTCCTGAGACGTTTGCAGGGAAAAATTAAGATCTGTAAAATAAATTACCCAATGTGGGGCATATTATTTTAGGTATGAATAATACCTTTATTGGTTTTCAGCACAGTGTCGTGTGTGAAATACATTCATCCTCCTTCCCAGAATGGCAGTGTGTGAGCCTGGTCTCATTCCAGGGCATGAAATCACAGAGCTTTGAAATCTTCACGTATTCACTCACGTGACTCCGAAGTAAAATAGTAAGATTAAATGAGAACTTACCAGTTTGAAGTTTGAGCTTTATTTTATAAGGAGTTACGATGAGGGATTACGTGCCCTCCGCTCCCAAAACCCTCTTTTATAAAGTTCAACTGGTATGGAAGTTCTCTCTTATCTTACTATCTTAGTCCACTCTGGTATCTGTGATTTCACACCACTGCTTTGAAGAGTGCGCGCATGCGTGCTGGCGGGGTCTTCACGTAATCCCTCATCGTAACTCCACATAAAATAAAGATCAAACTTTAAACTGGTAAGTTCTCATTTAATCTTACTGTTACTTCTCTGAGCACATGCATTGCGATTGAATCCGTGCCACATGAAGCAGATGGTCAGCATTGTGAAGCTTCCGTGCATGTTTTCAAGCTTTGTGACAAATGTTACAGAAAACGTACAATGGGATGGCCGAATATAGTTTTGACGAAATCGAGATAACGGGTACAGCAGGGAGACATTTGAGTGGAGATTATTACTCTTCTCGGTGGCGCATCGACCACAATCATTGTGGTTGGAATGCACATATTCAACCTCGTCGTAGTTTCTAAAAAATATAATGTGATATCTACTTTCTCGACAGACATGAATTAAAACGTAGATTGACACAACAAGCTGGAGTAACTCAACGGGACAGGCAGCATCTCTTGAGAGAAGGAATGGGTGACGTATCGGGTCGAGACCCTTCTTCAGACTGGTTGGGGATAATGGAAACGAGAGATACAAATGGTGATGTGGAAAGATAAAGACAATAAATGAAAGATATGCAAAAATGTAAGGATGATAAAAGAAACAGGCCATTGTTAGCAGTTTGTAAGGTGAAATGTGTTCCGAGAAGCCCGATGAGTATACAGACATTGTATCATCATATGTCTTTTGTGAGCGTGTGTGGACGTGGCACTGACGGACGCGATTCGGAAGCAAAGAAGTAGAAGCCAATTAGCCGAATGAAAACAAAGCGGAAACGTCAAACAATCGAATGGAAACGAAGCCGAAACGCCAATAAACCGAAAGGGTGGGAGGCCTAAATACAAACTAACCGAAAGGGCGGGAGGCCTAAAAGCCAACTAACGGAAAGGCTGCGTCGCCTAAAAGCAAACTCACCGAATGGCTGCTCTGCAGAAACGCCACCGACTCGAAAGGCGGCGTCGCCAACAAGCCAACCGACCGAATGCCGCTCAACAAAAAGTCAAATAACGGACATGACGTGGCCGGGGGGCGGTACTTGTCAGCGATTGGTACAGACCCCCGCGTCCATCACATCGCTGTGGAGGGATGAACATTGTCCATCACCTGCGCTCCACCGGTCCCAGAGCCCGCGGAGGGTGGCGATGAGAGAGTGGGGGCTGTCCCGAGGAATGCGCTACTTGGTCCTTGGTTTCAGATTGCCCAGTCAGCTATGACATGTGATGAGGAAATGTCCCAACCCTCCCGTCTCTCCCACCTCTCTCCCCTCTTCTCTCTCTCTCTCCCCTCTCTTTCTCCCCTCTTTCTCACCCTTCTCACTCTCTCTCCCCTTCTCTCACCCCGTCCCCTCTCTCTCCCCCTCTCTCTCTTCACTCTCTCCCCTCTTCTCTCCCTCTCCCATTCCCTCTTTTCCCCTCTCTCTCCCTTCACTTTCTCCCCTTCTGTCTCCTCTCTCTCTCCCTCCTCTCTCTCCCCCTCTCTCTCTTCTCTCTCTGCCTATCTTTCTCTCCACTACTCTCCCTCCACCCTATCTCTCCCCCTCCCTCTCAATCTACCTTCTCTCTCACCCTTCTCTCTCAACCCCCTGTTCCAGCTCCCCCTTCTCGCTCTCTCCCCCCGCCTTCTCCCTTTCTCTCTCCTTCTCTCTTTCTCTCCCACTTCTCTATCTCCTCCGTCTCCACAGGCGGGAAGGTGGAGGTCATTTTCCCACACATGCCATAGGTGACTGGACAATCTGAAACCAAGCATCAAGTTGTAAGCGGCCGAAGGTGCGCATCCTTCGGGACAGCCCACACTCTCCCACGGCCACATCTGCCCCTTGCGGCCGCACTGTGACGGGCTGTGGGTCGGGTGGAGCGGAGGTGTGGGACAGGCTGGTCCCTCCGCCCTCCCAGAGCCACTGATCGCGATGCACCGCCATCGGACCCCAAACCCCACATCAGGAGTGACCCCCCCCCCCCCCCCGAGCCCAGGACACTGACATCTACATCAGGTGATTCATCCCCACTCGGGCCGCGAGGACAGACGATCGGGGCATAGTAAATCGCCTTTAAAACATGGGGGGACACATTCCTTGGCGAGAGAGGGAAGAGAGAAGAGGGGAGACAAAGAGAGAAGGGGAGAGATAGTAGAGGGGGGGGGGCAAAGAGGAGGGGGGAGAGGAGGAGAGAGAGAAGGGGAGAGAGAGAAGGGAGAGAGAGGGGGGAGGGGGGAGAGTGAAGGGGAAAGAGAGATTGGAAAGAGAAAAGGGAGGGAGAGAAGGGATAGAGAGAGTGGGAGAGGGAAGGGAGAGAGGGGAGAGGGATAGAGAGGGGGAGAGAGAAGGGGTGAGAGAGAGTGAGCGATAGAGAGAGGGGGGGAGAGAGAAGAGGGGAGAGAAAGAGAGAAGGAGAGAGAGAAGGGAGAGAGAGAGGGTGGACATAGAGGAGGACGAGAGAGAGGAGGAGCGAGAGAATGGCGGTGATTCGGGTGCAGCGGAAGTGTGGGACAATGTTCACCCTCGACAGTGATGTGATGGACGCGGGGGTCTGGACCAATCGCTGACAAGTCCCGCACCCCGGCAATGTCATGTTCGTTATTTGACTTTTCTGTTGAGCGGCATTCGGCCCGTTAGCTTGTAGGCGACGTTGCCTTTCGGGTAGGAGGTGTTTCGGCAGAGTGGCCATTCGGTGAGTGTGCTTTTAGATGACGTAGCCTTTCGATTAGTTGGCTTTTAGGGGTCCCACCCTTTCGGTTAGTTCGCATTTAGTCGTCCAACCCTTTCGGTTAGTTGGCGTTTCGGCTTCGTTTCCATTCGGTTATTTGGCGTTACGGCTTCGTTTTCATTCGGTTATTTGGCGTTTTGGCTTCATTTTCATTCGGTTATTTGTCTTCCACTTCTTTGCTTCGGCTTGCCGTCTGTCAGCGCCACGTCCGGGTAGCTTAGAAACATAGAAACATAGAAATTAGGTGCAGGAGTAGGCCATTCAGCCCTTCGAGCCTGCACCGCCATTCAATATGATCATGGCTGATCATCCAACTCAGTATCCCGTACCTGCCTTCTCTCCATACCCTCTGATCGCCTTAGCCACAAGGGCCACATCCAACTCACTCTTAAATAAAGCCAATGAACTGGCCTCAACTACCCTCTGTGGCAGAGAGTTCCAGAGACTCACCACTCTCTGTGTGAAAAAAGTATTTCTCATCTCGGTCTTAAAGGATTTCCCCCTTATCCTTAAGCTGTGACCCCTTGTCCTGGACTTCCCCAACATCGGGAACAATCTTCCTGCATCTAGCCTGTCCAACCCCTTAAGAATTTTGTAAGTTTCTATAAGATCCCCTCTCAATCTCCTAAATTCCAGAGAGTATAAACCGAGTCTATCCAGTCTTTCTTCATAAGACAGTCCTGACATCCCAGGAATCAGTCTGGTGAACCTTCTCTGCACTCCCTCTATGGCAATAATGTCCTTCCTCAGATTTGGAGACCAAAACTGTACGCAATACTCCAGGTGTGGTCTCACCAATACCCTGTACAACTGAAGTAGAACCTCCCTGCTCCTGTACTCAAATCCTTTTGCTATGAAAGCTAACATACCATTCGCTTTTTTCACTGCCTGCTGCACCTGCATGCCTACTTTCAATGACTGGTGTACCATGACACCCAGGTCTCGCTGCATCTCCCCTTTTCCTAATCGGCCACTATTTAAATAATAGTCTGCTTTCCTGTTTTTGCCACCAAAGTGGATAACCTCACATTTATCCACATTATACTGCATCTGCCAAACATTTGCCCACTCACCCAGCCTATCCAAGTCACCTTGCAGTCTCCTAGCATCCTCCTCACAGCGAACACTGCCCCCCAGCTTAGTGTCATCAGCAAACTTGGAGATATTGCCTTCAATTCCCTCATCCAGATCATTAATATATATTGTAAACAGCTGGGGTCCCAGCACTGAGCCCTGCGGTACCCCACTAGTTACTGCCTGCCATTGTGAAAAGGACCCGTTTACTCCTACTCTTTGCTTCCTGTTTGCCAGCCAGTTCCCTATCCACATCAATACTGAACCCCTAATACCGTATGCTTTAAGTTTGTATACTAATCTCTTATGTGGGACCTTGTCAAAAGCCTTCTGGAAGTCCAGATATACCACATCCACTGGTTTTCCCTTATCCACGCTACTAGTTACATCCTCGAAAAATTCCACAAGATTCGTCAGACATGATTTACCTTTTGTAAATCCATGCTGACTTTGTCCAATGATTTCACCACTTTCCAAATGTGCTGCTATCCCATCTTTAATAACTGACTCTAGCAGTTTCCCCACTACCGATGTTAGACTAACTGGTCTGTTAATTCCCCGTTTTCTCTCTCCCTCCCTTCTTAAAAAGAGGGGTTACATTTGCTACCCGCCAATCCTCAGGAACTACTCCAGAATCTAAAGAGTTTTGAAAGATTATCACTAATGCATCCACTATTTCCTGAGCTACTTCCTTAAGTACTCTGGGATGCAGCCTATCTGGCCCTGGGGATTTATCGGCCTTTAATCTATTCAATTTACCCAACACCACTTCCCGACTGACCTGGATTTCACTCAATTCCTCCTTTGACCCACAGTCCCCTGCTATTTCCGGCAGATTATTTATGTCTTCCTTAGTGAAGACGGAACCAAAGTAGTTATTCAATTGGTCCGCCATATCCTTGTTCCCCATGATCAACTCACCTGTTTCTGACTGCAAGGGACCTACATTTGTTTTAACTAACCTCTTTCTCTTCACATATCTATAAAAACTTTTGCAGTCAGTTTTTATGTTCCCTGCCAGTTTTCTTTCATAATCTATTTTTCCTTTCCTAATTAAGCCTTTGTCCTCCTCTGCTGGTCTCTGAATTTCTCCCACTCCTCTGGTATGCTGCTTTTTCTGGCTACTTTGTACGCATCATCCTTTGCTTTGATACTATCCCTGATTTCCCTTGTTATCCACGGATGCACTACCTTCCCCGATTTATTCTTTTGCCAAACTGGGATGAACAATTTTTGTAGTTCATCCATGCAGTCTTTAAATGTCTTCCATTGTATATCCACCGTCAACCCTTTTAGAATTAATTGCCAGTCAATCTTGGCCAATTCTCGTCTCATACCCTCAAAGTTACCTTTCTTTAAGTTCAGAACCATTGTTTCTGAATTAACAATGTCACTCTCCATCCTAATGAAGAACTCAACCATATTATGGTCACTCTTGCCCAAGGGGGCACGTACAACAAGACGGCTAATTACCCCTTCCTCATTACTCAAAACCCAGTCTAAAATAGCCTGCTCTCTCGTTGGTTCCTCTACATGTTGATTTAGATAACTATCCCGCATACATTCCAAAAAATCCTCTTCCTCAGCACCCCTGCCAATTTGATTAACCCAATCTATATGTAGATTGAAGTCACCCATTATAACTGTTTTGCCTTTGTCGCACGCATTTCTAATCTCCTGTTTGATACCATCCCCAACTTCTCTGCTACTGTTAGGTGGCCTGTACACAACACCCACCAGCGTTTTCTGCCCCTTAGTGTTTTGTAGCTCTACCCATACCGATTCCACATCCTCCAAGCTAATGTCCTTCCTTTCCATTGCTTTAATCTCCTCTCTAACCAACAACGCTACCCCACCTCCTTTTCCTTTCTCTCTATCCCTCCTGAATATTGAATATCCCTGGATGTTCAGCTCCCAGCCTACGTCACCCTGGAGCCATGTCTCCGTGATCCCAACTATATCATAATCATTAATATCTATCTGCACGTTCAACTCGTCCACCTTATTACGATTACTCCTTGCATTGAGACACAAAGCCTTCAGGCTTGTCTTTACAACGCATTTACCCCTTATACAATTTTGCTGAAAAGTGGCCCTTTTTGATTTTTGCCCTGGTTTTGTCTGCCTGCCACTTTTACCTTTCACCTTGCTACCTAATGCTTCTACCCTCATTTTACACCCTCCTGCCTCTCTGCTCTTGTACCCATGCCACGTTTGTTTAAATCCTCCCCGACAGCACTAGCAAACACTCCCCCAAGAACATTGGTTCCATTCCATTCCAGGTAGCCGTCTTGTTGTACGTGCCCCCTTGGGCAAGAGTGACCATAATATGGTTGAGTTCTTCATTAGGATGGAGAGTGACATTGTTAATTCAGAAACAATGGTTCTGAACTTAAAGAAAGGTAACTTTGAGGGTATGAGACGAGAATTGGCCAAGATTGACTGGCAATTAATTCTAAAAGGGTTGACGGTGGATATACAATGGAAGACATTTAAAGACTGCATGGATGAACTACAAAAATTGTTCATCCCAGTTTGGCAAAAGAATAAATCGGGGAAGGTAGTGCATCCGTGGATAACAAGGGAAATCAGGGATAGTATCAAAGCAAAGGATGATGCGTACAAAGTAGCCAGAAAAAGCAGCATACCAGAGGAGTGGGAGAAATTCCCAGCAGAGGAGGACAAAGGGCTTAATTAGGAAAGGAAAATAGATTATGAAAGAAAACTGGCAGGGAACATAAAAAACTGACTGCAAAAGTTTTTATAGATATGTGTCTTTATGTGTATTTTATATCCATTCCAGGTGCAAACCGTCCTGTTTGTACCGGTCCCACCTCCCCCAGAACTGGTCCCAGTGCCCTAAAAATTTGAATCCCTCCCCCTTGCACCACTTTTCAAGCCACGTATTCATTTGCATTATCCTCCTATTTCTACTCTGACTGGCCCGTGGTACTGGTAGTAATCCGGAGATTACTACCTTTGAGGTCCTACTTTTAAGTTTATCTCCTAGCTCCCTAAATTCACCTTGTAGGACCTCATCCCTTGTTTTACCTATATCGTTGGTGCCAACATGCACCACGACAACTGGCTGTTCACCCTCCCGCTCCAGAATGTTCTGCAGCCGTTCAGTGACATCCCTGACCTTTGCACCAGGGAGGCAACATACCATCCTGGAGTCTCGTTTGCGGCCGCAGAAACGCCTATCTATTCCCCTGACAATTGAATCCCCTATTACTATTGCCCTTCCCCTCTTTTTTCCCCCCTCATGTGCTGCAGAGCCACCCATGGTGCCATGAACCTGGCTTTGTGAAGACAGTTGCATTCCAACTAGAACCCGGACCTGGTTCAACAACGACAATGCCTGGGGTACACAAAAAGCTGGAGAAACTCAGCGGGTGCAGCAGCATCTAAGGAGCGAAGGAGATAGGCGACGTTTCGGGTCGAGACCCTTCTTCAGACTGGTCAGGGATCAGGGAAACGAGAGATATAGACGGTGATGTGGAGAGATAAGGAACAATGAGTGAAAGATATGCAAAAAAGTATCGGTGATAAAGGGAACACGCCATTGTAAGCTGTTTGTGGTGTGAAAATGAGAAGCTGGTGCGACTAGGGTGGGGGAGAGATAGAGATAGAGGGAATGCCAGGGCCCGAGGGCTGAGGGAGAGGTGGGAAGTGGAGAAGACGACAATGCCTGGTTTACTTCAGAACTCATTTAGCTCCGACAGTCTAAAGTGGAAGTCTAGAGGAGCGGGGATGCAGACCTCTACAGTCAGGCACAGTACAAGCTGAGAAGAGGAATCAGAGCTGCCAAAGAAAGGTACTCTGAGAAGCTGAGAAGCAAGTTCATTCAACAGCTGGTTTGAACGAAGTTGCATTTCTGCCGTCTTAACATTACAAAAACACACAAGACCCAAACCTAACACAATTTACGCAAAGATCCATCACAGTGAATCTCCAACACCTCCTCACTGTGATGGAAGGCAAAACTATTATCTCTTCCCTTTGGTCTTCTCCCACGGTCCAGCAGTCCAACTGCATCGTCGAGGCCACTAGGGCTCACGATGTTAAAGCCCCCTGCGGTCGATGGTAAATCCCGCGGCTGTTTAAGCCACGCCGGACAATGTTAGGCCCCGCTCCGAATCTTTTAATTCCCGCGATTCCAGCGGGAGAAGTTGCCGTTGCTGGAGCTCCGAAAAGCGGTCTCCCACCATGGACCTGCGAGCTTCCTGTCCACCGGGCCTGCGGACGGAGCCTCCGAAACTCCGAACTCGGGTCGCAGCCGCGCGCAACCGTAGCTCTTCCCGTTCCGAAGGTGGTCAGCTCCGCGATGGCAAGTCCGCAGGCTCCGCGACTGAAGCCCGCAGGTTGGTTCCGGCCGGATGCCGCCGCCGCCACGATGTTAGGCTCAACGACATCGATGACCCGACAGGGAAACAGTCGGGTCCTCGACCAGGGAAGAGCTAGTGACTCAGTTTGCAAGGGCTTGCAAGAAATCACCAACTACAAGACGAATGGCCCCCGATCTTTGGACAGTTGTAAGCGGTCCAACGACCTGAATGAGTTCTACTGCAGGTTTGACAAGCAAAAACGTATCCCTGGCACCCACTCCCCTCTTCCCCAACAAACACAGCCAGACCCCAGTCTGCAACGATTAGACCCTCCTACATCCACTCCTCCCCATTCATCACTTAAAGTCTGAAAAGACTAGAACCTTTCCCAGCCCACCCCTCTCCAATTATCACTTCACATCCAATTACGCATCCCCTCTGTGCTGCACAACATCATTTCTCTATCATCATCAATAAAAATAGAGGTGGAGAGGTTGTTCAGAAGACAGAAAAGCCGGAAATCTCCAGGACTGGACAATGTTTCGCCCTCTACCCACAAGCTCTGTGCCAAACACAGACATTTACACAGACATTTTCAACCAGTCCCTCCAAACCTGTACTGTTCCTGCCTGCTTCAAAGTCACTATTCTGCCTGTACCCAAAAAGGGAAGGATTACTGGTCTTAATGACTACAGGCCTGTCACACTGACCTCTCCCGTCATGAAGACCCTTGAAAGGCTTGTGCAGGCCAAGCTGAAAAGTGTCACAAACCCCGCTGCGGGACCCTCTGAAGTTTGCAAATCGGGCAAATAGATCTGTGGATGATGCAGTCAACCTGGGCCTGCACTCGATCCTCCTGCACCTAGAGCAGCAGGGGACCAATGCGAGGATTTTGTTTGTTGATTTTAGCTCTGCATTCAGCACCATTGTGATAGAGCTACTGCACTCCAAACTTTCTGAGTTGACGGTGCCTGAACCCCTCTGTCGGTGGGCCACCAGCTTCCTGACAGACAGGAAGTAGCATGTGAGGCTGTGAAAATACATCTCGGACCCGCAAACCCTTAGCATAGGAGCACCGCAAGGCTGCGTCCGATTCTCTCTCATCTACTCTCTCTAAACCAATGACTGCACCTGCACTGACTCCTCTCTCAAGCTTCTCAGGCTTGTCGACAACACAACCCTGATTGGACTGATCCAGGCTGGGGAAGAATCTGCCTACAGACAGGAAGTGACATAGCTGACACCCTGGTGCCATCGCAACAACCTGGAGCACAATGATCTTAAGACAGTGGAATTGATAGTAGATTTCAGGAGAGCTCCACGTCCCCTACGCCACTCAGCATTAACCACATCACATTCACATCTGTGGAGTGCTTTAAGTTCCTGGGAACCATAATCTCCTAGGACATTAAAGGGGGGGGGGGGGGCTGCCATCGAATCCACAGTCAAAAATGCACAACAGAGGATGTACGTCCTGCGGCATCTGAGGAAGTGCAATCTGCCACAGGCAATGATGGTCCAATTCTATACGGCCAACGTAGAGTCTGTCCTCACCTTCTCCTTCGTGGCCTGGTTTGGCTCAGCCACCAAGCACGACCTCCGGAGGTTGCATCGAATCGTCCGATCAGCTGAAAAGGTTATTGGCTGCAACTTTCCCTCAATTGACGAACTGTACACTGCACGGGCCAGGAAGCGAGCGGGTGAGATCACTGTTGGACTGAATAGCGAGAGGGTTTGAGTATAATGAAAAAGGAGGTCCTGCTACAGTTGTACAGGGCCCTGGTGAGACCACACCTGGAGTATTGTGTGCAGCTTTGGTCTCCTAATTTGAGCAAGGACATTCTTGCTAGTGAGGGAGTGCAGCGAAGGTCCACCGTGTTAATTCCCGGGATGACCCGGCTGACGTGATGAAAGAGTGGGCCGACTGAGCTTATATGCACTGGAATATAGAAGGATGAGACGGGATCTTAAAGACACATATAGAATTCTTAATGGATTGGACAGTCACATGCAGGAAATATAGTTCCCGATGTTCGCGGAGTCACGGTTCACAGTTTAAGAAAAAGGTGTAGGCCATTTATGGCTGAGACGAGGAAAAACCTTTTCACCCAGAGAGTTGTGAATATGTGGAATACTTTGCCACAGAAGGCAATGGACGACAATTCACTGGATGTTTTCAAGGGAGAGTTAGATACCCTGTAGCTGTTAGCGCTTACGGATCAAGGGATAAGCAGCAACGAGGTACTGATTGTAGATGGTCAGCCATGCCCGAATTGAATAGCGATGCTGGTTCGAAAGGCCTAATGTCCAACTCCTGCACTTAATTTTTATTTTTCTATGTTTCTATGCTTCCAAAAGAAAGGTGAATTTCCTTGTGGGGATATCAGATATAATTAATCCAATGTGGTCGCAGTTACTCAAAAACACGCGTTATGTCACGTGTAAGAAGGAACTGCACATGCTGTTTTAAACCCAAGATAGATTAAAAAAAAAACTGGATTAACTCAGCAAACAGGAAACTCAGCAAAATTGAACAGCGAATACAGTAAATGAGATTGCAGGAAGTGTAAGTGAACCTCTCCCTAACCAAATATCCAAATAACCATATAACCAAGTAACCTGTCCCTATACCTCCTCCCTCGACTCTGTCCAGGGACCACGACAGTCTTTTCAGGTTAGGTAAAGGTTCACATGCACTTCCTCTAACCTCATCTACTGCACCCGTTGTTCAAGGTGCGGACTCTTATACGTTGGCGAGACGAAACGCAGACTGGGCGATTGTTTCGCGGAACCCGCCCGAATCTAACTGAACTCCCGGATGCTGGACACTTTCATTATTCTTTCCTTTCCTACACTGACCTTTCTGTCCTATGTCTCCTACTGTCAGAATGAGGCGAAAATGTAAATTTGGGGACTAACATCTGATATTTCGCTTTGGCAGCTTACAGCCCAGTGTTCAAAATAATAATTTCTCTCACTTCAGGTAATCCCGGCATTCCATCTCACTCTATCCATCCCCCTCCCAAATCGCACCAGCTTCTCGTTTTGAGGAATGAATGAATGAACAAATGAATGTCTATTGAAAGGAAATAGTAAATATTGGAAAGAGCCATGGTTTTCAAGGGAAATTGGACACTTGTTTCGAAAAAAGAGAGATATCTACAATAATTATAGGAGGCATGGAGTAAATGAGGTGCTAGAGGAGTATAAATAATGTAAAAAAAATCTTAAGAAAGAAATTAGGAAGGCTAAAAGAAGATATGAGGTTGCTTTGGCAAGAAAGGTGAAAGTAAATCCAAAGGGTTTCTACAGCTATATTAATAGCAAAAGGATAACGAGGGATAAAATTGGACCATTAGAGAGCCAGAATGGACAGCTATCTGCAGAGCCAAAAGAGATGGGAGAGATATTGAACAAATTCTTTTCTTCGGTATTCACCAAGGAGAAGGATATTGAACTATGTGAGGTAAGGGAAAAAAGTAGATTAGCTATGGAAACTATGAGATTCAAAGAGGAGGAAGTACTGACAATTTTTAAAAATATAAAAGTGGATAAGTCTCCAGGTCCTGACAGGATATTCCCTAGGACATTGAGGGAAGTTAGTGTAGAAATAGCAAGAGCTATGCCAGAAATATTTCAAATGTCATTAGAAACGGGAATAGTGCCGGAGGATTGGCGTACTGCGCATATTGTTCCATTTGTTAAAAAGGGTTCAAAGAATAAACCTAGCAATTATAGACCTGTTAGTTTGACGTCAGTGGTGGGTAAATTAATGGAAAGGATACTTAGAGATAATATATATAAGCATCTGGATAAACAGGGTCTGATCAGGAACAGTCAACATGGATTTGTGCCTGGAAGGTCATGTTTGACACAACTTCTTGAATTTTTTGAAGCGTTTACTAGGCAAATTGATGAGGGTAAAGCAGTGGATGTTGTCTATATGGATTTCAGTAAGGCCTTTGACAAGGTTCCCCATGGAAGGTTGGTTAAGAAGGTTCAATCTTTGGGTGTTAATGGCGGAGTAGCAAGATGGATTCAACAGTGGCTGAATGGGGGATGTCAGAGAATAATGGTGGATGGCTGTTTGACAGGTTGGAAGCCGGTGACCAGTGGGGTGCCTCAGGGATCTGTGTTGGGTCCACTCTTGTTTGTCATGTACATCAATGATCTGGATGATGGGGTGGAAAATTGGATAAGTAAGTATGCAGATGATACTAAGATAGGTGGTGTTGTGGATAATGAAGTAGATTTTCAAAGTCTACAGAGAGATTTGGGCCATTTGGAAAAGTGGGCTGAAAGATGGCAGATGGAGTTTAATGCTGATAAGTGTGAAGTGCTACATCTTGGCAGGACAAATCAAAATAGGATGTACATGGTAAATGGTAGGGAATTGAGGAATGCTGTGGAACAGAGAGATCTAGGAATAACTGTGCATAGTTCCCTGAAGGTGGAATCGCATGTGGATAGGGTGGTAAAGAAAGCCTTTGGTGTGCTGGCCTTTATAACTCAGAGCATTGAATATAGGAGTAGGGAAGTAATGTTAAAATTGTACAAGGCATTGGTAAGACCAATTCTGGAGTATGGTGTACAATTTTGGTCGCCTAATTATTGAAAGGATGACAACAAAATAGAGAGAGTACAGAGGAGATTTACTAGAATGTTGCCTGGGTTCCAGCAACTATGTTACAGGGAAAGGTTGAACAAGTTAGGTTTTTATTATTTGGAGCGCAGAAGGTTAAGGGGGGACTTGATTGAGGTCTTTAAAATGATGAAAGGGATAGACAGAGTTGACGTGGATAAGCTTTTCCCATTGAGGGTAGGAAAGATCCAAACAAGAGGGCATGACATGCGAATTAAGGGACAGAAGTTTAGGGGTAACGTGAGGGGGAACTTCTTTACTCAGAGGGAGGGGGCTGTGTGGAATGAGCTTCCAGCAAAAGTGGTGGAGGCAGGATCGATTTTAACATTTAAAGGTAAAGTGGATAGGTATATGGACGGGAAGGGAATGGAGGAGTATGGTCTGTATGATTCTATCCTGTGTAAGGGGGGGGGGGGTGAAGAAGGCCAGGGCAGTGTACTGTTCTGGATGTCAGATGTGGGAGGTCAGGGAATCTGATAGCCCTCCGGACGTCCACATCTGCGCCAGGTGTGTCGAGATGGGGCTCCTAAAGGACTGTGTTAGGAACCTGGAGCAGCAGCTCGATGACTTCCGTCTCTTCAGGGAGAGTGAGGAGGTAATAGCGAGGAGCTACAGGGAGGTAGTCACTCCCAGACCACAGGAGGCAGACAAGTGGGTCACGGTTAGAAAGGGCAAGGGGCAGAGGCAGGGGCTATAGAGTACCCCTGTGACCGTACACCTGGAAAATAGGTACATTCAAACAAGAGGGCATGACATGAGAATTAAGGGACAGAAGTTTTGGGGTAACGTGAGGGGAAACTTCTTTACTCAGAGGGTGGTGGCTGTGTGGAATGAGCCTCCAGCAGAAGTGGTGGAGGCAGGATCGATTTTAACATTTAAGACTAAAGTGGATAGGTATATGGGCATGAGGGGAATGGAGGGGTATGGTCTGAGTGCAGGTAGATGGGACTAGGGGTAAACAAATGGTCGGCACGGACTGGAAGGGCCGAGAGGGCCTGTTTCCATGCTGTAATTGTTATATGGTTATATGGTTATATGGTCTGAATGCAGGTAGGTGGGACTAGGGGAAAACAAATGGTCGGCACGGACTGGAAGGGCCGAGAGGGTCTGTTTCCGTGCTGCAATTGTTATATGGTTATATGGTTATATGGTTATTGGCCAAGTATTCACATACAAGGAATTTGCCTTGGTAATCCGCCCGTAAGCGACATCGACATACAGTGATAGTTGGGAATGACACGTAAAACATTAAACATTAATCATAAAACATTATTGATTAAACATGTGAATGAAATGAAATACCAGAGCAAAAGTAGGCCACAGGCTTTTGATTAATGAGTAGAGCTACTACTCGTGGAAAAAAACAGTTTTTATGTCTGGCTGTGACACCTTTGACAGTCCTGAATCGCCTTGTAGAGCAGGCACGTGCCGTCAGGATAGGCAAGGTAGGCACTGCCTACACTGACTTAAATTATAACATGGTAATAACTAAATATAAATAGTAAAGGCATGGGAGAATTATGCCTATGTAAGAGATCGATCTCTTAGGTAGGCATAATTCTCTATGCCTTTCATCCGCAGCGCTTGTAACACGGGAAGCTCTGTGCGACTCACGTGCCGTCAGCGCTGCCTGAAGCCGTCAATGACAAGCGGGGCTGAAGGCAGCAGGAATTCTGCTGTTGCAGCACTGCGCATGCGCATCGGTATACTGCGCATGCGCAGAACAAGTTTCTTGGCGAGGTTTTCAAATATGGTTTGTCATTATTTTAAGTGTATTAGGTAACAAACAGAGAATAATGGAGCTTGTGTACCAATAATGTGGTAAGTACATTTTGTATTTATGTTTTTAAATACTGTATTTCCCGGGGTGTGGGGGGTGGGGGGGGGGGAGCTCCTTTCACAGTGTTTGGGGAATCTGGCCCGGGGTAAGGTTGCGGGAGGGCACGAATGTTATGAATGAGGGGATTGGGATAATGCCACTTGCGACGCTACTTGCACGGAGGTGTGGAATGCCACCGCATTGAGGCGGGGGAGGGGGGGGGGGGGAGAAGTAGCTCGGGTGGCTGAGCGGCCGACGGGCCGGACAGCGGAACCAGCTGCAACCTTAGCTCCTTCTGCCGACCCCCGCTCACCTCTGGCAGCTCTCCGTCCACAAACCACTCTCCTGCCGCTCGCTGGCCTCACTCATGTCCTTAAATTCCGACAGCGCGATTGAGATTACTCGGCTGTGGGAATTTAAGGATTTGCAGCAAGCCGCTGACATGAGCAAAGTCACGAACGGCAGGTGACAGGTGTTCCGACGGAGAGCACTGCCAGAGGTGAGCGGGCCGGCAGAAGGCGCTGAAGTGGCGGCCAGTTCTGCTGTCGGGTAGCGGCGGCCGCTCGTAGCTACCCGAGCTGCTTCTATCCCCAGCTACAGTGCGGAGGCTTCGTGACCGGAGTGCTGCGGCAGCGGTGGGTGAGTAAGATTCTGCCATTATCCCCGACACCCTCCTTGTCAACACTCGTGCCCTCCCCACAACTTTACCTCCTGACTCACTCTCCACACGCTGTGAAAGGAACCGTTCCTCCAATTGGTCTCGGACTAGGAAGCCTTGGGCAAATTGAAATGGCACCGTCTTTATTTATTTATTTATTTATTTATGTAACGGGAGCGGACAATCTGCGCATGCGCGGTTTAATTCTTTTTTTTTTTTAGCGGACTGAGTGCCTACCCTGAGTAATTATTCACGGCACGTGCCTGTTGTAGAGGGACACCATTCGAAGTGTTTGTTGCCAGGGTGAGAGGGCTCAGTCCACAGGAACCGATCCAGAGTCTGTGGAGAATTGGAAAATTAGCACTAATGCGGATGTGGATGTGTATAATGTGGATTCCCTCCAGTTCTTTCAAGCGTGTCTCCGAACACATGCGTGTTCGGATACTTTGCCCCCACCTGGTCCGGGGCAGATGAACGAAAGATCAGAAACTGTGTTAATTGCAGGATGTAGAAACGTTTATCATTACCGTGGATACAACAGCCTTCTTTCAATGCTCAGAAGCGTGGCAGATGAGACTAGATCGTGAATTGAAGATATATATTTTCTGTGGTGTAGCGGTTATCACGTTCCCTTTACACGTGAAAGGACCCCTGTTCAATCCTGGGCAGAAACTTTTATTTTCCAAGCTTCGCCGTGTGCCTGTCAGTGAACGTTTACAAACGTTGCGAATACTTCTTGCTGCATACATTTATAGCTGATTCAGCACGACCTCGCGGGGTATCGGTAGGTACATGGATGAACCGAAGCAAATGCTGCGCAAATATTTTATTTCCGTTGCTCGTCCCTCTCTTATTACACATCCTGCGCAGTTTCCTGGTTTTGATAGGTTTCTTAGGGTTAAGGAGTAGAATAATAATAAAATAGGCCTGATGAACAAACTTTGACACAGAGGACAGTGAAATAAATTAATGCCCCTGTCCCACTTAAGAAACCTGAACGGAAACCTCTGGTGACCTTGCGCCCCACCCAAGGTTTCAATGAGGTTCCCGGAGGTTTTGGTCACTCTCCCTAATGGTCGAAAGTGGTTTTGCGTGTGGTCGAAGCTTCTTCTATGTTCCTTCGATTATTTCAACAAAATCAAAACCGGCCTCGACTAAAAATAGGTTGCCTTTTGGTCGAAGCCTGTGGAGTGGGGTCGCCATTTACTTACAGGCAGTCGAAGGCCATCTCCTTCGCTGATAGGCCATTTTGATTGGCTCATTGGAGTTTCACGACCTAGAAGGACCCACCGGAAGGTAAAATGCCCGCTAACTTTAATAAACTTCTTAAAACTGTGTCCACTCCTTCTCCCCCTTCTCTCCCCTTCTGACCACTTCCCTCTCCTTTCTCCCCCCTTCTCTCTCCCCTTCTCTCCCCCTCCCCGTCTCCCCCTTCTCCCCCTTCTCTCCCATTCTCTCCCCTTTTCTGCCCTTCTCTCCCCTTCTCTCCCCTTCTCTTCCCCTTCTCTCTCTTTCTCTCTCCCATTCTCTCCCCTTCTCACCCCCCCCCCACCCGCGCTCTCTAAAGGACTTACCGTGGTCTGTGGCAGCCGTTTACCTATCTCTGCAACGCGCAGACAACGCTCCTCCGCTGTCCCTGGCCCCCACCCTCGTGGTGTGTTTGTGTGTGCGTGTGCCGTCGGTACCAAATCTTTGGCCGGTAGATGCAGCTCACGCTTAGGTCGTGGCTTTCCAGGCGAGTTACCAAAACCTCTGGCGACTCGTGGGTGGGGGGTAAGATCACCAGACGTTTCCATTTAGGTTTCCTAAGTGGGACAGGGACATAAAACGCAGAGTCTGAAGGGTTAGATACAACATAATTTAAAATACCATTTAGCGGGGGAATGGGGATAGGAAAGGCTGGGATGGATTGATCCCAGGCGGAGAGAAGGGGAATTAGCACGTGTGCGCAATTTGGTTTAATTTGACGAGTTCAATTGCAGTTATTTTTTCGCACCGCACAACTATATCTATAAATAGAAGCGAAACACTAGAACCACTCAGCAGGTTGTAAAACAACTATGTTGGGGCAATGTTTCTGTTCGACGACCTGTCATCACGATTTATTGGGTATAGGTGATCAATTCGCAGGTGCCGGAAAGTGCAGACTGAATATCACGGTAAACGATTTCCGACCTGAACACGCAGGTGTCAAAATTATTCCTTATCCTTGCGTGCCTCAGTTAAATATGTTGACACAAACGGCGCAGTAGGCCCCGTGTGTGATTATTGTAGAATTAAATTTGCACTCCGGATTACATTAAACAGTGGCACAGTTTTGTTCAACTGATTGCTGTATACACGCAACTTTGTAAATAATGTCCACAGCCTCCTTACCAATATACGCCTGTGGACTTCATTCCGGTGATAATGCAACTGGCTCTCTTCCATCTTTACCAAACCTCTGTGTCAGCAGTTACATAGATCATAGGGCAGACAGTGCAGAACATATGAATTGCCTTTCGGCCCACGTTATCCGTGCTGACAATGATGCCAAATCAAACTAGTCCTATCCGCATGCAAATTCTCGTATCCTGACATCCCCTGCAATATTTTCTGTCGGTCTATATGTCTCTGAAAAACCATTACCGTATCTGCTTGCATAGCCACACCTGACAGCGCGTTCAGGACACAGGCCACTGCCTTTTATCAGAACAATAATCGAGTATTTCCTTTAAACATTTTAATTTTAGTTTGCCCTAAAGGTATGCCGTCACTTTTTTGACATTTCTGGGGAAGATACGGACTCCCTACCCATTTAATGTATCGAGTAAGTTTATACACCCATCAGATCTCATTTCAGCATCTAATGATGTAGAGAAAACAATACAAATCTGTTCCATCTCTTGTTATACTCTGGACATAGATTGTGGAAACAGGCCATTCTGCTCACCCATCCGTCGATGACCAGCGATTACCACGTACACTGTCATTATCTAGACACTCGGCACAACTTACAATTTCCAGAATCCAATTAAACTAAAATAAACTGTACACTTTGAACTATGGAAGAAAACTGTAGCACCCGGATAAAACCCACGCGATCACGGGGAGAAGTTTCAAACTCCGTACAGAGTAGGCCGTATTGAATCCGGGTATCTGACGCGGTAAGATTGCCAGACTATCGCTGCGCCACGGTGCCGCCCTGCACTGTGCTTTTACTTAAGACTCTCCAATCAAGCCAACATAAAGTGGCATAAAATGGGCTCGTCCGGGGTTTGAACCCGGGACCTCCCGCATATTAGGCAATTTTCTCCCGAAGCGGGAATCATACCTCTAGACCAACGAGCCGACGACACGACACATTGTTTCCACCTTGAATTCATTAGGTTGTTGACTCAAATTCAAAAAGTTCGAAGATACGTTTCGCTTATGTGGGCCATATGGTCGACGAGCGGTGCAACGTGGTGGATTCACATTCCCCCTCTCTGGTTCCGTGAATTCGAATAGCACTATTGCCAATGTTCTAACCTCCACTTACTCTTTTTGAAAAGTTACTCGGTGAACCACCCATCGAAGCCCAGTAATTCCCCTCCGCCGTGACGCTGAAATGGATCTTACCTGTGATTTGCACTCGATTACCTTTCTAGGTCAATAGAGACACAAGGTATTTTGCTGCTATCCGCCTGTGAGGTTTGAATGAGGGGGCAATTCGATTTCTATTGCTCGAGTCGATTAGTAAAGGTGTTGTAGCAGAGCATTTCTAAAGCAATGAACGGATCGGTCAAAGTCAACATGGATTTATGAAGGGGGAATCACGCTTGACTAATCGTCTAGACCTTTTGGAGGATGTAACTAGCAGAATGGATAATGGAGAGCCAGTTAATGTAGTGTATATGGACTTTCAGTAAGCCTTTGACAAGGTCCCACATAAGATATTAGTGCGCAAAGTTAGAGCACATGGTATTGGGGGTGGGGTATTGAAATGAATAGAGAACTAGTTGGCAGTCAGGAAGCAAAGTGTTGGATTTAACGGGTCCTTTTTTGAACGAGTGGGCCATTCGGAAAGTAAGCATAAAGGGCATCCCAGTATGTTCTCCTGAGACCCTTTGTCTGGCATTTCGATCCGGTCTATAGAAGAGGGGGAGTCTGGCCAATCGCAATCTGGATCAATGTCCAATCACAGCTCGGACCACTCCCATTTGAACCACATTAGCCCACCCACCATTATACTAAACTAGTCCCTTTGTTAATTGTAACCTCCCATTCCAACAAGAAGAAGGCTATTGCAATTGAAAGGCACTGCAAGCCTTAGCCCTCCCAGTCCCAGTTCACAAAGTCTCCCAGGGGAATGCCCTTGCTTGCGAATTCTGCACAATGGTCCCCTGCGAAACAAAGATTAGTTAAAAAAGAACGGCTCTGTCAGACATGGGAGGGAAATGTAAAGTTGATACAGAGGGTTGGCTCGAGTGCGCAACGCGACTTTTTTGGAAACGAGTGGTCTGCATTCGTTCTTTTGTACTAGTTTTCTTTCAATTTCGAAGGGAAGTATTTGTTCTAACCCAAAGCTCTCTCAAAGTATCAGAGGATGGTCTTTCAAGTTGTCACTCTTCCAAGTCTGTCCCTTATCAGACTAGATAGATCTTCCTATTCTTTCGAGTTGTCACTCATCGAAGTTCTGTCCCTTGTCAGACTAGATAGCTCTCACTGTTCTTTTCAAGGCTAAGCTGCCTATACTTGTAGGTCTATTCTCCTATGGTCAGGATTTCGCTCTGTCTGTTTCATTTCTCCCAAAGACTATCGGCATACTTGACATGCAGTCCCAGGCTATAATTATATATTCCATCATATGCAACTGTTGATGAAATAGTCCTTGTCAAATGAAATGGGATGTAATTTAAAGAGCTTGCAATCTACGAAAATTAACGGTTTATTCATTGTTTTCTCTTAACTTTAAATTTATTTTCTTACTATGTTTTACCTTTTGAATTGAGTTCAAATACAGACCTGAATTCCACGATGACCAAGTGACATATAGAAACATAGAAATTAGGCACAGGAGTAGGCCATTCGGCCCTTCGAGCCTGCACCGCCATTCAATATGATCATGGCTGATCATCTAACTCAGTATCCCGCACCTGCCTTCTCTCCATACCCCCTGATCCCCTGAGCCACAAGGGCCATATCTAACTCCCTCTTAAATATAGCCAATGAACTGGCGTCAACTACCCTCTGTGGCAGAGAGTTCCAGAGACTCATCACGCTCTGTGTGAAAAAAGTCATGATTTACGTTTCTCATCTCGGTCTTAAAGGATTTCCCCCTTATCCTTAACCTGTGACCCCTTGTTCTGGATTTCCCCAATATCGGGAACGATCTTCCTGCATCTAGCCTGTCCAACCCCTTAAGAATTTTGTAAGTTTCTATAAGATCCCCTCTCAATCTCCTATATTCCAGAGAGTATAAACTGTGTCTATCCAGTCTTTCTTCATAAAACAGTCCTGACATCCCAGGAATCACTGCTGAACCTTCTCTGCACTCCCTCTATGGCAATAATATCCTCCCTCGGATTTGGAGACCAGAACTGTACGCAATACTCCAGGTGTGGTCTCACCAAGACCCTCTACAACTGAAGTAGAACCTCCTTGCTCCTATACTCAAATCCTTTTGCTATGAAAGCTAACATACCATTCGCTTTCTTCACTGCCTGCTGCACCTGCATGCCTACTTTCAATGACTGGTGTACCATGACACCCAGGACTCGTGCATCTCCCCTTTTCCTAATGGGCCACCATTTAGATTATAGTCTGCTTTCCTGTTTTCGCCACCAAAGTGGATAACCACACATTTATCCACATTATACTGCATCTGCCAAAAATTTGCCCACTCACTCAGCCAATCCAAATCACCTTGCAGTCTCCTAGCACCCTCCTCACAGCTAACACTGCCCCCCGGCTTAGTGTCATCCGCAAACTTGGTGATATTGCCTTCAATTTCCTCATCCAGATCATTAATATATATTGTAAATAGCTGGGGTCCCAGCACTGAGCCTTGCGTACCCCACAGTCACTGCATGCCATTGTGAAAAGGACCCGTTTACTCCTAGTCTTTGCTTCCTGTTTGCCATCCAGTTCTCTATCCACATCAATATTGAACCCCTAATGCCGTATGCTTTAAGTTTGTATACTAATCTCTTATGTGGGACCTTGTGGAAAGCCTACTGGAAATCCAGATATACCACATCCACTGGTTCTCCCTTATCCACGCTACTAGTTACATCCTCAAAAAATTCCACAAGATTCGTCAGACATGATTTACGTTTCGTAAATCCATGCTGACTTTGTCCAATGATTTCACCACTTCCCAAATATGCTGCTATCCCATCTTTAATAACTGACTCTAGCAGTTTCCCCACTACCGATGTTAGAATAACTGGTCTGTAATTCGCCGTTTTCTCTCTCCCCCCCTTCTTAAAAATAGGGGTTACGTTTGTTACCCGCCAATCCTCAGGAACTACTCCAGAATCTAAAGAGTTTTGAAAGATTATCACTAATGCTTCCACTATTTCCGGATCTACTTCCTTAAGTACTCTGGGATGCAGCCTATCTGGCCCTGGGGATTTATCGGCCTTTAATGCATTCAATTTACCCAACACCACTTCCCGACTAACCTGGATTTCACTCAATTCCTCGTTTGACTCGCGGTCCCCTGCTATTTCCGGCAGATTATTGATGTCTTCCTTAGTGAAGACGGAACCAAAGTAGTTATTCAATTGGTCCGCCATATCCTTGTTCCCCATGATCAATTCTCCTGTTTCTGACTGCAAGGGACCTCCAATTGTTTTAACTAATCTCTTTCTCTTCACATATCTATAAAAACGTTTGCAGTCAGTTTTTAGGTTCCCTGTCAGTTTTCTTTCATAATCTATTTTTCCTTTCCTAATTAAGCCCTTTGTGCTCCTCTGCTGCTCTCTGAATTTCTCACAGTCCTCTGGTATGCTGCTTTTACTGGCTACTTTGTACGCATCATCCTTTGCTTTGATACTATCCCTGATTTCCCTTGTTATCCACGGGTGCACTACCTTCCCTGATTTATTATTTTGCCAAACTGGGATGAACATTTTTTTGTAGTCCATCCTTGCAGTCTTTAAATGTCTTCCATTGCATATCCACCATCAATCATTTTACAATTAATTGCCAGTCAATCTTGGCCAATTCACATCTCATACCCTCAAAGTTACCTTTCTTTAAGTTCAGAACCATTGTTTCTGAATTAACAATGTCACTCTCCATCCTAATGAAGAACTCGACCATATTATGGTCACTCTTGCCCAAGGGGTCACGTACAACAAGACTGCTAACTAACTCTTCCTCATTACTCAATACCCAGTCTAAAATAGCGTGCTCTCTCGTTGGTTCCTCTGCATGTTGATTTAGATAACTATCCCAAATACTTTCCAAGAAATCCTCTTCCTCAGCACCCCTGCCAATCTGATTCACCCAATCTATACGTAGATTGAAGTCACCCATTATAACTGTTTTACCGTTGTTGCACGCATTTTTAATTTCCTTTTTGATGCCAACCCTAACTCCACTATTACTGTTTAGTGGCCTGTACACAATTCCCACTAGCGTTTTCTGCCCCTTAATGTTTCGCAGCTCTACCCATATCGATTCCACATCCTCCAAGCCAATGCCCTTCCTTTCTATTGCGTTTATCTCCTCTCTGACCAGCAACGATGTCCCACCTCCTTTTCCTGCCTGTCTATCCCTCCTGAATATTGAATATCCCTGGATGTTCAGCTCCCAGCCTTGGTCACGCTGGAGCCATGTCTCCGTGATCCCAATGATATCATATTCATTAATAACTATCTGCACATTCAACTCACCCACCTTTTTACGAATGCTCCTTGCATTGAGACACAAAGCATTCAGGCTTGTTTTTATAACACTCTTACCCCTAAAACAATGATGTTGAAAAGTGGCCCTTTTTGATTTTTGCCCTGAATTTGTCTGCCTGCCACTTTTACTTTTCACCTTGCTACCTATTGCTTCTACCCTCATTTTACACCCCTCTGTATCTCTGCTCATGCTCCCATCCCCCTGCCACATTAGTTTAAAGCCTCCTCCGAGAGCACTAGCAAATACTCCCCCAAGTATACTGCTTCCATTCCAGCCCAGATGCAGACCGCCGTGTTTGTATTCGTCCCACCTCCTCCAGCACTGGTTCCAATGCCCTAGAAATTTGAATCCCTCCCCTTGCACCATTTTTCAAGCCACGTATTCATCTGAAATATTTTCCTATTTTTACTCTGACTAGCAAGTGGCTCTGTTAGTAATCCAGAGATTGTTACCTTTGAGGTATTAGGGAGGAAGGAGTTTATCTCCTAGCTCCCTAAATTCATCTTGTAGAACAGCATCCCGTTTTTTTACCTATATCGTTGGTGCCAATGTGCACCACGACAACAGGCTGTTCGCCCCCCCCCCCCCCTCCAGAATGTTCTGCAGCCGCTCAGAGACATCCCTGACCCTTGCACCAGGAAGGCAACATACCATCCTGGAGTCTCGTTTGCGGCCGTAGAAACGCCTATCTATTCCTCTTACAATTGAATCCCCTGTTACTGTAACCCTTCCACACGTTTTGCTCCCCTCCTGTGCCGCAGAGCCACCCACGGTGCCATGAACTTGGCTGCTGCTGCCTTCCCCTGATGAGCCATCTCCACCAACAGTATCCAAAATGGTATACCTGTTTAGGAGGGAGATGACCTTAGGGATTACCATCGGAGTAGATCCCTGGCATGTGATCGATGCTCAAACCGCGGCCTGCTGTCTTTAAGATCAAGGGCTTGCAGTCCCGGGACAAGCTTAGTCCGGAGCTCGACCGACCAGAATATTCGACAGGCCCCGACTCGAGGTCCGATCGCTTGCCGAGGAGAGATGACATCCCCCGATGCAGGCGCTTCATCGCCCATACGAAGAGGCCCTCCGCCGGTTACGGGAGTCAGATCGTCCCATCAACGGAAGGCTCGAGGCCCTCAATCGCGGGTGATCAAAGAAGTGAAGAGATTTGACGTATTTTCGCTTTCCGTCACAGTGAGCAATGCAAAAGACTCACTCGGGTGGATGTCCATGTTAAAATGTATTTTGTGTGTTCTGTTGCTTTCTATTAGTATGACTGTATGGCAAAACAATGTCCTCATATGTTGCAAAACATACTTGGCTAATAAAGTATGATTATGATTACGATTACGATTATGACTAGTGGGGTGCCGCAAGGCGCAGTATTAGGACCATAATTATTTACAAGTATATCAACGATTGTCACGAGAGAATGACATCTCCAAGCTTGGTGGGAATAACAGGAAGGCAGAACATTATCCGAATGATGTCAGATAAGGAAAAGAGGAGATGCAAAGAGACCTTGGTGTGCCTTTACGTCAGTCACTGGAAGTAAGTATGTATGTACAGCACGCAGTGAAAAAAACGAATTTAATTTGGCCTTAATTGCGAGGGGATTTGAGATTTTGAGCAAGGAGCCCTACTGCAGTTGTACAGGGCCCTGATAAGACCGCACCTGGAGTAAGGTGTGCAATTTTGGTGTTCAATCCTGGGCAGAGACATTTATTTTACATGCTTCACCGTGCGTCTGTCAATGAACCTTTACAAACCTTGCGAATATACACCGTAGGCAGAGGTGCTTTTTCGTTTCATTTCGTCACCCAAACCACGTATGTACCTGTATTCATAACATATTGTGTAAAAAGATCATATAAATCACACCTGAAGCTCGCCAAGAACGAAACCTGCACATATTTTTAAAATATGAGAAACACCTCTGATTTTAAGGGGGGCTAGTTAAGATTAGGGTTTGGCATTTTTCTCTCAATGGAAGATGCCTTAGCCTTCCCCCAGCATGGCACTACCCCGTCGCACTATCGCCGTGACCCACACTCTGCACACTGGCGAGCAGTGGGTTTGAGTAAACGGGGAAAAGCACAGGATCTGACATGACCCATTAATTAGGCGGGTTCAGGAGCCGGTGAAACCCGGGACCTCTGCGGCAGTCTCGCTCAGCAGACACCTCCAGACGGACTCAAAATTATATTCATTATATTATTTTATGTAATATAATGACATATCTATACTATTACTAAAACTCCTATCTTGACCACTTTCGGTTTGCCTTCTCCTCTGCTCCAATTGCACCATGTTTTGTTCGGAGAGGTGGAATTTTAGAAAATGGTGGACGGTTTTAAAAATGATGATTTCAGCAGATTGGTCTTCTCGCCTGTCATTCACCATGAAGGTTACGCCCCTTCTGGGCAAGGTGAATTAAAACCCAGAGACGGGGCTGAGTCGGGAAAGGCGCTGTGTGGAGTCTGGGGAAGCCGCTGTGTGGTGTCGGGGAAGCCGAATAGTGGTCGAGCAAGCTGCAGAGTGGAGCTGGGAGGTGCTATGTAGTGCCTTGGCCGGTGGTCGCTGAGCGGATCTCCTACCCCCCCCCCCCCCCCCCCCCCCACACACACCACCTGCAGCCGCGTTCTCTTCACTCACAGTCACGCACAGTGGACACACAGTTTCGTGGCAGACTGTATCTTTACAGTGTTCGATAGATTCACTGATAGCATTAATTCAACCCCACGCCGCTTCCGTTCTGCCTACTAGTGTCTTTTTTTGCACTTATGTTCGTGGCTTTAAATTACAGGATGGCGGCTGTTTATATTTCCCGGCCCGTCTTTCAGAACTTCTTCTGTATTTCAATTGATTCCCACCCCGCCCAAATAATATTTCTTAAGCGGGGTGCTGCTCCGATCCACTCCTTCCGGACACAGTCAGAACCAACGCCGTATACGGTGGTGAGTACGTTTCCCACAATGTGACTGGCTGGATCCGGTGAAAGCTCGTTGAAACCTGTCACCAAATTCTACTTGCGCCCGCGAGGGGTAGACTTGCATTGACAGACACACAATTCTGGAGTAACCTCACGAGCCAGGCAGCACCTCTGGAGAAAATGTTACTCCGACGTTTTGCGTCTATATTTGGTATCAGCCAATATCTGCAGTTTTTATGATATTAAAATTCCATATATTACGGCATCGCATTGCATTGACAAATCCTTGCCGGCTTCATGCTCCTTGTGAACCGGCGACTGCTAACGGAATTATTGCTGTAGTGTAGTGGTTATCACGTTCTCTTTACACGCGGAACGTCCCCAGTTCGATCCTGGGCAGGAAGGTGGTCTTGCCAACTGTTCCAGACTGTCCAGCGAGTGCTTCTCGCATAGTTGGCAACAGTTGCCCAAAGACCTCCCCGTAACTCTCGGGATGACTTCCGCATTTTGAAAACATTCGCTATAATATATACTCGCACCAGCGGCTGGTTGAAGTACAAGGACATCTCGGTACCGCGCACGGGGCATGAAATACAACTATCACCATTATGTTATCTCTGTGCCTAAATTAATCGCATGCTCTCATTCTAAATCTTCTACCACTGGTCTGATTATTTCCGTCTTCGTTTCCTTCTCTCCAAAGTAAGTATCAATGTTGTGTAAGAAGTAACTGCAGAGGCTGTACAGGGGCTTCGTCCCGAAAAGTCACCCATTCCTTCTCTCCAGAGATGCTGCCTGTCCCGCTGAGTTATTCCATCATTTTGACTCTACCTTCGCTTTAAACCCTTATCTGCATTTCTGTCCTACACGGTTTCTGTAGTGTAGTGGTTATCACGTTCGCCTAACACGAGAAAGGTCCCTGGTTCGAAACCAGGCAGAAACATTCGGAAGTTTACGTTTTGTTGCCCTGAAGTGATGTTGCAGAAAAACAAATTGACATTCATTCAAATAAACACAGCAGCGGATCCGTCCGCTACCGAGAGACCTCCCGGACATATCCAGAACCAACGGCCAAATTTCCAGAACCAGGGGCCACAGTTTAAGAATAAGGAGTATGCCATGTAGAACGGAGACGAGGAAACACTTTTATCTCACAACGAGTGGTGAGTCTGTGGAATTCTCTGCCTCAGAGGGCGGTGGAGGAATGTTTTCTGGATGTTTTCAAGAGAGAGCTAGATCGGGCTCTTAAATATAGCGGAGTCAGGGGATATGGGGAGAAGGCAGGAACGGGGTACTGATTGGGGATGATCAGACATGATCACATTGAATGGCGGTGCTGGCTCGAACGACCAAATGGACTACTCTTGCACCTATTGTCTATTGTCTATTGACATTCTTCCGGCTATTTCGATGCACGCATTCAGCAGCATCGCTGCATCCCTTATTCCCTGCTTCCAAAAGTATTTTGTCAGACGAAGGATCATTCCGGAAATGCCGCTGTCATGTGAGATTACAAACCGTTCCTGCGTAGACATGTATTCATCAACCAGCGCAATATGCTGATGTAAAGGCCTCTTCACAAGCCCCTCAAAATAATTTTCTGTTCCTTTCTCACACTATGATTCACTCTATACTTCGAAGAATAAAATGCTTCCCGTGCTGCGGCTGCGCCGACACACACTGCAATCATGTGGTCACAAACGTTATCCACTGTTGTCGTTTCCTTAACGTCGTGACCGGTTTTAGTAGAAGTAAGGAGATCGTAAAAGAGATTCGCCAAGGAGAATTATGGACAGTGACCTGCAAGACACAACCCGACCGCGCTGTGGAAAGGTATCCTGAAGAGAGGTGTGGCACATCGAGTAAAGTTGATCGTTGCATTGTTTGCTTTATTTACACATAATCGTGTGCAGTAGAGCAGAGGATCGTCACGATTTTGAACTCTCAGCCTGGTCACCTCGTGGACACATGAGGTCATAAAGTCATTACTGATAGGAGCAGAATTAGTCATTCGGCCCATCAGGTCTACTCCGCCATTCAATCATGGGTAATCTATCTCTCCCTCATAACCCCATTCTGCATCTTCTCCCCACAATCATTGACACCCGTACAAATCAAGAATATATCTATCTCTGTCTTATAAATATCCATTGACATGGCCTCCGCAACGTTCTGAGACAACGAATTCCACAGTTTCACCACCCTCTGACTAAAAGCATTCATCCTCATCTCCTTCCGAAAATAATGTCCTTTCATTCTGATGCTTTGACCTAGAGTACAGGCCCAATGCCGGCACATGCTCATCATATTTGAAACTACTCAGTGATGTTTCTTGTCAACCACCTCGGGACCCTCTCCAGAGACAGCTCACCCTTCCTCTGACGTCATGCCCAAAATTGCTCACAATACACCAAATGCGGCCTGATCAGCGCCTTATAAAGCTTCAGCATTGCATTCATGATTTTGTACTCTCGCCCTCTCGAAATAAATGCTTGCATTGCCTTTGCTTTCTTTACTATCGAATCGACTTGCAGATTATGCTTAGGGAATCCTGCACTAGTGCTCCCAAGTCCCCTTGCACATGCGATTTCTAGATTCTCTCATCATTTGGAAAATAGTCTACGCCTTTATTCCTCCGACCAAAATGCAATGCTCCACACCTACCTGCACTACATTCCATCTGCCACTTCTCTGCCCACTCTCCCAACCTGTCCAAGTCCTTCTGCAAAGGCGCTACGTTCTCTACACTACTTGCCTGCGACCTGTATCATCCACAAACCTGGCCAAAAGGCTGTCAATCCCCTCATTCATATCAGTATACACAACGTGACAAATAGCGGCCCCAGCACCGACACCTGCGGAGTTCCGGTAGTCACAGTTACTCAACCAGAACAAACCGCCTTCATTGCCACACGTTGCCTTCTGCCATCCAACCAACCTGCTATAGCTGCCCTTGATACCATGGACTCTCATCTTCCTCAGCAACCTCACGTGTCGTACCTTGTCAAAGGCTTTCTGAAAATATAGGTAAACAAAATCCACTGATTCTCCTTTGTATGTCCCGTACCTGCATGTGGCGCCGACGGACGAGAAGCCGATGCAAAGAAGTAGAAGCCAAAAAACCGAATGGAAACGAGGCCGCAACTGCAAATAACCAAAAGCGTACAAAGCCGAGACGCCAACTAACAGAAAGGGTGAGACCTTAATTGCAAACTAACCGAAAAGGCGGGACTCCTTAAAGCCAAATAACCGAAAGGCTGCGTCGCATAAAAACTAACCTAATGGCCGCTCTGCCGAAAGGCCACCAACCCGAAAGGCGGCGTCACCAACAAACCAACGAACCGAATGCAGCTCAACAGGACAGTCAAATAACGGGCATGACGTTGCCAGGAGACGTGATTTGTCAGCGATTGGTCCAGACCCCCGCGTCCATCATATCACTGTGGAGGGATGAACATTGTCCTATACCTTCGCTCCACTCGACCCACAGCCGGTCACAGTGCGGCCTCACGGGGAGACGAGGCGGAGGGTGTCCGTGGAAGAGTGCGGTCTGTCTCGAGGGATGCGCACCGTAGGCCGCTTACAACTTGATGGTTGTGTTCAATTTGTCCAGTCACCTATCGTTTGTGTGGGACAATGACCCCCACCCTCCCGCCTGAGGGGACGGAATGCACGTCGTTTGGAGTCGAGACCATTCTTCAGACCTGAAGAGTAGGTCTAAAGAGTCTCGACCAGACACGCCACCCATTCCTTCTCTCCAGAGATGCTGTCTGTTCAGCTGAGTTACTCCAGCTTTTTGTGTCCATTTTCGGTTAAAATAGTTTACAGACTATTTGATGTTTTGTGCGTGGGAGCTTGCTGTGTGCGTTCCGCAGGCAACCAGACGATAATAAATAAAACGTGCTTCTTGTTGTCAAGGGGGGGGGGCAGTGGGAGGACATTAATCAGTTCGTTGTCATGCAGACTAGTCATCGGCCCGCCAGGGAATGAATGTGTCCATCCATGTTTTAAAAGTGACTTACTATGCCCCGAGCTGTCTCCCCCGCGGCCGGCGTAGGGGTGAATCACCAGGGCCCGGGGGTCGGAGCGGGGGAATCTCCCTGGTGTGGGGGGTGCGGTCCGATGGCGGTGCATCGCGGACAGTGATTCTGCTTGGGCGGAGGGACCAGCCTGTCCCACACCTCCGCTCCACCCGACCCAGAGCCCGTCACAGTGCGGTCGCACGGAGAACACGAGGCGCAGAGCGGCAGTGGCCATGGTAGGGTGGGGCTGTTCCGAGGGATTCGCTCCTTAGCCGCTTACAATGTGGTGCTTGGGTTCAGATTGTCCAGTCATCTATGGCTTGTATGGGAAAATGACCGCAACCTCCCGTCTTCACCGGCGGGAGGGTGGGGATCATTTGAATCCAAGCACCAAGTTGTAAGCAGCCGAAGGTGCGCAACCTTCGGGACAGCACCCACTCTCCCACGGCCTCCCTCCGACTAGTCTCCCCGTGCGGCCGCACTGCGACACGCTGTGGTTCGGGTGGATTGGAAGTGTGGGAAAATGTTCATTTCTCCACAGTGATGTGATGGACATTGGGGTCTGCCCCAATGTTGCCAAGTCCCTCCCAAAGGCAGCGTCTTGTGCGTTATTTGACTTTTCTGTTGAGCAGCATTCGGCATGGCGTTCGGCGTTCGGCGACTCCGCCTTTCGGGTAGTTTTCGGCAAGGCGGCCATCCGGGAAGTTTCCTTTTAGGCGACGCAACCTTTCATGTAGCAGGCTTTTAGGCATCCCGCCCTTTCGATTAGTTTGCATTTAGGCGTCCCATCCTTTCGGTTAGTTGGCGTTTTTGCTTCGTACGCTTTCGGTTACTTGGCGTTTGGGCTTTGTTTCCATTCAGTTGTTTGGCTTCCACTTCTTTGCTTTGGCTTCTCGTCCGTCAGCGCCACGTCCGCACACGAAGCAAAGCCTGTCGCGCTATGAGTAAGTCTCCATCCGTCCAATTGCCCACACGAAATTTAGGGTGAACCAACATCGACCTAAACTTTAACTCTGCTTCTCTTCATCACATGGCCCTGCCTGACATGGGGTCATTTCACATCATAATTCAGGACCGGTCCCGTTTATCAATCGGGGAAGGTAGTGCATCCGTGGATAACAAGGGAAATCAGGGATAGTATCAAAGCAAAGGATGATGCGTACAAAGTAGCCAGAAAAAGCAGCATACCAGAGGACTGGGAGAAATTCAGAGACCAGCAGAGGAGGACAAAGGGCTTAATTAGGAAAGGAAAAATAGATTATGAAAGAAAACTGGCAGGGAACATAAAAACTGACTGCAAACGTTTTTATAGATATGTGAAGAGAAAGAGGTTAGTTAAAACAAATGTAGGTCCCTTGGAGTCAGAAACAGGTGAGTTGATCATGGGGAACAAGGATATGGCGGACCAATTGAATAACTACTTTGGTTCCGTCTTCACTAAGGAAGACATAAATAATCTGCCGGAAATAGCAGGGAACTGTGGGTCAAAGGAGGAATTGAGTGAAATCCAGGTCAGTCGGGAAGTGGTGTTGGGTAAATTGAATAGATTAAAGGCCGATAAATCCCCAGGGCCAGATAGGCTGCATCCCAGAGTACTTAAGGAAGTAGCTCAGGAAATAGTGGATGCATTAGTGATAATCTTTCAAAACTCTTTAGATTCTGGAGTAGTTCCTGAGGATTGGCGGGTAGCAAATGTAACCCCTCTTTTTAAGAAGGGAGGGAGAGAGAAAACGGGGAATTACAGACCAGTTAGTCTAACATCGGTAGTGGGGAAACTGCTAGAGTCAGTTATTAAAGATGGGATAGCAGCACATTTGGAAAGTGGTGAAATCATTGGACAAAGTCAGCATGGATTTACAAAAGGTAAATCATGTCTGACGAATCTTGTGGAATTTTTCGAGGATGTAACTAGTAGCGTTGATAAGGGAGAACCAGTGGATGTGGTATATCTGGACTTCCAGAAGGCTTTTGACAAGGTCCCACATAAGAGATTAGTATACAAACTTAAAGCATACGGTATTAGGGGTTCAGTATTGATGTGGATAGAGAACTGGCTGGCAAACAGGAAGCAAAGAGTAGGAGTAAACGGGTCCTTTTCACAATGGCAGGCAGTAACTAGTGGGGTACCGCAGGGCTCAGTGCTGGGACCCCAGCTGTTTACAATATATATTAATGATCTGGATGAGGGAATTGAAGGCAATATCTCCAAGTTTGCGGATGACACTAAGCTGGGGGGCAGTGTTCGCTGTGAGGAGGATGCTAGGAGACTGCAAGGTGACTTGGATAGGCTGGGTGAGTGGGCAAATGTTTGGCAGATGCAGTATAATGTGGATAAATGTGAGGTTATCCACTTTGGTGGCAAAAACAGGAAAGCAGACTATTATTTAAATGGTGGCCGATTAGGAAAAGGGGAGATGCAGCGAGACCTGGGTGTCATGGTACACCAGTCATTGAAAGTAGGCATGCAGGTGCAGCAGGCAGTGAAAAAAGCGAATGGTATGTTAGCTTTCATAGCAAAAGGATTTGAGTACAGGAGCAGGGAGGTTCTACTTCAGTTGTACAGGGTCTTGGTGAGACCACACCTGGAGTATTGCGTACAGTTTTGGTCTCCAAATCTGAGGAAGGACATTATTGCCATAGAGGGAGTGCAGAGAAGGTTCACCAGACTGATTCCTGGGATGTCAGGACTGTCTTATGAAGAAAGACTGGATAGACTCGGTTTATACTCTCTGGAATTTAGGAGATTGAGAGGGGATCTTATAGAAACTTTCAAAATTCTTAAGGGGTTGGACAGGCTAGATGCAGGAAGATTGTTCCCGATGTTGGGGAAGTCCAGGACAAGGGGTCACAGGTTAAGGATAAGGGGGAAATCCTTTAAGACCGAGATGAGAAAGACTTTTTTCACACAGAGAGTGGTGAGTCTCTGGAACTCTCTGCCACAGAGGGTAGTTGAGGCCAGTTCATTGGCTATATTTAAGAGTGAGTTGGATGTGGCCCTTGTGGCTAAGGGGATCAGAGGGTATGGAGAGAAGGCAGGTACGGGTTACTGAGTTGGATGATCAGCCATGATCATATTGAATGGCGGTGCAGGCTCGAAGGGCTGAATGGCCTACTCCTGCACCTAATTTCTATGTTTCTATGTTTCTATGTTTCTCTGATTCCGGGATCACTGTCGTCCATGTCCATCCTAAGATACACTCATCGACTCTCGTCAAAAATGTCCATATTGCAGCCGAATTGTTGCGACCGTAGTAGTCGTGGCCGAGTGGTTAAGGCGATGGACTGGAAATCCAATCGGATTTCCCCGCGCAGGTTCAAATACTGCACGAAATTACCGGTATGTATGTGTAACTTTTGATGGGCCGTTGGTTGTCTGCTCGCAGAGTAAACATCTAATTTATTTCCTGTGGTTTCATGCTTCTTTCCTGTAGTTCCGCTGTGAATTTAAGTACGTCCACTTGGATATGCTATCGGGTGCAAGTATCCTGAACGCCGACTGGTCGTGTGCTGCGGACATCTGCACGCTGGGACGAATTAACTTCATACAATTCCAATTTTGAATCCTGTCCGAATCCTTGGAACCAGAGTTTGTGATGAGTAATGATTCAACCAGTGATTGAACTCCCTGGACAGGGACAGTCCACGCTGCTGTAAAAGTTCTCTTTAAAAGAGAGACAAAGTACAAATTCTTAAGACCGTACAAAACCTTAATTTAACGTCTGATGGGTGTGGACCTAGAGACCCAGAGGCAACAGTTTTGCGTCTGAATACTCCAGCAGCACACACAAAGAAATACCAGAAAACCGGGGTTAATACATCTTTAGACGTAATACCAATTGCATGAGGTTATGGACCAGAAACCATCAGCCACCTCCAAATGTGGCTTTTCACTCTTTGCCAAAAGCCAGTCATCCCAATGGCATCCCCTGGCCCCTACTTATCTGATTAACCTCTTCAACATACAATAAAAAAACTTAAAAGAAAGCTTACATATGACAACAATCGATTAATAACGCTCTTTCACAGCTTTACCTCTCTTTCCTCTGTCACAGGTACATTGTTCCTCAGGTAGGCCAAAGCCCACGAGGAAGCGAATATGGGAATTCCCTTCCTAAAAGGGCAGTGGATAATTGAATGAAAACAATTTGAATATTTATGAATATTTTGAAGTCTGTGGATAAATGATTATAAAGAAAGGTCACTGTGGAGTTTGGAATGCAATGTTGAGCTTATTATTAGACCATCTAGTTTGGTTAATTGTTTATTGTCAAGTGTGCCGATGAGCAGTGAAACGCATGCTGTTGCGTGCTATCCATTTCACCAAAAGACTATACATGATTGCAACGGTTCAATGGTTCAGTGGTGTCTTTTTTGTCACTCGAAGCAACTAGATTGAAATACATTTTTTGCTCACAGTTTAGGGACTATCCCTGAAGGTAAACACAATCGTTCCCGGTCAGTAAACAATGTACAGATCAGCCTACTGTGTCCGTGTAGATTAGGCGGCATTTTATAGTCCCAACTGCAGATCCCCAAAGCTTCGAGATCGACAATTTGCGAACTGTGGACACTGTATATTATAAACTGTACAAGTGGAGGAGAAGGCGTGGTATAGGAGCCGGTGCGAAGTCAGCCATGTATTAGGGAATGGAGAAGGACAGGGAGGGGGGGGGGGGATTGGAAGGAAATTGGGTTTATTGGGGAGAAAAAGGAAGGGGAAGTTCCCGTTGGGAAGATACAACACAAAGGTTGTTAGGTGCTTAAATTTGGAAAAGTTATTGTTCATACCGTTAGGGTTATAAGCTACAGTATCTGAATATGGGATACTGTCGCTGCATTTTTTTTTTTGTAAGATATTTTTATTAGAAGTAATTACATATTAAGAAGAAATATAAGATTCAATTAAAACAAAGGAAAATATTAACGTCACATACATTCTTAATATTTTTAAAATTAACAGTCAATCTTATTTGTATTTCTATAATTTTTCTTAGCAGTTTTTTATAGCAGTTGAGAAAAAGAAATGAAAAAAAAGAGAGATAAACTGATTGAGTGGAATATTAAACAAGGTATTCTTCAATGGAGATATATTTATGAACTATTGTCTATAATTCTTCATCCATTCATGCATTCAGGCTTCCGTCATGGCTTCGAACTGGACCATCTTAACCCTTTAAATATTCAATAAATGGAGACCATATTCCTCTGAACTGGTCCAGCCTGTCCATCAGGGCAAGCCTTAATCGTTCCAAGTGCAATGTCTCCGACATTTCTGTAATCCACATTTTAGTTGTGGGGGAAGTAGGACCTTTCCAAAATCTTAGTATTAATTTTTTACCGATTATTAAACTATAACCGATAAAAATTCTTTGTTGTGTTGTTAATATCTGGTTTGTTTCCAGTATTCCCAATATAATTAGTTTTGAGTCTGGAGTTAACTTTGCATTAACTACAGTTGAGATTATCTTAAAAATCTCTATCCAAAAATTACTGATTTTTATACATTTTGTAAATGAGTGCGTTAAATTAGCTTCTAATTGTTGACACTTATCGCATATTGCAGACACATTTGAGAAAATTCTATTTAATTTGGACTTTGAGAGATGTAATCTATGTATAACTTTAAATTGTATCAAGGAGTGTCTAGCATTTAATGAACAATGATGTATATATTGTAAACTTTCATTCCATACTTCTCTACTGATTACTTGACCTAGTTCATTTTCCCATGCTTGTCTATATTTATCCGTATTTGGTAAATCATTTTCCAATAAAATATTATAAATATATGATATTAATTTCTCAGTATTCGGATGTTTATTTAAACATTCATCTAAAATTTCTGTCTTTCTATTCCCAAAATCCAGTGTATTTGATTTAACATAGTCTCTAATTTGAAGATATCGAAAATATTCTTTAAAATGTAATCCATAATTTTGATGTAATTCCTGAAATGAGAGAAATAAAGTTTCCCTATAAAGATCACCAATCTTATTTATTCCGTAGTTCTTCCATTTTAAGAAACCTTTGTCCATCAGTGAAGGTTTAAAAGAAATATTGTTTACTATTGGAAGAGCTAGTGGTATATTCTGTAATTTGAATGTTTTTTTTATTTTTTCCAAATACGTATTCCACTTTCTATTAATGGATTTTCTTTATAAGTTTTCTTATGTATTGGAGTATTAGCAAATAAAATCGAACCAATTTCAAACGGGGTACAGTCTTCTTTTTCCATCTTTAACCAATTTGGTTGTTTATCTAATTCACCCAGCCAAAAATTCATATTTTTTATATTAACTGCCCAATAATAAAACATAAAATTAGGCAGTGCAAAGCCACCATTTATTTTTGATTTACATAGTTGCTTTTTAATTATTCTATGATTCTTATAATCCCAAATAAAATTAGTAACCATGGAGTCCACTTTCTTAAAGAATTTTTTAGGAAGATATATCGGGATCATTTGAATCAAGTATAATAGTTGTGGAAGAAAAATCATTTTTATCGCGTTAATCTTACCTAACATTGAAATAGGTAATGTTTTCCAATATTGAATATTCTTAAATAGTTTATTCAATAAGGGTAAAAAATTAGATTTAAATAATGAATTATATCTTTTTGTTACATGAATTCCAAGATATTTAATTTTTTCATTTGCAATCTTAAAAGGGTATTGTTGTAATATATGTAAATTATTTCCCATTATTGGCATAAATTCACTTTTATTCCAATTAATTCTATATCCTGAAAACGATCCAAATTGGGTTATTAAATCTAACAAGATAGGAAGACTAATTTCTGGTTTTGTGATATAAAGTAATACATCATCTGCATACAATGAGATTTTATTTTCAGTTTCTTTAGTTTCATACCCATATATTTCAGGGTTTGATCTCACAGATTTTGCTAGTGGTTCTATTGCAAGTGCAAACAGTAGTGGAGATAAAGGGCAACCTTGTCTACAACCTCGGAATAAGTTAAATTTCGTTGTTAACACTTGGTTAATTAATATTCTAGCTGTTGGTCTAGTATATAGTAATTTAACCCATGTTATAAACTTCTCTCCCAATTGAAAAGATTCCATAACCGAAAATAAATAAGACCATTCAATCTGATCAAAAGCTGTCTCTGCGTCCAACGAGATAATTGTTAAATCCTTCGTAATATTTCTTTTCGTGTATATAATATTAAATAATCTTCTCAAATTATTTGAAGAGTATCGTTTTGGTATAAATCCAGTTTGATCTGAATGAATTAATTTATTAATCACTTTGTTTAATCTTTGTGCTAATATTTTTGTTAATATTTTTTTGATCAGTATTTAAAAGAGATATAGCTCTATATGACCCTGGGTCATCGAGATTTTTATCTAGTTTAGGTATAAGGGTTATAATAGATTCATTTAATGTATCTGGTAATTTCTGTTGTGTGTAAATGTGTTCATATAGTGTCTTCAAACGTGGGGCTATCATGTCATAAAATATTTTATAAAATTCTGCTCCAATACCATCTGGTCCTGGAGTTTTACCATTTTTTAATTATCTAATAGTTTCTTCAATTTCTTTAGTAGTTATTTCGACATTTAATAATTCCCTATCTTCTAAATCTAGTCCATTTAGATTACAATTTTTCAAAAATGTTTCTACTCCTATATGATTTTCTTTTGTTTTAGCTGAGTATAAATTTTTATAATATTGCAAAAATCTTTCGTTTATATCTTTAGTTTGTGTTAGTAATTCTCCTTTATCTGATTTGATCCTATATATTAATTTTTCTCCTTCCAGTTTTCTTAACTGACGAGCCAGTAGTTTATGTGGTTTATCACCGAATTCAAATTGAGTTTGTTTGGTATATTGGTATAGTTTTACAACTTGATCTGAATGTATTTTATTTAGTTTATATTTCAATGCAAAAATTTTATTATGGTTAGTCGTAGATGGATTAATGGCATTCTCTGTATCTAATTGTTTAATCTCTCTTTCCAATGCCTGTTGTAGCTTCCTATTCTCTTTATTATGAAATACTTGAGAAGATATCATAATTCCCCGAACATAGGCCTTAAAAGTTTCCCATAAGAGGGATGATGATATTTCAGGTGTATCATTTGTTTCAAAGAAGATCTTGATCTGTTTTGTTAAATATTCTTGAGTTATTTTGTCCTTTAAAATTTGTGGATTAAATCTCCAATTATCTTGTTTATCCATTTTATCCGTTAGTTTCATCTTAAAAGTTAATGGTGCGTGATCTGAGATTATAATATTATGATATTTTGAATTATACGTAAGTGGAATAAGTTTTAAATCTACCAAAAAATAATCTATTCTTGAATAACTTTTATGCACGGCTGAGTAAAATGAGTATTCGCGTCCTGTTGGATTTTGCAATCTCCATACATCTTTAATATTACTGGTGTCTATATATGCATTTATTAACTCACTGGAGTGTGATTTAAGTTTTCGTTGTTTTGATGATCTATCCAAATAAGGGTCAAGTGTGCAATTTAAATCTCCTCCAATTATTAGATTATGTTGTGATAATTCTGGGATTGTATTAAATAATTTTTTTAAAAATCGCGGGCTATCAAAATTTGGGCCATATATATTAACAAAAATCACCTTTTGTGTATATAATTCTCCTATTACAATAATATATCTACCATCAATATCTGTTATTATTGAAGTATGTTTAAATGCAGTACCTTTACGAATTAATATTGCTACACCTCTAGATTTGTGTGTAAAAGAAGAGTGATATATTATATCAATCCATTTGGCTTTTAGTCTATATTCTGCCTCTTTTTTCAAGTGTGTTTCTTGGATAAACGCAACGTCTGTTTTGAGTGCTTTTAAATATTCTAATACCTTACCCCTCTTAATTGGTTCATTAATACCTTTAACATTCCAGCTACAAAACGTTATTCCTCCATTCCCCATATTTATATGTAAGTCTTGCATCATTTATCTAAAGAGATGTGTACCAGAGCATATGGTACAGCTCGACACACCAGACCCAACACCTGAACCCTGAACAGACAAATTCCAAGACTCTTGATTTTCTCTCATATATATATCTCCTTTGTATTAATTGATGATTCCACTCAGATAAAAAGTAATAATAGTAATAATTAGAAATGATAGTAAAAAAGGGATAGGTTAAAAGATTAGTAGAGTGCTCAAAGAAAGAAAGAACTACATCTAGTAAGTGTGTAGTTAGTGTTAGCCATACTTAGATGGCTAGCAGTCTAAGGACTTCCGTGTTGAATGTTAAATATTAACCATCTCCATGATTCAGTAAATTAATATTACAAAAAAAAAGAGATTATTGTTAAAACCGGGCATATTAAACTATGATATATAAAACGTTCATAATCAGGTACAATGGTATATATGCGTGGTAGAAAATTATAATAATATAAACATATGGAAGCGAGAAAGGGAAAAAAAAAGTTAAAATAAGATGTATATTTATATTTACTATTTACTTAATTCTAGGTTAGTCGGTTATAATTAATTATTAATTATCAATCAATGATCAACAATCAATAGTCAACAGTCAACAATCAATAGTCAATAGTCAACAATTATTAACTCTAATTATTAGCAATACCAGTGTGTTAGATTTAATATATATTGGTGTATGTTAATATATGTTAATTATTAGGTTAGTAGCATTACTATTCTAAATATTAGTATTCATAGAACAGTCTTCAATCCAAATCTTCTTGATTCTCCCATCCGTCTCCTTCTCCGTCTTCTTTGGATGAAATAAGTCCATAGTTTATTATAATCTTCAGCCAATCTTGGAAATGCAGATTAATTGTTCCTTTGATTCAACTGTAAAGGTTTCATTCAATCTTCCTCGCTGGCCTTAATCCTTTGGGCAAATTTCAATGCGTCTTCTGGATTTTTGAAGTGATGCTCTTCCTGATTGTAAGTGACTCGGAGTGTTGCTGGGTATCTCAGAGTGTACTTCAGATTCTTCACTTGCCTCAGGATGCTTTTGGTTTCATTAAACGCATTCTGTTTCTTAGAGACCACTTCTGGATAGTCTCGGTAGATACTGATTGAGTCTTCTTCGTATTTAAGATTTCTGCTTTTTACCACTTTTTTCATCATATCTTCCAAAACATAATCATAATGGACTTTGATTATCATTTGTCTTGGAGGGTCACCGTGCTTTGTGTAACGTCTCGTAACTCTGTGTGCTCGGTCTATCAAAGGTTTTTCTTCCAAAGATAAAACCTTTTGTAATAAGTTTGTGATGAATAATGATTCAACCAGTGATTGAACTCCCTGGACAGGGACAGTCCACGCTGCTGTAAAAGTTCACTTTAAAAGATAGACAAAGTACAAATTCTTAAGACCGTACAAAACCTTAATTTAACGACTGATGGGTGTGGACCTAGAGACCCAGAGGCAACAGTTTTGCGTCTGAATACTCCAGCAGCACACACAAAGAAATACCAGAAAACCGGGGTTAATACATCTTTAGACGTAATACCAATTGCATGAGGTTATGGACCAGAAACCATCAGCCACCTCCAAATGTGGCTTTTCACTCTTTGCCAAAAGCCAGTCATCCCAATGGCATCCCCTGGCCCCTACTTATCTGATTAACCTCTTCAACTTACAATAAAAAAACTTAAAGGAAAGCTTACACATGACAACAATCGATTAATAACGCACTTTCACAGCTTTACCTCTCTTTCCTCTGTCACAGGTACATTGTTCCTCAGGTATTCCAAAGCCCACGAGGAAGCGAATATGGGAATTCCCTTCCTAAAAGGGCAATGGATAATTGAATGAAAACAATTTGAATATTTATGAATATTTTGAAGTCTGTGGATAAATGATTATAAAGAAAGGACACTGTGGAGTTTGGAATGCAATGTTGAGCTTATTATTAGACCATCTAGTTTGGTTAATTGTTTATTGTCAAGTGTGCCGATGAGCAGTGAAACGCATGCTGTTGCGTGCTATCCATTTCACCAAAAGACTATACATGATTGCAACGGTTCAATAGTTCAGTGGTGTCTTTTTTGTCACTCGAAGCAACTAGACTGAAATACATTTTTTGCTCACAGTTTAGGGACTATCTCTGAACGTAAACACAATCGTTCCCGGTCAGTAAACAATGTACAGATCAGCCTACTGTGTCCGTGTAGATCAGGCGGCATTTTATAGTCCCAACTGCAGATCCCCAAAGCTTCGGGATCGACAATTTGCGAACTGTGGACACTGTATATTATAAACTGTACAAGTGGAGGAGAAGGCGTGGTATAGGAGCCGGTGCGAAGTCAGCCATGTATTAGGGAATGGAGAAGGACAGGGAGGGGGGGGGATTGGAAGGAAATTGGGTTTATTGGGGAGAAAAAGGAAGGGGAAATTCCCGTTGGGAAGATACAACACAAAGGTTGTTAGGTGCTTAAATTTGGAAAAGTTATTGTTCATACCGTTAGGGTTATAAGCTACAGTATCTGAATATGGGATACTGTCGCTTCATTTTTTTTTTTTGTAAGATATTTTTATTAGAAGTAATTACATATTAAGAAGAAATATAAGATTCAATTAAAACAAAGGAAAATATTAACGTCGCATACATTCTTAATATTTTTAAAATTAACAGTCAATCTTATTTGTACTTCTATAATTTTTCTTAGCAGTTTTTTATAGCAGTTGAGAAAAAGAAATGAAAAAAAAGAGAGATAAACTGATTGAGTGGAATATTAAAAAAGGTATTCTTCAATGGAGATATATTTATGAACTATTGTCTATAATTCTTCATCCATTCATGCATTCAGGCTTCCGTCATGGCTTCGAACTGGACCATCTTAACCCTTTAAATATTCAATAAATGGAGACCATATTCCTCTGAACTGGTCCAGCCTGTCCATCAGGGCAAGCCTTAATCGTTCCAAGTGCAATGTCTCCGACATTTCTGTAATCCACATTTTAGTTGTGGGGGAAGTAGGACCTTTCCAAAATCTTAGTATTAATTTTTTACCGATTATTAAACTATAACCGATAAAAATTCTTTGTTGTGTTGTTAATATCTGGTTTGTTTCCAGTATTCCCAATATAATTAGTTTTGAGTCTGGAGTTAACTTTGCATTAACTACAGTTGAGATTATCTTAAAAATCTCTATCCAAAAATTACTGATTTTTATACATTTTGTAAATGAGTGCGTTAAATTAGCTTCTAATTGTTGACACTTATCGCATATTGCAGACACATTTGAGAAAATTCTATTTAATTTGGACTTTGAGAGATGTAATCTATGTATAACTTTAAATTGTATCAAGGAGTGTCTAGCATTTAATGAACAATGATGTATATATTGTAAACTTCCATTCCATACTTCTCTACTGATTACTTGACCTAGTTCATTTTCCCATGCTTGTCTATATTTATTAGGGAATGGAGAAGGACAGGGGGGGGGGGGGGGGGGGGGATTGGAAGGAAATTGGGTTTATTGGGGAGAAAAAGGAAGGGGAAGTTCCCGTTGGGAAGATACAACACAAAGGTTGTTAGGTGCTTAAATTTGGAAAAGTTATTGTTCATACCGTTAGGGTTATAAGCTACAGTATCTGAATATGGGATACTGTCGCTGCATTTTGCTTGTGACCTCACTTTGATATTTCAGGAGGCACAGGACAAAAATGGTTAGTATGGCAATGGTAAAAGGTGTTAAAATGGGGAGCGACAGGGACACCCACTGAGCCTTTGCGTACCAAGTGCGTATTGACCAAAGCAGTCGAGCAATCCACGTTTTGTTTCGCCGATGTGCAGAAGCCCATATCGAAAACAGCGTATGCTCTAGAATAAGTTAGAGGAGATGCATGTGAATCTATATCTCACCTGGAAGGAGAGCCGTTGTCCCTGTATGGAGCACCGGGACATGTGTCTTCCCCAACGGTTGCAGGCAAAGTACCTGGGGATGGGACGGTTTGGATATGAAGGGATGAGTGGGTCAAGGATTTGCGGAGGGAGCGGTCTCTGCAGAAGTTGGAAAGTGAGAACTGACTAGTAGTGGGATCAAGTTGGAGATGACGAAAATATCGGAGGATGGTTTGTTTCAAGCAATGCCCGGTGAAAGTGAAAGGTGACCAGGAAATTATCTCCTTGTTTCCTCTATTCGTTGAAACCCCTGAAACGATGGGTAAAACGATGGATTCATTTCGGTTCTTCATCTCCGGATATTTGTTTTTCTCTCCATTGCTGCTTCTTCTGAAACCCCTCTACTCACTCTACTGGTCGCGAACATCCGTCTGCCGTCAGAACATTGAACAGTAAAATGTGAATAAGCAGGTCACAAGGAGATGAAATGCGGCGAAACATCTCAAATCCGCCCATGAGTAGGTTGTAGCAAAGCTCACTGTATTCAGGCAACCAGAGGGAACATTATCAATTACTTCTCCAGGCTACGTCGTAAAATACAAGGCGATATCTGTAATGATCCCAGCACACACAATGTTCCTATAACCCCAGCCGCCGTTCTCTGTGGTTAGAAAAGGTAGCAGATAACACTCGGAGCGAAGGTATGACGAGACCTTTGACAGCATTGATGTGCAGAGGGATCTTGGAGTCCATGTTCATGGGTCACTGAATGTGGCAGCACAAGGAGAAATGATGGTTAAGAAGGCTTTAGATGTGCTTGCTTTCATTGTTTGGGACATTAATTTTTTTTTGTTATTTTTAAAAAATATCTTTATTTATTAGCGGTACTGTAAGTTACATCAGTGTACACTCCTTGTATTGTATTACAGTCATTGTACCCTTTATTTTTTTTTAATTTTAAGGCTTTAGAAAAGAGAGAATAGAGAGAAAAATAGCAGCATAGAAAGAAGAAAAGTGAAAAAGAGATGTGAAAGTGCAAAAGCGTGACAGGGGGAAAGGAAACCCTTGAAGAGTTGGAAACGGGAGTTAAGAAATTGACCTTGGAGAGGAAAAAAAAGAAAGAAAGAAAAAGGGAAAAATAGAGAAAGAAAAATGAAAAGCCAGTTATTTTATTATAAACATCTCGCAAAAGGAATCTACCAAACTCGACAGTTTTTCTTCCCCCTTTACCAAGGACCGACACCGGTACGTTTTTGAGGTATTCTTCCACCTTATCCTTGTAATAGATTTATAAATGCAGACCACGTCTTATAGAAACAGTCTGATTTTCCTGCTAGTCGGAGTCTCATATCTTCCAAGTTTAGTGTTTCGAACATAGTTGAAATACACATATTGACTGCGGGTACCGGAGATTTTTCCAGAATTTTAAGGTTAGCTTTTTTCCAGTTAGGAAATGGGTCACTGAATGTGGCAGCGCAAGGAGAAAGGGCGGTTATGAAGGATTTCGATGTGCTTGCTTTCATTGCTTGGGACATTAAGTATGTATGGAGGTTATGACACGTTCGTTCGGCAGCATGAGTATTGTGTGCAGTTCTGTTCGGCCCTTTACAGGGTAGATGTGAAGGTTTTGGACAGTGTCCTGGGGAGGTTTTCCAGAACGCTACCTCCATTAGACGGTTTCAACTGGAAGCAGAGATGGATAGCACTGGATTGTTGTCACTGGAACGTCGGCGGTTGAGGGGCGACTTACAAAAGTATGTAATATTGTGATATGTATAGATAGAGTAGGCAATCAGAACGAATTTCCCAGGGTGGATGTGTCTGGCACTAGAGGGAATAGATACAATGTGAGAGGAGGAATGTTTAATGGTGATGTGTAGGACGAGTTTTTTACAGAGTATTGTGAGGGCTTTAAATACACTGGCTGGAGGCGTAAGCAGATACGATAGTGTCGTATCTGCTTACGCCTCCAGCGACTTAAGTATAGGCACATGGATGTGGAGGAAGTGGAGGAATAATGTTCATGCACAGACAGATGACACCAATTTAACCTGGCATCATCTTCGGCATAAATATTGTGGGCCGAAGGGCCCGTTTCTGTGTTGTCCTCTTCTATGTTCTATGTTTTAATAAGTAACCACGAGATATCGAAGGATAACCCAGTCTTTTATAAAATAACATAGAGAAAATCCGGAGAAGCTGAGTTTGGCGACTGCTGGATTGGCTTATTATTCGGACTGGAGAAGATATATGAGGGGCCGCAGAGCAAGACCGTGGGTGGATTTGGTGGAGTACAACTTGTGTCAGTTGTCGGCAGAAATGAAGTGTACCACATGAGGTGTGTATTTCTTTGTACGTGTATTTTGTTTAGCTGTACCTCGGTTGACGTGTAGGTTGATAGTTATGGCGTTTCGAGTGTAATGATGGGTTAGGTTAAGTCGAAGACCGGACAAGAATGGTTAGCATTTGCTAGAGTTAATTTGTCGTCTGCAGATTCCTTTATTTAGTAGATACTTTGAGCATAGGTGGTGAGTGTAGGTATTGATGGGGGTTGTTCTGGGATGCTGAAACTAACTGTTGAGCTTCCCGAAGTGTCGTGTTCCTAAGTCAACGAAACAACATTAAAGGGAGGTGCCACTTGATAATCCCAATGATATAGTTCCATCTACACGAACATAATTATTTTATATGCTGGCTAACATGCAGGTAGCTAATTGTTGCCTATGGACTTTGTTACTGTCATAAGCATAAACCAATATAATCAGTTTAGTTATCTTTTTCTATCAACCCACTCCGAAAATTAAGCTACATCTTCCTGGATTACACTTGGTAGGGGTATACTGGTGTGCTAAGTATATCGCGCACGTATGTGTATATATATATATATATATATATATAGACAAACATACACACACACGCCCAGAAGAAGTTCCTAGTCGGTGAGACCAAGCGGAGGCTTGGCGATCGTTTCGCCGAACACCTCCGCTCGGTCCGCAAAAACCAACCCGACCTCCCGGTCGCTCAGCACTTCAACTCCCCCTCCCATTCCGTATCCGACCTCTCGGTCCTGGGCCTCCTCCATGGCCAGAGTGAGCAACACCGCAAGTTGGAGGAACAGCACCTCATATTCCGCTTGGGGAGTTTGCATCCTTTGGGCTTGAACATCGAATTTTCTCAATTCTGTTAACCCCTGCTGTCTCCTCCCCCTCCCACCTCTCCCTCAGCCCTCGGGCCCTGGCATTCCCTCTATCTCTATCTCCCTCCCCCACCCTAGTCGCACTAGCTTCTCATTTTCACACCACAAAGAGCTTACAATGGCTCGTTCCCTTTATCATCGATACTTTTTTGCATATCTTTCATTCATTGTTCTTTATCTCTCACATCACCGTCTATATCTCTCGTTTCCCTGATCCCTGACCAGTCTGAAGAAGGGTCTCGACCCGAAACGTCGCCTATCTCCTTCGCTCCTTAGATGCTGCTGCACCCGCTGAGTTTCTCCAGCATTTTGTGTAACCCCCAAGTTCCTAGTCTTGCCGTTATTAGCTGCGCAGTATTAGCGGGAATATGCGCGGATATTTTTAATCTCTCCCTACTCCGTTCTGAGGTACCACATGTTTCAAGATGGTCATCATCATACCAGTGCCGAATAAAAGCATCTCTCCTGCTAAACGCCTAACTCCCAGAGGCCTTGACATCCACCATTATGAAATATTTTGTCAGTCAGTCTGTCAGTCAGTTTTATTCGTCACGTGCATATAACCATATAACCATATAACCATATAACAATTACAGCGCGGCAACAGGCCCTCTCGGCCCTTCCAGTCCGTGCCGACCATTTGTTTTCCCCTAGTCCCATCTACCTGCACTCAGACCATACCCCTCCATTCCCTTCACGTCCAAATACCTATCCACTTTACTTTTAAATGTTAAAATCGATCCTGCCTCCACCACTTCTGCTGGAAGCTCATTCCACACAGCCACCACCCTCTGAGTAAAGAAGTTCCCCCTCACGTTACCCCTAAACTTCTGTCCCTTATTTCTTATGTGATGCCCTCTTGTTTGAATCTTCCGTACCCTCAATGGGAAAAACGTATCCACGTCAACTTTCTCTATCCCTTTCATCATTTTAAAGACCTCAATCAAGTCCCCCCTTAACCTTCTGCGCTCCAAAGAATAAAGACCTAACTTGTTCAACCTTTCTCTGTAACATAGATGCTGGAACCCTGGCAACATTCTAGTAAATCTCCTCTGTACTCTCTCTATTTTGTTGACATCCTTCCTATAACTAGGCGACCAAAATTGTACACCATACTCCAGAATTGGTCTTACCAATGCCTTGTACAAATTTAACATTACTTCCCTACTCCTATATTCAATGCTCTGATTTATAAAGGCCAGCACACCAAAGGCTTTCTTTACCACCCTATCTACATGCGATTCCACCTTCAGGGAACTATGCACAGTTATTCCTAGATCCCTCTGTTCCACAGCATTCCTCAATTCCCTACCATTTACCATGAACGTCCTATTTTGATTTGTCCTGCCAAGATGTAGCACTTCACACTTAACAGCATTAAACTCCATCTGCCATCTTTCAGCTCACTTTTCCAAATGGCCCACATCTCTCTGTAGACTTTGAAAATCTACTTCATTATCCACAACACCACCTATCTTAGTATCATCTGCATACTTACTTATCCAATTTTCCACCCCATCATCCAGATCATTGATGTACATGACAAACAACAGTGGACCCAACACAGATCCCTGAGGCACCCCACTGGTCACCGGCTTCCAACCTGACAAACAGCCATCCACCATTACGCTCTGACATCTCCCATTCAGCCACTGTTGAATCCATCTTGCTACTCCGCCATTAACACCCAAAGATTGAACCTTCTTAACCAACCTTCCATGGGGAACCTTGTCAAAGGCCTTACTGAAATCCATATAGACAACATCCACTTCTTTACCCTCATCAATTTCCCTAGTTACCGCTTCAAATAATTCAAGAAGGTTTGTCAAACATGACCTTCCAGGCACAATTCCATGTTGACTGTTCCTGATCAGACCCTGTTTATCCAGATGCTTATATATATTATCTCTAAATATCCTTTCCATTAATTTGCCCACCACTGACGTCAAACTAATAGGTCTATAATTGCTAGGTTTATTCTTTGAACCCTTTCTAAACAATGGAACAACATGCGCAGTACGCCAATCCTCCGGCACTATTCCCGTTTCTAATGACATTTGAAATATTTCTGTCATAGCTCCTGCTATTTCTACACAAACTTCCCTCAATGTCCTAGGGAATATCCTGTCAGGACCTGGAGACTTATCCACTTTTATATTTTTCAAAAGTGTCAGTACTTCCTCCTCTTTGAATCTCATAGTTTCCATAGCTACTCTACTTTTTCCCCTTAACTCACAGAGTTAAATATCCTTCTCCTTGGTGAATACCGAAGAAAAGAAATTGTTCAATATCTCCCCCATCTCTTTTGGCTCTGCAGATAGCTGTCCAATCTGGTTCTCTAATGGTCCAATTTTATCCCTCGTTATCCTTTTGCTATTAATATAGCTGTAGAAACCCTTTGGGTTTACTTTTACCTTTCTTGCCAAAGTAACCTCATATCTTCTTTTAGCCTTCCTAATTTCTTTCTTAAGATTCTTTTTACATTCTTTATACTCCTCTAGCACCTCATTTACTCACATAAAGTGCAGTGAAATGAATTTGTCATCAGCGGTACAAAAAATAGCACTAAATACACAATAAAAATGTAATACAAACATCCACCACAGCATTCGTCACTGTGGTGGAAGCACAACATTTGGTCAGTCCTCCTTCGTTTTCGCCCGTGGTCGGGACCACAACCCTCCGCAGTCGCCGCTGCGGGCGTCCAGATGTGCAGACAAGGTAAATCCAGAAAGTCCTGAATCGGTGGGTACACAAAAGACTGGAGAAACTCAGCGGTTGCAGAGCATCTCCAGCCTTTTGTGTACTCTCGATCCTCCAGCATCTGCAGTTCCTTCTTTAACAACAGTCCTGAATCCGTGCCTCCCCAGCAGAGCCCGCGGCTTCAAGATGGTGCAGGCCGCTGGCCGGCGGTCGAAGATCTAACGTCCCCGCAGCGCCCCGGCCAGAAGCACCGCAGACCGCAGATATGAAACGAATTCTCACCAGCAGCCTTGACCCACTGCAGTTCGCCTACCACCACAAAATGTCAACGGACGACTACGTAGCCCAAAACTCATCCTTGGAGCACCTGGATAAGACTGACACCTAAGACTGACAACGATTCATAGAATGTAACTCTGTCTTTAGTACCATTATACGATCCGAGCTTATTACCAGACTCGCCGGACTTAGAGACAGCAAACATCTCTGCAACTGGATCATCGACTTCCAGTCCAACAGAACCCAATCAATGAGTATAGGGGAAAATTCATCCTCTACGTTCATGTACAACGCTAGTTCTGCCGGGGTTCCGTGTGAGAGCCCTGGTACCCTCATTGACAGCCCAATGGGGGCACCACACTGTGCGCTGCGGCCCAATACAGCAGCCTGGAGTCATATCATTTTGGACAGCTGGGCGCGATAAAAAAACCGCTGCCTCTGATGCTGATGCCCATATTCAGAGCTTGAGAGTAACAAGTTGTCTGTGCTGCTGGTGTGATGGGGTAGACAAGCATTGTCCCGCTATGATTATGAGTCCATCCCTCCAATTGCCCACACGGAATTCAGGGTGAAACAACATCGACGTAAACATAAACTCTGCCTCACCCTCATCACTCGGCTCTGCCTGACATGGTGACATTTTAAACTATAATTCAGGAACAGTCCCGTTTCTCTGTTTACGGGATCAGCGTCGTCCCTGACCGTCCTAAGATACACTAATCGGTTGTCCTTAAACATTTCCTTATTGGAGCAGAATTGTTGAGACCACAGTAGTCGTGGCCGAGTGGTTAAGGCGATGGATTAGAAATCCATTGGGGTTTCCCCGCGCAGGTTCGAATCCTGCCGACTACGGGATCAGCAAATCTATGTGTATGTGCAACTTTGATGGGCCTTTGGTTGTCTGCTGCCAGAGTAAACACATAATGTATTTCCTGCGGTTCCAGGCTGCACACTGGATCGAATTAACTATATACAATTCCACTGCTGACTGCTGTCCGAATCATTGGAACCTCTGTCTCATGCACATTGTTTCTCAGGTAGACCAAAGCCCACGAGGAAGCGAATATTGGAATTCCTTTCCGAAAAGAGCAGTGGTTAATTGAATGAATAATATTTGAATGTCTATGACTATTTTGAAGTCGGGTAGATTATAAAGTATTGTGTGAAAGGTCACCGTGTTTTGGAGTGCAATGTTGAGACCATCTAATTTGGAATAGTTGTTTATTGTCAAGTGTACCGATGAAGAGTGCAACGTATTTTGTTGCGCGCTATCCAGTTCACGAAAAGACTATACATGATTGCAATGGTTCAATGGTTTAGTGGTGTTTTTATTGCCACTCGTAGCAGTTAGAGTGAAATACGTTTTATTGTAAACAGTTTAGGGACTATCCCCGAACGTAAGCACACTGGATGCCGGTCAGTAAATAATGCACAAAACAGCCCACTGTGTCCGCATAGATGAGGCCCCATTTTACAGTCCCAACTGCAGATCCCCCAAGGGGGATCGACAATTTGCAAATTGTGAAAACTAAATATTATAAACTGCACAAGTGGAGGGGAAGGCTTTGGAGAGGAGCCGGTGCGACGTCAGCCATGCTTTAGGGAAGGCAGGAGGAGAAGGACAAGGTGGGGGCGGGGTGGGGAGGGGGGTAGATCTTAAGGACATTGTGTTTCTTGGGGAGAAAAAGGAGGGTGAAATTTCTGTTGGGAAGATACGGCAGGAAGGCAGTTAGGTGCTTAGATTTGGAACAGTAATTTTTCAGGCCGCTTGGTTTGCAAGCTACAGTCTCTGAGTATGGGATGGTGTTTCTTCATTTTGCTTGTGCCCTCACTTTGATAGTTGAGGAGGCGCAGGGCAGAAAGGTCACCTGGACAGAAATGCTACACTTGTCACTTTACCTCCCCCCTTGATTCCATTCAACAACCCAAACAGTTTTTCCATGTGCGCAGAGGTTCACCTGCCCCACCTACAACCTCATCAGTTGCACCCGCTGCTCTAGATATCAGCTGCTGTTCATCGGTGTGACGAAGCGTAGGCTTGGCAATCGCTTCGCCGAACACCTCCGCTTGATTCGCAATAGCCAAGCTGATCACCCGGTGGCTCGGCACTTCAATCCCCCCTCCCAATCCGAATCCGACCTTTCTGTCCTCGGCCTCCTCCATGCTCAGAGTGAGGACCACCGTAAATTGAAGGAGCAGCACCTCAAATTTCGCTTGGGCAGTTTGCACCCCAGCGGTATGAACATTGACTTCTCTAATTTCAGATAGTCCTTACTTTCTCCTCCCCTTCGCAGCTCTCCCGCAGCACACTGGCTCCTCTTCTTCCTTTCTTCTTCCGGCCCCCAACTCCCCCCCCCCCCCCCCCCCCCCCCCCACTCTCACATCAGTCTGAAGAAGGGTTACGGCCCGAAACGTTGCCTCTCCCTTCGATCTATAGATTTTGCCTCACCCGCTGAATTTTTCAAGCATTTTGACGACCTTAAATTTTCCAGTATCTGCAGTTCCTTCTTAAACATGAAAGACTGATGTTATTTATCTGGGATTGATGGCTCTAGTGTACCTGATCGGGGTTTACCTACAAATCAGGGGTTTAGACCTTTGCATTGAGAAAGCCTCAGTTGAGGAAGTTAAGGTCGCCCACTACGACAACTGTGCACCTTTTCATAACTGTTGACATATATGTTGCTCTATCATTTGTTATATTTTTTGGAGGTCTACAGCTTAATTCCATTAGATTGCACCTTTTCGCATTTCTGAGCTTTGTGGACGGATACAACTCTGAGTGCCACAGTAACAGTGCCTCTGATTAGTAGGGCAACTCGTTCACTTATTTAACTTCTTTGCTCTATCATGTGTGAAACATCAAAACCCTGAAAAGCCGAGCTGCACTTTCTGTCCCTCCCGCCAACAAATATTAGTAATCGTCACCATCATAGTTCCAAGCTCTGAAGCGGGCACTAAATCCTTTATGATGCAGGCTTTGTTATGCACGCAAAAACTTGTGTTGAAATAAACACGCATCAACCATTCGGTTTCGCCACATCCTGAAACATCTCATTGTCTTCCTTCCGTTTATAGTTACCGGTAACAGCCTCTAACTTCCCAACAGTACTTCCATTTGCGCATCCCCTACGCCGGTTTCCACCACCCGTTCCAACTAATTGAAGCCCTCACGCGTAGCACTACCGATCTCACTCAAAGTGCAATGTATCCTCCAATTCACGTGTCACCAGATCATTTTGCAAAGGTGCATTCTGCCCCAGAATAATTCTCAGTGATGAAACCTATGAATCGTGGATCTGGCATACTCCGTAGATTACAGCCCTCGTGACCCTGATATTCAACTCCAACCGAACTCCTCGGTCTGTAATATGTATAATAACTTCCGGTTGTTCACCCTCCACCATGGGAATGTTCTATAGCAGCTCAGAATCAACAGGCCGCTGGTACCGAGATGCAGCGCCTCATCTCGGAGGTATGATTACGGCCAAATAATATTCTGACTGCTCCACTAAGCAATGAGCTTCCCATCTCAATCGCGCTGTCTGCTCCCACGCATTCCCGGTCTGCTTCCAAGCCAGGTCTAGTGCACGAGAACAGACTGCTTACGATGCTGTCCTCCCCGCGTGTTTAACCCGCAACAGGGTACACTTGCTGTGCGGGAAGTGGGTGGGTGTCCAAATGGGATTTCTGTATCACTTCTACACCGTTGCCTGGTAGCCTTCTACTTCCGGCATGTACCTGTGGTACGACCACCTCACTGTAACTCTTAGCTATGATGTTCTCTTACTCCAAGACAATTCTGCGGCCCGCCATCTACAGTTCTCAACCGTCAATGAGGAGCTCCGGCAGTAGGCACTTCCTCACGGTCATGTCCTCGGGGAAATCCGATCTCACACATCCTGCAAGAGAAGCATAATTATGTATTAACTGACATTTACAATGTACTGCAACTGGCGCACGCAACTTTAAGTATAAAAGAAGCGGTCTGAAACAGGACCAATCCGAAACATCACATATTCATGTTATCCAGGGATGCTTCTTGACCCGCTGCGTTACTCCAGCATTTAGTCTTCCCTAGATAAAGCAGCATCTGCAATTCCTTATTTCTAAAGAAAAGAATCACTTTATTTCACTCTCAAACCCGCACATAAGACTCTCAAGCCGATTGCAGATGGAGCATAAATCAAGAAAGTTTGACGTGCTGAACGTTGTGAGATTGAATGTAAGGTGAAAAATATACAATTAGTGTCCAGACCGTGAAAAACCTACAGAGGGATCTTGAGGTGCAATTCTCTTAAGGTGCCAACACATGTAAACAAAGCATAAGGTATGCTTGGCTTATGTAAGAGGGACTTTTGTGTTACACCTCTACCCTGACTCTCGTTTTACTTCGGGGCTAGCTCAGGGAGGAACTGACACAAAATAGCACATCTCGTAGATCTGTGTTGAGTTTCTCGAACAAATCGGTTTATTGAATGTCTTAACAGTGCGCAGTATTAATACTCGGGGAAACCCAAAGTATTTCAAAGATTCACAGTACCCATTGCATTTTTATATTCTCACAAAAATATGGTGACATGTGTAATCTACAATTTTTAAATGAGTCATCATTGATCATCGTCTCTGTAAAGTTGCACCTATGCCTTTCCCCAGAATTATATCTAACCTTATGCTCCCTGTTACTTAAAGAAAACCGCTCTCCCATTTGTATACAAATTGGCGCCATAAATGTCAGTAATCCTGATCAGTTTTATTACACTGGTGCTAGTTAACGCCTGCAATGTTATTTTAACTAAAGGAATTGTGCTGCGGAATCCATGCACCATGATCAATCTATTTATTGCCTCAGTAATATCCTTAAGTACCCAATGCTGGACATTTTCCCACCATGTTTCCCCCATATGTAAGACGTTGGGTTATACGTACTAGAAACTACTCATCTTCCTTATAATTTTCAAAAATTCCGACACCTCACTGCTTGAGGTTCTGAGGGTAAGCATGTGGAAGTGTTGAATCAGATTTAAAAGCCTTTCGATAGGCCCCATTTGTAATATTCCTTACAGTTATTTTCAACCCTTTACAGGATGGATGTGACTGCTCTGGAAATTATGCAGATGCGGTTTCCCAGAATGATAACTGGATTACAGGGTGTTTGTTAGAAATATAAATAAATTGAATTGGACAGACTTACATTGTGTTCCCTGGGGCGCCCGAGGTTGAGGGGAGAACTGCTAGATTTACTAGAACAGCATCCCTCTTCCCATCAGACCTGCCCCCTCCATCGACTCCTTTAAGTCGAGGCTAAAAACTAATCTTTACTCTCAAGCATTTCTTGACGTCGTCTGAGTGAGGGCTATGTGTATGTATTCATGTATGTACTTAATGTATGAACCACTGCTGTATAACGTTAGTACCTCCACCAATGTAAAGCACTTTGGCCAACGAGAGTTGTTTTGTAAATGTGCTACATAAATAAAAGTGACTTGACTTGTCTTGACTAGATGTATAAAGAACGATGAGAAGCCAGGATAAGGTAGGCGATCACAGCGATTTTCCTGGATGGAAATCATAAACGCTGGAGGGCAGAGATTTTATGTAGGTGGGGCAATATTGACCGGAAATATGCGGCATAAACTCTTTAACGGTGAGAAATGTGAGCGACAGGCGCGCTGCCAGGCGTAGTGATGATTCAGAACGGCAGTGGTATTTAATAGTTGGTGGATAGCCACGTGGATAAACAGGGAATGGATGGATAGTAATTATGTGCAGGCAGATAAGAGCTGGTTTGCGCATCATGTTTGGCGCGGGCATTGTGAGCTGTAGGGACTGTCCATAAACTCTACTGTACTGGTAGTTTATTGTGTATTGTGTGTTCTTGTGTTCTTGTATGTAATGTTTATAGTGTATTGTGTGTTCTTTATCATTGTACCGCTGCTGGCAAATGCATTTCACTTGCACTTAAGGTGCAATGTGACGAATAAAACCGTATTGTATTGTATTGTATTGTACTATGTTCTACGTCAAAGTACTACAATTGCCTTATTTCTACAATTGTACTACAAAATCAACCTGCTCCTCACATAGCAGTGTCCAACACGGCCAATGCCAATACGCCGCTCCACCTTACATTTCCCTCTTCGTATTGGCTGCCATGCGTCGCAATGAGCCAGACAACCGCTATTTCGCAAATGTCTCGCAGCTGCTGTGCTCCACGTGCGACGTTGGATGTAACTCGTGTTTGTACAATCACGGAGGAAGTTTGTATCTCCTTCTACCTGTGCAAATGCGATGTCGTTCGAAATAAGATGGTTTCTGTTGGACCTCAGGAAGAGATGGTGCGCATGATTATTTTATTTTCAGCATCTGTGTTACATCAACACTGTTGAATCCTCCAGCGTTCTGTAAGTAAATGGTTAACCATAGCAACTTGTTCGTGGAATATCAATACCGCAAATCTCCATCGGGACTGATTGTGTCATCGAAAGTTGTATCCCTCCTATAAATAAACGTAACTATTAATGAGGTATAACGGCGGTAGAGTGAGCGATACCGCCAGTTCTGACTGAGAATTGCTGCTCTACACCAGGGAGAGGAAGGAGCAATCTCTGGAAACAGGAGAGTTGCTGCGATAGCAATGGCTCACCAACTGAATAGAGCGGAGCGGGTTGTTGGAACGGATAAAAATGTTTTCTGGTTTGCCGAATATATTTTTGCAAATTATGACTGGTTGACTGTAGATCTCCGAATTATCAGTGCACTTTCGACCATTCAAGTGATTTACTATCCGATCCTCGCCATTACTGCTGTTCCTGGTAAGTTTTCATTTCTCTTTTAATAGTATAAACAGCATCTGATTGCATTTTGTCTAGTTATCTGTGCAGCATTTCTTGCTGTCTTTGTTCATTTGCAGTTGCTGAATTTACTTGTCCACCGCTACCTGCCATCTGTGCGGTATTAGCGTTTGCTTAATCCAGCCACTTTCCTATTAGGAGGTTCGTAGGTTGCCTTGAATTGCTAAATTTGTTTCTGCTCCAGAGTAAATATTCCTCCACTCCATGCGTTCACTGCAGCTGAAAGCTGTATCTTTTTTTCGTTGACGTGTAATTGTATTCCAAGTCTGTAGTGTTGTAAAGAGATCCAAATACGTTGCCTAAATGCAAGCGCGTATTGGGGTTACCGTGGTAATAACAAGCCACTGAATATAATAACAATGGCGGGGAAGTTAACGAAAAACTGTCTGAACGACAACATTAACTAACCACCGATGCCACAGATTTTCGTGCAAACTTCAAATTTGCTATCCTCTCAGTTGCTTTCGTATTAAAGTACTTAATACTCAGTGCTAATGGTGAAGAACCCTTCACCGATCCGTGTCATCCACCAGTAATCATTAGCTGCTGATCGCACAAACAAATCTCCGGCGCTTACCTCGAATGATTTGGATTCAATAAACCATAGACAATAGATGCAGGAGTAAGCCATACGGCACTTCCAGACAGCACCACCATTCAATTCGATCATGGCTAATCATCCACAATCAACACCCCGTTCCTGCCTTCTTCCCATATCCCCGATTCCGCTATCATTAAGAACCCTATCTAGCTCTCTCTTGAAAGTTTCCAGAGAACCGGCCTCCACCGTCCTCTGAGGAAGAGAATTTCACCGACTCACAAATCTCTGTGCGAAAAAGTATTTCCTCATCTCCGTTCTAAATGGCTTCAAATAGCAACCTCTCCAGCATCCCATAGGTACTAATCTGAACTACTTCTGCTAGCAATGTAATTGATTCCACGCCAGCAGGACCAGAGCAGTGAACCGTTCTCAACCTCCTTCAACCCTGTCATAGATCATAGCAGCAGAATTAGGCCATTTAGCCCATCGAGTTTACTCCATCATACAATCGTGTCTGATCTATCTTTTTCGCTCAACCTCATTTTCCTGCCTTCTCTCCATAACCGTTGACACCAGTACTACTCGTGTATCTGTCCATCTCTGTTTTAAAAATATTCAATGTCCGGCACCACAGCCATCTGTGGCAATACATTAAACAGATTCACTACCATCTGACTAAAGAAGTCTGTCCTCATCTACTTTCCAAAGATGCATTATTTTTTTTATATCTCAATTTGTGCTACACTTTCCCAATGATTGAAACACGCTCTACGCATTCGCTCCATTCTTCACCTTTCACTATTCTGCAAGCTTCACCGAGGGCCCGCTTCACCCCACTAAACCGCAGCGAACCCTATCAACCGCCGGATCATTCTTGTAAACCTCCTCTGCTCCCTCATCCACTCTCAGATATGGGGCCCAGAACTGCTCATATTACTCCAAATGCGGTCATGGCAGGGCATTGTGATCCTCAGCATTACAACCCTTTTTCTGCTCTTGCCTTCCTACTACCGATTCAACTTGCAAATAAACCCGTTGGAAAACCTTCACCAACTCTCCGAAGTCCTATTGCACCACCGTTTTCTGAATCCTTCCCGTTTCGAAAATAATCTACGCCTTTATTCTTACTAGCATAAATTCACCACTCCAGACTTTGCTGCACTGTATTCCATCTGCCAATTATTTGTCCACTCTCCAACCCCGTCCAAGACTTTCTGCTTTCCCTACACTACAGGCCCTTCCGTCTAGCTTTGAGTTATAGCAAACGTGGACATGAAACCTTCTGTTCCCTTATCCAAATCATACAAACATAGAAACATAGAAAATAGGTGCAAGAGGAGGCCATTCGGCCTTCGAGCCAGCACCGCCATTCATTGCGATCTTGGCTGATCGTCCTCAATATAGAATCATAGAAAATAGTAAGATTAAACGAGAACTTACCAGTTCGAAGTTTGATCGTTATTTTATGAGGAGTTACGATGAGGGATTACGTGCCCTCCACTCCCGCCCTCATAAAATAAATGATCAAATGGTAGTTCTAAGTCTTTTTATGAGCCTTTCTATGTTACTCCGGCTTTTGGTGTTCTGTGTTTTCATGCCGCTGCTTTGAAGTATGCCGTTGCCAGCGTGAGGCGGGTTCTTCACGTAATCCCTCATCGTAACTCCTCATAAAATAACGATCAAACTTCGAACTGGTAAGTTCTCGTTTAATCTTACTATTTTACTTCGGAGTCACGTGAGTGACTACGTAAAGATTTTAAAGCTTTCTGTGTTTTTTATGTCATAGAATTAATCCGTACGACAGTCCGGCTAAGTAAACACATACATGAGAAACCAGACTAATGTTAGTTCTTTTCACAATTAACTTTTTTAATGGTTTAAAGACCATAATAATAACCCTCCTTATATCTGAGGGAATGATTACAAATGATAAAAGATATAAGTGACTACATAACTGATTATAGCAATTAATAGGAAACAAAGCAGGTGATTATAGTGATCCCAACACCGCGTGTCCAAAGCTTGTCATAGTGTGAACAGGTTTATTGTAGAACTTTGAAAAGTTTCTTATTTACTCCACCCTGCGATTTTTAAAATATGCTCGAGAGGTACGTCCCGCCCCTTTGCCGCGGACGTAGCTGCCGCCCTGGTGGAGTGAGATTTGAACACATCAGTGTCTACTCCCGCTAAAAGCAACACCTGTTTCAACCATATTGAGATAGTTTAAACTGAAGCTTTTGTGTGTGGTTTTTTGTGCGTAACCATTAACGTTCCTTTTTTTTTCTTTCATTTCCTCGCAGAGTGTCAGTAACTTGAATATATTGGTTCAAATGTCTAACCACACACAAAGTAGGATCAATATGATAAGTTTGAAAGGTTACCTTTGCTCCAGATCTCCCTGGTCTGCTTTGTTTGATCAGATCGTAAACATAGAACACAATATTATGTGTAGTCACATGCATACAGTCTAAACGCAACATTTGTAAAGTTTGCACTCTCTGAGCTGAGACCAGTGACATTAACATTATTAATTTTAATCTTTCCAATGTCAATCCTTCCATTGGAGCATTGTCTAAGTAGAGTAAGTACAATGCTCACATCCCAAATCTCTGTGTATCTTGACTTGGGTGGATTAATGTTAAAGATTCCTTTCATGAATCTAGATATTAATGGATGTGATCCAATTGATTTCAGGTCAGACATGAGTCCTAAATAGGATGATAAGGCACTGCAACTTAAATGTTGCTCAAAATGCAAATTGGCAAGGAATTCCAAAACATTTGCAATATTCACAATATCATAAGAAATATTTGACTGTGTGCAAAATTCTTCCCATTACTTAATATGTGTCATATATTGTTTTTGTGTGCTATCTCGCCATGATGCGACTATAATTTCCATCGTTTTGTCCGATAATCCCAGCTCCTGCAGTGGTCTGGTCAAAACCTGTAGATTAATAAATTCATATATGCATATAATGGATACATTTCTTTAGTTACTGGATGAGTCAAAATCACTACAGTTAGGAATCGACATATATGGCTCTTTAATCATATTCAGCATTACTGGGAACCAAGGTTGAGTTGGCCAATTTGGAACTACCAACAATCCAGAGGCAGAATCTTGTTCTATCTTCTTCAGACATCTCTGAATCAAAGCAAATGGTGGAAAAGCATAAAAGAACATATTTCCCCCAGTTTAACGAAAAAGCATAATAGAACATATTCCCCCAGTTTAACGAAAAGTATCTACTGCTACTGCATCTGGATCGTGTTCCCAAGACACATATTTAGGTAATTGATGATTAAGCCTTGATGCATACAAGTCAATTTCTGGTAACCCAAATTGGTTTATAATATTTTTAAATATTACTGGCTTAAGCATCCATTCCGTATAATCTTTAAATATCCTTGATCTTTTATCTGCCTCCACATTGTCTTTACCTGGAATGTAGCTTGCTGAAATCCATATTTGGCGACCAATACACCATTACCATATTTATTGACCAGACAATCACATGATACTGATCTAACTCCCCCCATGTGCTAAATATATGCAACAGCCGTTTTATTGTCTAACTGTATTAACACATGTACACCTTGTTTAGCACAACAATATGCTTTTAGTCCATAAAAGCACCCAATAACTCCAAATAGTTAATACCATAAGCTTGAAGAAACGCTTCTTCTTGAGCTTTTTCATCTACCTCCACAATTGGAGGATGAATCTGTTGCCCCCCATCCGAGAGCACTAGCATCTGTTTGTAGAACCATTTCAGGCTGATTAATCATGATATTTATTAGCAGCTTGTGGGACATTTTTTAACCCACCATTGTAATTCCAACACAGCTTTTTTTGTTAATTACATAGACCTGTCAAGTGGCCTGCCTTCTCTTTGAGAGCTCGTATCTTGTCCCTTCGAAGATTTTGATAATGTAATGGACCAAATTCTACTGCAGGAAATGCTGCTACCAGTTTACCAATGGTTTTCGCTACTTCTCGGATGGAAGGATAAGGTTTGAATGAGATAATTACAAGTTACCAAAATATCATCGACTTTATCTATTGGTAAAGTTATTAACATAGTCACTGAGTTAATTACAAACCCCAAAAGTTAATTGTTTGTGCTGGCTGCAGCTGGGACTTAATTGGATGAATCAAGAACCCTAGCTTACCACAAAGCTTTAGTAACTGAAACTGAATTCTCAGCTGACTCTTGATAATCACTAATGATCAGAATGTCATTGAGATAAGTCATAATAATGTGCATTTGTGCTCTTAATTGGGCTAAACTGGTTTCAACAGTTTCGTAAAGAGTCTAGGAGCTGAACTCAGTCCATTTGGCAAAGCTTAACTGCCATAATTGTCCCAACCAATTGAATTTTAAGTACCACCGAAAGAACTGATGCATAGGTACAGAATAATAGGCGTCTTTTCATCAATCTTAGCCATATAACAACCTGCTGAATTAAATATTTTGCAGTATTCAATGTCTCCATTTTGAAATGTTTGTATTCTGCAAACTTATTTAGATCTGTAAAGTCCAGAATACTTCTGCAACCGCCATCTTTTTATTCCTTCTAAAAACATTAAAGACAAATTCATGCTCGTGTTCATAAGTTTTTTCAATTACCCCTTTTCCAGATAATTAGGCAATTTGCACATTAATCTCTGCTTTTTCAATTGCAGAAACATGAAAACATAAGCAGGTTTATTCTGTACAGGAGGATTAACCCCTTCTTTAAAAGTAATAGTGGTTAATGAAACTGCTTGTAATATGTACCGATCAAAAGTAATAGTAAGCCAGTCTTTATAAACTTTTTGTAATCTCCCTCTAACTGGAGATTAATCCGCAGTTTCTTTAAGCATAGAACAAGTCTTTAATTCCTCTACATATGAGCGTGGTGGTCTCTTTTTCCCCCGAATTCGGGTAAATATTTGGCTGTGCAGTACAATAAGACTTCCTTGACATATTTCTGCCTCTATTTCCAAAATCAAATCCCCTTCTGGGCGAAAATAACTTTTTGTCCAAAGACGAAGGTTTCATGCAGCTAAAATATTTAGCTTTTCATCCAATTTTAATAATTTAGGCAGATTACTTCAAACAACCAGGAGCTTAAACGCCACTTGCTCGACACAGGTATGCAAACCTTGGGTGAAAAATGGGCCAAATAGCCATTTACCTCATACAAAATTTCATAGAAAGAATTGCACAATAGCGTCTTTTTTTTTTTCATCTCCCCAAAAGCCATAATAGCAGCAGAATAATTTGTGAGGATTTTTGAACCTCACTACTTGACGCTCTCATATTTGGGGTCATGGATGCCCATATTAACGGATAAACCGTAGGCACTCCCAATGAGGCACAATTTCCTGTGCTGTGCAATTTTAATATTTCAATCATCTCAGAATCATGAAGTTGGCAGCTAGGTTTTCTTCCATAGCCTCACCACTTCCTTCATATATAGCAAATTCTTTTGCTATCCCAGGCACCTTTGGCTTTTTTTTTTTTTTTTTTATTTTGTGGTGTGCTTTCAAATGCAAACCACCATCAACAGGGTCTGCCTTCTGCAGCCCTAAATCAATTGGGATTTCATCCCATGAGAATTCTTCCAGCCCAAATCCTGGGTCCGGAGTTCCAACTCCCAATTAGGCCCACAGCCATATTCAGAATAATTAAACCCCTCAGGGCTTTTTTAGGAACCTTCTGGGTACTGTGACCCTAGTCTCATAATTATTTGGAGAACTTTCTCCATATGCTCCATAATTAGTTCCACATAGTTTAATTATCTGGAGGACTTTCAATATCAGAGTCATCAAAACCACGGGCCTCCCAGATTTTTTTTTTTTTTTTTTCATTTTCGGGAGCATTTTTCTCCGTGGTTATCATTTTTAGAAACTAATTCGCTAACGGGTATATCTGCGGCCACCGGTATCGGAACCGGCTCCGCACTAGCTTTCCCGTATGTTTATTTTTCACCCCAGGAAGCACTTTACCCGCGAATTTTCTCTTACTTCATAATCTGTGCTATCCAGCACTTAACTTGACTCTGACTTGATTTTACATAACTATTACTACTGGACCTACCCAGCGTCCGTCTAAAACATCCCAACTTTGCTGCACTTACCTGCGGGGCCGTTCCGACCGCTGCGAGGAGCTGCTCCTTACTGCAGCTCCTCCTTCCGCCGTCAGCGTTGACGTCATGCCGTTGCCAGCGTGAGGCAGGTTCTTCACGTAGTCACTCACGTGACTCCGAAGTAAAATCGGGTCATTACGAAACAATGGAAGAGTACCGTCCGCAGCATCAACACCCTGCGGAACACCGTTCTTCACTGGCAGCCATCCAGATAAAGCTCCCTTATTCCAATTATTTGCCTTCTACCATATCAGCCAACCTGTATCCGTGCTGGCATAGTCCCTCTAATATTATCCCCCTCCTTTAGCAGCCTCAAGTGTGGAAACTTATGAATTGTATTTTGAAACCCAAGGAAACATCAAACACTGATAGTCCTTTGTCTGTCCTGATATTTAATCCCTTAAAAAAATCCAATAGATTCGTCACTAGCATTCTCATCTCAGTGTTGTTTAGCGCACTGGATACAGAATAATACTTGGTCCCAGACGAATGTTATATCGCAGGTTCATTACTATCTCCTCAATGTTTTCCATTTTCTAACCCCTGAGATCGCATGAATTATTCTGTTATTCTGCAGCCATGTCCTGTCAGATTCAAACATTCCGCATAATAATTCGTAGTCTCACCCTTTATAATGCTGTAAAATATGCCGCATTTGCAATCCTATCTCAAGTTTTTACATGGCCGGAACTTTGTTTATTTTCCTCCCTGCGCCACGACACATGGTCATCGACCTCAATTTTACCAGTGTACGGTTCAAGTTGTCACTTTTTCCAAGCTTTCAACGGTGTCCTTCAAAACACTTTGTAAATGAATGTGAAGTATTTGTGTTAGTTCTCATGGATGTTTGCGCGACATTTTGCAATTTGAAGGAATCTGAAAACAGGAAAGTAAGTGGCGAAATGGTAACATTTATGTCTGGCAGTGAACTAATCAAATCCTGGGGATTCTACCTGCTAACCAGTATAATTGGCTGCTGGCCCACATACAAATATAGCGCGAGTAGAGAATTATTAGCAGCAGGAATCTAAACCTAATTTCAGGATCAATATATGTGACATATGTTGTACCTTTGCTTATGCAACGTGTCTTTGAGGCATCCCGCAGGTCTCATTTAATTCTGACCTTGCAGAACGTATATTCATCAGGAATATTTTAGCTTGCTGCGTCCTTTGTTTTAGTGTGTGCCCAATATTACGTTTCTTTATGATTACTATTTCGATTAATTGCAACAAAACCATTCACTACAACGTATTTCCAGGAAATGATAATGTTTTTATTGTTCAATACAGAAACACCATTTCAATCTGATATATTAAATCCCTGTTTATTCCATTCCTGGCAGTGAACGTGGTGACGATCATGGTCCTGTCCCGTGGAAAGTGCGGTCTCTCCAAAGGAGTCACTCTCTATCTGATCGCCATGGCGACGGCGGATCTACTGGTCGTTGTCATTGACCTGATACTGAGGCAGATACCAATTGCTTTCCAGCACCGTATTGTGTTCTTGGGGAACCTCCCCGTGTGTAATATCCACGCTGTCCTGCTTTATGCGACGACCGACTGTTCTGTGTGGTTCACGGTCACGTTCACGTTTGATCGGTTTGTCGCTATTTGTTGTCAGAAGCTGAAAAGTAAATACTGTACCGCGAGAATAGCTGCCGTGGTTGTGGGGACAGTAATCGTGCTGAGCTGTTTAAAAAACATATTTTGGTATTTCATGCTCACAGGGGATTATGGTCATTTTAATGCCCCTTGGTTTTGTAGAGCGGCGCGAGGTGTCCATCGGTCAGTGGTCTGGGGATCAATCGAGCTCCTTCATTATTTGTTGACCCCTCTGATCCCATTAGTGCTGGTTCTCCTGCTTAACGTTTTAACCATCAGACATGTATTTGTCGCCAGCAGAGCCCGCGGTAGGCTCCGGGGTCGCATCGGTGGGGAGAGTCCCAGAGACCCAGAGATGGAGAGACGCAGGAAATCCCTAATTTTACT
>CM069173.1:7915049-8128068 GCA_035221665.1 Okamejei kenojei
CATAGGTGCAGGAGGAGGCCATTCGGCCCTACGAGCCAGCACCGCCATTCATTGTGATCATGGCTGATCGTCCCCAATCAATAACCCGTGCCTGCCTTCGCCCAATATCCCTTGATTCCACTAGCCCCTAGAGCTGTATCTAACTCGAACTCAGACGTAGTGAGGGGGAAGATGTTCTTGCCGCACAGCTCACCAAGTTCGCGGGGAAGTGCGTACTTGGTGGGCTGAAAAACCTGATTCCCTTATCCAGGACTCTGTGACTACAAATAAAGACCTAATAACTAAAGCGTAGCTCCCCTTACTGCTATTCATGTCGTCTACAAATATATTGCCAACATGTATTACTGCCCTCAATGAACTTCGCGCCCGAGGTGAGAAATGAACAGACTTTCGGAGACTGACGACGGGCTAACGTGTGGAGAAAACATTCAACATTTCACTTCAGTTATCTGCAAATTGGAGGGGTTAGTCAGACGAGACCGTTATCACCCAGAATGATTGGGTTCGCAGTTGCTTTCTTTCTTAATATGTCACCGTGCACCCAGCTGGAGCGAGATAGGAGATGAATGATGGATTACAGTTTGGTGCTAATTGCTGGATGTAGAACAGTTTATAATGACTGTGAATAAAACTGTCTTCTGTCGATGCTCAGAACCGTGGCAGAGGAGACTGCATGGTGATTTGAAGTTATGTATTTTCTGGGGTGCAGCGGCTATCCCGTTCGCTTTACACGCGAATGGTCCCAAGTTCAATCCTGGGCAGAGACATTTATTTTACATGCTTCACGGTGCGTCTGTCAATGAACCTTTACAAACGTTTCGAATACACACCGTGGGCAGAGGTGTTTTTTCGTTTCATTTCGTGACCCAATCCACGTATCTAACTGTATGCATAACATACTGTGTAAAACGATCATAGAACTCATAGCTGAAGCTCGCCAAGAACAAAACCTGCATTTATTTTTAAAATATGAGAAAAACCTCAAATTTTCCGAGTAGCAATTGTCCAATCAAATCACGATTGACATTGAGTCGGACGCCATTTGACCAATCACGCGCTCTGTTTCATGGTGCTAGGCAGCGAGCACACTGGGGTCATGGCTGCCTCCTGATAACATCATTAAAATAACAAAGTTTCGAATGAATAAAGGTAATGCTAATCTTGCTGTAAATTTAGTTTTTACAACTGATTTATCTTCGTAAAGTTACGATGTTGTGAACTGTGAAATAAAAATGATAACTAAGAATGTAGAGTTCCTTTTAGGATCTGAGTTAGGGTGAGTCAGTCAGTCGGGCTGTCGGCCGGTCGGTGGGTGCTGTGAGGGGTCGGTTTGGCTGTCGGCCGGTTGGTGGCTGCTGTGAGGGGTCGGTTTGGCTCTAGGCCGGTCGTTGGCTGCTTTGAGGGATCGGTTTGGCTGCCGGCCGGCCGTTGGGTGTTGCCAGGGGTCAGTCGTGCTGATGGCAGTCCGGTGGTTCTTGTGAGAGGTCGGTCGGGCTGTCGGTCGGCCGGCCGGTGGGTGGATGCTGTGACGGATTGGTCCGGTTATCGCCCGGCCCGTGTTGCAGCTAGCGAGCTGTCGGAGTCGGCGCTATAGGGGATGGCATAGAACCTTTGCTGAAGGTGGCCCTGGTGGCGTGCAGGGCAGTGCTGCGCCCCACCATGTTGACATTCGGTGTAATCGTGGCGTCGATGGGCTCCTGCTGATGATGCAGAAGGGCATGCTGGCCGAGGTGGACGCGTTGAGCGGCCATACGTACGGAGCCCGCATCCGGTCGCAATGCCTCTCCAGCTCCTATCGTAGGTAGCTCTGGAATGAGGGTTAGTTAAGATTAGGGATTGGCATTTTTCTCTCAATGGAAGATGCCTTAGACTTCCCCCAATCTGGCATTGCCCGTCGCACTATGGCCGTGACCCACACTCTGCACACTGGCGAGCAGTGGGTTTCAGTAAACGGGTAAACGCACAGGAACTGCCCTGACCAATTAATTATGCGAGTTCGGGAGCCGGTGAAACCCGGGACCTCTGCGCCAGTCTCGCTCAGCGAATACCTCCGGACGGACTCAAAATTATATTCATTATACTATTTTTATTTAATATGATGATATCAATACTATTACTAAAAACCCTATCTTGACCACTTTCGGTTTGCCTCTTTTTATAAATTTGCGCAAAACGGTACCTTATGTCGCTAAGATTTCCCCCCCAACCTACTCACCGTTCTCCCCTGCTCCAATCGCACCATGTTTTGTTCCGATAGGTAGAATATTAGAAAATTTGGGACGGTTTTAAAAATCATGAGATCAGCAGATTGGTCTTCTCGCCTGTCATTCACCATGAAGGTAACGCCGCTTCTGGGTAAGGTAAATTAAGGGGTCTAAGAGGCGGGGCTGTGTCGGAGGAAACCGCTGTGTGGAGTCAGGGGAAGCCGATTAGTGGTCGGGCAAGCTGCTGAGTGGAGATGGGAGGTGCTCTGTGGTCCCTTGGACGGTGATCGCTGAATGGATTCCCCCCTCCCCCCACACACACACTGTAGTGTGTGTACAAGCTACAATGGCAGATTGTATTATTACAGTGTTCGATAGATTCACTGATTGCATTAATTCAACCCCACGCCGCTTCCGTTCTGCCTACTAGTGTTTTATTTGCACTTATGTTCGTGGCTTTAGATTACAGGACGGCAGCTGTTTATATTTCCCGGCCCGTCATTCAGAACTTCTTCAGTATTTCAAATGATTCCCACCCCGCCCACATAATATTTCTTGAGCGGGGCGCTGCTCCGATCCACCCTTTCCGGACACAGTCAGAACCAACGCCGTATTCGGTGGTGAGTACGTTTCCCAGAATGTGACTGGCTGGATCCGGTGAAACGTCGTTGAAACCTGTCACCAAATTCTACCTGCGCCCACGAGGGGTAGACTTGCATGTATAGACACAAAATTCTGGCGTAATCCAACGAGCCAGGCAGCACCTCTGGAAATAAAAAAAATACTCCGTTTTGCGTCTATATTTGGTATAAACTAATATCTGCAGTTTTTATTATATTAAAATTCCATGTATTTCAGCATCGCATTGCATTGACAAATCCTTGCTGGTTTCATGCTCCATGTTAACCGGCGACTGCTAACGGAATTGTTTCCGTAGTGTCGTGGTTATCACGTTCGCTTCACACGCGCAATGTCCCGAGTTCGATCCTGGGCAGAAACGTGATTTTGCCACTTGTTCCAGACTGCCCAGCGAGTGCTTCTCCCATAGTTGGCCACAGTTGCCCAAAGACCTCTCGGAAACTATCTTGATTTCTTCAGCATTTTGAAAACACTCGATACAATGGAAACACGCAACAGCGGCTGGATGAAGTACAAGGTCATCTTGGTATCGCGCACGGGGCATGAAATACAACTATCACCATTATATTATCTCTGTGCCTGAATTTATCGCATGGTCTCATTCTAAATATTCCACCACTGGTCTGATTATTTCCCTCTTCGTTTCCTTCTCTCCAAAGTAAGTATCACTGTTGTGTCAGAAGGGACTGCTGAGGCTGTAGGGTGGCCTCGACCCAAAAAGTCACCCATTCCTTCTCTCCAGAAATGCTGCCTGCCCCGCTGAGTTATTCCAGCATTTCGTCCCTACCTTCGCTTTAAACCCTTATCTGCATTTCTTTCCAACACCGTTTCTGTAGTGTTGTGGCTAAGGAGTAAGCCATTTAGAACGGGGACGAGGAAACACTTTTTTCTCACAGAGAGTGGTGAGTCTGTGGATTCTCTGCCTCAGAGGGCGGTGGATGAATGTTTTCTGGATGCTTTCAAGAGAGAGCTAGATCGGGCTCTTGAATATAGTGGGGTCAGGGGATATGGGGAAAAGGCTGGAACGGGGTACCGATTGGGGATGATCAGCCATGATCACACTGAATGGCGGTGCTGGCTCGAAGGGCCAAATTGACTACTCCTGCACCTATTGTCTATTGTCTAGTGTCTAGTGTCTAATGACATTCTTCCGTCTATTTCGATGCACGCATTCCGCAGCATCCCTACATCCCTTATTACCCTGCTCTCCAGACTGCTTCCAAAAGACAGATGAAGGTTCATTCCGGAAATGCCGCTGTCATGTGAGATTACAAACCGTTCCTGCGTAGACATGTATTCATCAATCAGCGCGGTATGCTGATGTAAAGGACTCTTCACAAGTCCCTCAAAATAATTTTCAGTTCCTTTCTCAAACTATGATTCACTCTATACTTCGAAGAGTAAAATGCTGCCCGTGCTGCGGCTGCGCCGACGCACCCTGCAATCATGTGGTCACAAACTGTTGTCGTTTCATTAACGTCGTTACAGGATTGAGTAGAAGTAAGGAGATCGAAAAAGAGATTCGACAAGCAGAATTATGGACAGGGACCTGCAAGACACAACCCGACTGCTCTGTGGAAAGCTATCCTGAAGAGAGGTGTGGCACATCGAATAAAGTTCATCGTTGCATTGTTTGCTTTATTTACACATAATCGTGTGCAGTCGAGCAGAGGATCGGCACGATTCGAACTCTCAGCCTGGTCACCTCGTGGACACATGAGGTCATAAAGACATTACTGATAGGAATCGTTCTGTGACAACGAATTCCACAGTTTCACTACCCTCTGACTAAAGGCATTCATCCTCACCTCCTTCCGAAAATAATGTCCTTTAATTCTGATGCTTTGACCTAGAGTACAGGCCCAATGCCGGCAAATGCTCATCATATTTGAAACAACTCAGGGATGTTTCTTGTCAACCTCCCCGGGACCCTGTCCAGAGACGACAGCTCATCCTTCCTCTGACGTCATGCCCAAAATTGCTCACAATACACCAAATGCGGCCCGATCAGCGCCTTATAAAGCTTCAGTATTGCATTCATGATTTTGAAATCTCGCCCTCTCGAAATAAATGTTTGCATTGCATTTGCTTTCTTTGCTATCGAATCGACTTGCAGATTATACTTAGGGAATCCTTCACCAGTGCTCCCAAGTCCCTTTGCACATCCGATTTCTATATTATCTCCTCATTTAGACAATGGTCTACGCCTTTATTCCTCCGACCAAAATGCAATGCTCCACAACGACCTGCACTATATTCCATCTGCCACTTCTCTGCCCACTCTCCCAACCTGTCCAAGTCCTTCTGCAAAGTCCCAGCGTTCTCTACACTAATTGCCAGCGACCTATTTTTGAATCATCCACAAACTTCGCCAAAAAGCTTTAAATCCCCTCATTCAAATCATTATACACAACATGAAAAGTAAGGCCCCGGCACCGACACCTGCGGAGTTCTGTTCAACACAGTTACTCAACCAGCACAACCCGCCTTTATTGCCACATTTTGCTTTCTGCCATCCAACCAATCAGCTATAGTTGCCCTTGATACCATGGACTCTCATCTTCCTTAGCAGCCTCACGTGTCGTACCTTATCAAAGGCTTTCTAAAAATATAGCTAAACAAAATCTACTGATTCTCGTTTGTATGTCCGTTACCCGGAAGTCCGGACGAAAAGCCGAAGCAAAGAAGTAGAGGCCAACTAACCGAATGGAAACGAGGCCGAAACACCAAATAACTGAAAGCGTACAAAGCCGAAATGCCAACTAACCGAAATGGAGAGACCATAATTGCAAACTAACCGAAAGGGCGGGACTCCTTAAAGCCAACTAACCGAAAGGCTGCGTCGCCTAAAAACTAACGTACGGAATGGCCGTTCTGCCGAAAGGCCACCAACCCGAAAGGCGGCGTCGCCAACAAGCCAACGAACCAATGCCGTTCAACGGGACATCCAAATAACGGACATGACGTTGCCAGGAGACATGATTTGTCAGCGATTGGTCCAGACCCCCGCGTCCATCACATCACTGTGGAGGGATGAACATTGTCCCACACCTTCGCTCCACTCGATCTACAGCCCGTCACAGTGCGGCCGCACGGGGAGACGAGGTGGAGGGTGTCCGTGGAAGAGTGCGGGCTGTCCCGAGGGATGCGCACCGTCGGCCGCATACAACTTGATGGTTGTGTTCAATTTGTCCAGTCACCAACCGTTTGTGTGAGACAATGACCCCCACCCTCCCGCCTGAGGGGGCGGAATGGGCGTGGTTTCGAGTCGAGACCATTCTTCAGACCTAAAGACTAGGTCTGAAGAGTCTCGACCCGACACGCCACCCATTCATTCCCTCCAGAGATGCTGCCTGTTCAGCTGAGTTACTCCAGCTTTTGTGTCCATTTTCGGTTAAAACAGTTAACAGATTATTTGGTGTTTTGTGCGTGGGAGCTTGCTGTGTGCGTTCCGCAGGCAACCAGACGGTAATAAATAAAACGTGCTTCTTGTTGTCAAGGGGGGGGAGTGGGAGGACATTAATCAGTTCGTTGTCATGAACACTTGTCATCGGCCCGCCAGGGAATGGGTGTGTCCATCCATGATTTAAAAGCGACTTTCTATGCCCCGAGCCGTCTACCCCGCGGCCGGCGTGGGGGTGAATCACCAGGGTCCGGGGGTCGGAGCGGGGGACCCCCGGACCCTGGTAAAAATTCTACAATTTTTAAATGATTCATCATTGATCAATCTTATGCTCCCCGTTACTTAAAGAAAAACCCTCTCCTATTTGTATACAAATTGGCGCCATAAATGTCAGTAATGCTGATCAGTTTTATTACACTGGTGCTAGTTAACGTCTCCAATGTTTATTTTAACTAAAGGAACTGTGCTGTGGAAACCATGCACCATGATCAATATATTTATTGCCTCAGAAATATCCTTAAGTATCCAATGCTGGACATTTTCCCACCATGCTGCCCCTGTATGTAAGACATTGGGTTAAACGTACTACACACTACTCATCTTCCTTATATTTTTTTAAAACTCCGACACCTCATTGATCGAGGTTCTGAGGGTAAGCATGTGGAAGAGTTGAATCAGATTTAAAAGCCTTTTGATAGGCCACATTTGTAATATTGCTTATAGTTATTTTCACCCCTTTACAGAAGATGGATTTGGCTTGTGACGTTGCTCCTCTGGAAATTATGCAGATGCGGTTTCCCCAGAAAGATAACTGGATTACAGGTGGGTGTTTGCTAGAAAAATAAAATAAAAAAGGAATTGGACATACGTTTAGTTTTCCTCCTGGGCCCCGAAGTTGAACGGGAGAACAACTAGATCTATTAGAACAGTATCCCCCCCCCCCCCTCCCTCTTCCCATCGGACTGCCCCCTCCATCGACTCCTTTTAAGTCGAGACTAAAAACTCATCTTTCTATTCTCAAAGCCTTTCGTGACGTTCACTCTGAGTGAGGGGCTATAGGGCTATATGTATGTATTATGTATGTGCTTAATCTATGAACCACTGTTGTATAACGTTAGTACCAAACTTCCTCCACCAATGTAAAGCACTTTGGCCAACGAGAGGTTTTGTAAATGTGCTATATAAATAAAAGTGACTAGACTCTGTCTTGACTAGATGTATAAAAAAACTGATACGAACGCAAGGATAGAGCAGGCCGTCACAGCGCTTTTTTTTTTCCCTTCCTGATGGAAATAATAAACGTTGAAGGGCAGAGATTTTTATGTGGGTGGGAAATTATTGAACGAAATATGCGGCATAAAGTCTTTAACGGTGAGAAATGTGAGCAATGGCTCACTGCTATTGGTAGTGATGATTCAGTACGGCAGTGGTATTTAATACCTTTCTGGATAGCCACGTGGATAAACAGGGAATTAATGGATATTAATTATGTGCAGGCAGATAAGAGCTGGCTTGCGCATCGTATTTGGCGCGGGCATTGTGAGTTGAAGGGACTGTCCATAAACTCTACTGTACTAGTAGTTTATTGTGTATTGCGTGTTCTTGTGTTCTTGTGTGTTCTTGTATGTAATGTTTATTGCGTATTGTGTGTTCTTTATCATTGTACCGTTGCCTGCAAATGCATTTTACTTGCACTTAATGTGCAATGTGACGAATAAAACCGTATTGTATTGTATTGTGCTAAGTTCTAAGTCAAAGTACTACAATTGCCTTCGAAAATCAACCTGCACCTCACATAGCACTGTCCAACACGGCCACTGCCAATAACAACGCAANCGCCGCTCCACCTTACATTTCCCTCTTTGTATTGGCTGCCATGCGTCGCAATGAGCCAGACAAACCGCTATTTCGCAAATTTCTCGCTGCTGCTGTGCTCCACATGCGACGTTGGAAGTAACTGGTGTTTGTACAATTAGGGAGGAAGTTTGTATCTCCGTCTACCTGTGCAAATGCGATGTCGTTCGCATTAAGAAGGTTTCTGTTGGACCTAAAGAAGAGATGGTCCAACAGAGCATGATTATTTTATTTTCAGCATCTGTGTTACATCAACAATGTTGAATGCACCATCGTTCTGTCAGTAAATGGTTAACCATAGCAACTTGTTCGTGGAATATCAATACCGCAAATCTCCATCGGGACTGATTGTGTCATCGTAAGTTGAGTCCGTTCTATAAATAAACGTCGCTATTAATGAGGTATAACGGCGGTAGAGCGAGCGACACGGTAGATCTCCGAATTCTCAATGCACTTTCGACCATTCAACTTATTTACTATCCGATCCTCGCCATTACTGCTGTCTCTTCATTTCTCTTTTAATTGTATTAACAGCATCTCATTTTATTTTGTCTTGTTATCTGTGCCACATTTTTTGCTGTTTTTGTTCATTTGCAGTTGCTGTATTTACTTTCTCACCGCTACTTGCCACCGTTGCGCTATTAATGTTTACTTGATCCCGCCACTTTTCTATTTGGAGGTTCGTAGGATGCCTTGAATTGCTAAATTTATTTCTGCTCCAGAGTATACACTCCTCCACTTCATGCGTTCACTGCAGCTGAAAGCTGTATCTTTTTTTCGTTGACGTGTAATTGTATTCCAAGTCTGTAGTGTTGTAAAGAGATCCAAATACGTTGCCTAAATGCAAGCGCGTATCGGGTTATGTGGTAGTAACACGCCACTGAATATAATAACAATGGCGGGGAAGTTAACGAAAAACTTTCTGAACGACAACATTAACTAACCACCGAAGCCTCAGATTTTCGTGCAAACTTCAAATTTGCTACCCTCTCAGTTGCTTTCGTATTACTTAATACTCAGTGCTAATGGTGAAGAACCTATCACCGATCCGTGTCATCCACCAGTAATCATTGGCTGCTGATCGCACAAACGAATCTTCGGCGCTTACCTCGAATGATTTGGATTCAACAGATTATAGACAATAGGTGCAGGAGTAAGCCATACGGCACTTCAAGACTGCACCGCTAATCATCCACAATCAATACCCCGTCCCTGCCTTCTTCCCATATCCCAGATTCCGCTATCATTAAGAACCCTATCTAGCTCTCTCTTGAAAGTTTCCAGAGAACCGGCCTCCACCGTCCTCTGAGGAAGAGAATTCCACCGACTCACAAATATCTGTGTGAAAAAGTATTTCCTCATCTCCGTTCTAAATGTCTTCAAATAGCAACCTCTCCAGCATCCCATAGGTACTAATCTGAACTATTTCTGCTAGCAATTTAATTGATTCCACGCCAGCAGGACCAGAGCAGTGAACCTTTCTCAACCTCCTTCAACCCTTTCATAAATCATAGCAGCAGAATTAAGCCATTCAGCCCATCGAGTTACTCCATCATACAAGTGTGTCTGATCTATCTTTTCGCTCAACCTCATTTCCCTGCCTTCTCTCCATAACCCTTGACACCAGTACTACTCGTGTATCTGTCCATCTCCGCCTTAAACATATCCAATGACCGGCTCCACAGCCATCTGTGGCAATAAATTAAACAGATTAACTACCCTCTGACTAAAGAAGTCTGTCCTCATCTACTTTCCAAAAGTGCATTACTGTATTATATATCCATTTGTGATACATTTCCAATATTCCCAATAATTGAAACACGCTCTACACATTCCCAATAATTGAAACACGCTCTACACATTCGCTCCATACAAGGCCTTTCACTATTCTGCAAGCTTCACGAGGGCCCCCTTCACCCCTCTAAACCTCAGCAAATATAGGCCCCAATTAACCGCTGGATCTTTCTTCTAAACCTGATCTGCTCCCTCATCAACTCTCAGATATGGGGCCCAGAACTGCTCATATTACTCCAAGTGCGGTCATGGCAGGGCATTATGATCCTCAGGATTACACCCATTTTTCTGCTCTAGCCTTCCCGAAATATTGCATTTGCCTTCCCTACTACCGATCCAACTTGCAAAGTAACCCGTTGGAAATCCTCACCAACTCTCCGAAGTCCTAGAGCACCACCGTTTTCTGAATGCTCCCCGATTCGAAAATAATCTACGCCTTTATTCTTACTACAATAAATTATTCACTCCACACTTTGCTACAGTTATTCCACCTGCTAATTATTTGTCCTCTCTCCAACCCCGTCGAAGCCCTTCTGATTCCCCTACACTACAGGCCTTTCCGCCTAGCTTTGCGTTATGTGCAAACGTGGCCATGAAACCTTCCGTTTCCTTATCCACATTATAGAAACATAGAAACATAGAAAATATGTGCAGGGGGAGGCCATTCGACCCTTCGAGCCAGCACCGCCATTCATTGCGATCATGGCTGATCGTCTCCAATATAGAAACATAGAAAATCGGATCATTACGAAACAATAGATGAGAAACGTCCGCATCATCAACACCCTGCGGAACACCGCTTGTTACTGGCAGCCATCCAGATAAAGCACCCTTTATTACAATTATTTGCCTTCTACCTCATCAGCCAAACTTTATCCATGCTGGCATAGTCCCTCTAATATTATCCCCCTCCTTTAGCAGCCTCAAGTGTGGAAACTTATCAAATGTATTTTGAAATCCAAGGAAACATCAAACACTGATAGTCCTTTGTCTGTCCTGATATTTAATCCCTTAAAAAATCCAATAGATTCGTCACTTGCATTCTCATCTCAGTGCTGTTTAGCGCACTGGATACAGAATAATACTTGGTTCCGGACGAATGTTATATCGCAGGCTCATTACTATCTGCTCAATGTTTTCCAATTTCTAACCCCTGAGATCGCATGAATTATTCTGTTATTCTGCAGCCATGTCCTGTCAGATTGAAACATTCCGCATAATAATTCGCAGTATCACCCTTTATAATGCTGTAAATATGCCGCATTTACAATCCTATCTCAAGTTTTGACATGGCCGGAACGTTGTTTATTTTCCTCCCTACGCCACGACACTTGGTCATCGACCTCAATTTTTCCAGTGTACGGTTCAAGTTGTCACTTTTTCCAAGCTTTCAACTCTTTCCTTCAAAACACTTTGTGAATGAATGTGAAGTATTTGTTTTAGTTCTCATGGATGTTTGCGCGACATTTTGCAATTTGAAGGACTCTGAAAACAGGGAAGTAAGTGGCGAAATGGTAACATTTATGTCTGGCAGTGAACTAATCAAATCCTGGGGATTCTGCCTGCTTACCAGGATAATTGGCTGCTGGCCCACGTACAAATATAGCGCGGGTAGAGAATTATTAGCAGCAGGAATCTAAACTTAATTTCAGGATCAATATATGTGACATATGTTGTACCTTTGCTTATGCAACGTGTCTTTGAGGCATCCCGCTTCTTATTTAATTCTGACCTTGCAAAACGTATATTCATCAGGAATATTTTAGCTTGCTGCATCCTTTGTTTTACTGTGTGCCGAATATTACGTTTCTTTACGATAACTACTTCGATTAATTGCAACAAAACCATTCACTACAACGTATTTCCAGGAAATGATAATGTCTTTATTGTTCAATACAGAAACACCATTTCAATCTGATATTTTAAATCCATGTTTATTCCATTCCTGGCAGTGAACGTGGTGACGATCATGGTCCTGTCACGTGGAAAGTGCGGTCTCTCCAAAGGAGTCACTATCTATCTGATCGCCATGGCGACGGCGGGTCTACTGGTCGTTGTCATTGACCTGATACTGAGGCAGATACCAATTGCTTTCCAGCATCGTATTGTGTTCTTGGGGAACCTCCCCGTGTGTAATATCCACGCTGTCCTGCTTTATGCGACGGCCGACTGCATGTGTGGTTCAGGGTCACGTTCACGTTTTATCGGTTTGTCGCTATTTGTTGTCAGAAGCTGAACATTAAATACTGTACCGCGAGAACAGCTGCCGTGGTTGTGGGGACAGTAATCGTGCTGAGCTGTTTAAAGAACATATTTTGGTATTTCATGCTCACAGGGGATTATGGTCATTTTAATGCCCCTTGGTTTTGTAGAGCGGTGCGAGGTGTCGATTGGTCAGTGGTCTGGGGATCCATCGAGCTCCTTCATTATTTCTTGACCCCTCTGATCCCATTGGAGCTGGTTCTCCTGCTTAACGTTTTAACCATCAGACATGTATTTGCCGCCAGCAGAGCCCGCGGAATTATCCGGGGTCCCATCGGCGGGGAGAGTCCCAGAGACCCAGAGATGGAGACACGCAGGAAATCCCTAATTTTACTGCTCGTGGTCTCGGGGAATTTCATCCTGTTATGGGCAATGTTTACCGTGTATTCAGTGTGGATCCGACTGTATTTTCCTTCGCTGCGACTCTGCAGCCACCAGATGGGGTGGAAAATTGGATAAGTAAGTATGCAGATGATGCTAAGATAGGTGGTGTTGTGGATAATGAAGTAGATTTTCAAAGTCTACAGAGAGATTTGGGCCATTTGGAAAAGTGGGCTGAAAGATGGCAGATGGAGTTTAATGCTGTTAAGTGTGAAGTGCTACATCTTGGCAGGACAAATCAAAATAGGACGTACATGGTAAATGGTAGGGAATTGAGGAATGCTGTGGAACAGAGGGATCTAGGAATAACTGTGCATAGTTCCCTGAAAGTGGAACCGCATGTAGATAGGGTGGTAAAGAAAGCCTTTGGTGTGCTGGCCTTTATAATTCAGAGCATAAAATATAGGAGTAGGGAAGTAATGTTAAAATTGTACAAGGCATTGGTAAGACCAATTCTGGAGTATGGTATACAATTTTGGTCGCCTAGTTATAGGAAGGATGTCAACAAAATAGAGAGAGTACAGAGGAGATTTACTAGAATGTTGCCAGGGTTCCAGCAACTATGTTACAGAGAAAGGTTGAACAAGTTAGGTCTTTATTCTTTGGAGTGCAGAAGGTTAAGGGGGGATCTGATTGAGGTTTTTAAAATGATGAAAGGGATAGACAGAGTTGACGTGGATACGTTTTTCCCATTGAGGGTAGGGAAGATTCAAGAGGGCATGAAATTAGAATTAAGGGACAGAAGTTTCGGGGTAACGTGAGGGGGAACTTCTTTACTCAGAGGGTGGTGGCTGTGTGGAATGAGCTTCCAGCAGAAGTGGTGGAGGCAGGATCGATTTTAACATTTAAGAGTAAAGTGGATAGGTATATGGACGTGAAGCGAATGGAGGGGTATGGTCTGAGTGCAGGTAGATGGGCTAGCGGAAAACAAATGGCCGGCACCGACTGGAAGGGCCGAGAGGGCCTGTTTCCGTGCTGTAATTGTTATATGGTTATATGGTTATATGGATTCTGTACGAGAACTGGGCACAATGCTGAGATGATCTAGGAAATCACACTGAGATGATCTAGGAAATCCGTAGCTGCACCCAGATCCTCACCACCCCTTATGTGAGGGTCTATGTCCCTCCCCTGTTGACCAAGTCAGTTGCGTCACTCTCTCTCTACACATGACATCGGTCCCAGCATCCACGGTCTGATCGGTGTCACGTCTCTTCGACATAGCTCCTCGAATGTGAACGGCATTATCGTTTCCTCGCTGAAACCCCGCACGGTCCACATTACCCGGGACACCGGATGAATATATTCCCATTTTGTGAAATTGATTCACTCTCTCTCTCCCCCTCTCTCTCTCTCTCCACGATCATCATCTCCTCTCTCTCACTCACCTCTCTCTCCTCTCCCCCTCTCTTCTCTCTCTCTCTCTCTCTCTCTCTCACTCTCCTCTCTCCTCTCTCTCTCTCTCACCCTCTCTCCTCTCTCTTCTCTCTCTCTCTCCTCTCTCTCTCTCCCTCTCTCTCTCTCTCTCTCTGCCTCTCTCTTCCTCTCTACCTCCCTCTCTCTCTCTTCCTCTCTCTCTCTCTCTCTCTCTCTCCCTCTCTCTCTTTCTTACATACACACACTCTCTCTCTCTCCCTCTCTCCCTCTCTCTCCCTTTCTTTATATCTCTCTCTCCTGAATCAGGCGGCAAGAAGGGACAGAAAAACCGCTTGACGAAAGCGGTGTCCTGATGTATGCGAAGTAGGTGGGAAATGTGAACTGAGCTCGGATGACCAGGCATAGACGTGTGCAGAGCCAGAGCAAACCGAGGGCCCAACCGTCATTCCCGCTACATTCTAACTTTCAAAGTATTTCTTTATTTCTCATAGAAGCGAGAGAGAGAGAAAGAGAGAGAGAGAGAGAGAGAGAGAGAGAGAGAGAGAGAGAGAGAGAGAGAGAGAGAGAGAGAGAGAGAGAGAGAGAGAGAGAGAGAGAGAGAGAGAGAGGGAGGGAGCGAGAGAGGGCGAGAGGATAGGGGGATGCGGCGGAAAGAGGGGGGGTGATGGGGGAGAGCTGTAGAGAAAGGGGGAAGTGCGGGCAAGTTGGAGAGGAAGATAGAAATGACAGGAACAAGAGCGGGAGCGAGAGAAAAAGAGTGAGAGAGGGCGTAGAAAAAGCGGACAAAGAAAGGTGGAGGAGGGGGCAGGCATGCGCAGAGATGGAGATAGATTGAGAGAGACAATGATATAGAGGGAGAGCTAGAGGAGAGTGAGAGAGAAGAGAGAAAGTGAGAGAGAGAGAGAGAGAGAGAGAGAGAGAGAGAGAGAGAGAGAGAGAGAGATGGGGAAAAATGGGACGGATGAGGCAGAGAGAGGGGGGGAGAGATGGGAGATGGGAAGAGGAGGCGAGTAGGAGCGGCGGAGAGAAAGCTCGGGAAAAAGATAACGGCGAGAGTGGGAGAGAGAGTGAGAGAGATAGTGAGAGGGGGCGGGGAAGAAGGGGAGAACGGGCTATTGGAAAAGTTAGACGGGGAGAGATAGTGAGAGGGAGGGCCGAGGGGGAGAGAGAGGGAGGGGTAGTGAGGGAGAGGAAGAGAGGAAGAAAATATAGCGAGAGAGAGGAAGGAGAGAGAGGGATGGTTGTGGGAAGGAGGCTGGGAGAAGGATGGAGGTTGTGAGATTGAGAGGGGTATAGAGGGATAGGATTAGAGCCAGAGAGAAAAAGAGGGAGAAAGAGAGGAAGCGAGGTAGAAAGGGGGTGTTAGAGTGTAGAGAAAGCGGGCAAGTAGATGGGGTGAATGGAAATAGAGAGAGAAAGAGAGAGAAAAGAGAGAGAGAGAGAGAGAGAGAGACGAGTGAGAGAGAGAGAGAGAGAGGGTGGGAGAGAGAAGAGAGAGAGAGAGAGAGAGAGGGAGAGAGAGAGGGGAGTGGGAGAGAGAGTTGTGAGAGAGAGGTGGGGAGATGGGGATGGGAAGAGGTGGAGAGAGGAGGGCAGATAGATGGGGAGCGAGGGAGAGAGGGAGGCAGAGAGGCAGAACTGATAGGAAGCAGGTAAAGAGAGAGAAGATGCGGAGAGAAGGAAAGCGGTAAGAGAGAGAGAGAGGGCGGGTAGATGTGGGGAGATTTGAGAGAGAGAGAGAGAGAGAGAGAAGAGAGAGAGAGAAGAGAGAGAGAGAGAAGAGAGGAGAGAGAAGTGGGGAGTGGAGAGAGAGGATGAAGAGAGAGGTGGGGGAGATGGGGATGGGGAAGAGTTGAGAGAGAGGGAGATAGATGGGGAGAGGGAGAGAGGGGAGGCAGAGAGGCAGAACTGATAGGAAGAGGTAAAGAGAGAGAAGATGCGGGAGAGAAGGAAAGCGGTAAGAGAGAGAGAGAGGGCGGGGTAGATGTGGGGAGATTGAGAGAGAGAGAGAGAGAGAGAGAGAGAGAGAGGTTGTGTTTTCTTCTCAGCTCTGCGGTTGAGAAGGATTGTAGCAGCCTTTCAAGGATTTTGCTGTTGGAGAAGGAACAGAGGCAGAGGGGCTTCATAGTTTAACATATCGTTGGGCTGTTGAAACTTTCCTCTGGTCTAGGATTCCTCTACTAGTGCGAAAATTCCTGAGTTTTCTCTACATTGTCGAGGGTGCGGTTGTCGTTGGCGGACTGCCAAGAGTGCTTGGAGATCGAGAGGGCACGAAGATTGCGGTGTCTTTGTCTTTTTTGCACCGTTTTCTCTGCCCTAAATTCATTTTGCACAGTGCGGCTGCCTTGCTTAAATGTGAAGAAGGTACTTTTTGCTTCCGGCTCGACTGGGAATAGAGTTTCCCAAAAGCTGCTCTCGGCTGTGGACGAACTTGGGGACTTTCCTGCTTCAGCTGGAGGTTTCTGCTTTCTGCTGCCTGTCTTTGACTGTGACTGTTTCTGGAACTTAACTTGGAGCTGAGCTGCTGGGGTGCCTGGAGCTGGTTTGTGCCTCTGTCAGGATGGCGATGGCTGGGGCGCGGCCGAAGGACCGGACATATGCAGTAGCAACAGTGGCGGGTATGAGGCCATCTGAGCATGAACCTCATGTTGACTTGGACTGGGACGGGTTTGGTATCTCAGTTCAAACTGGGCCTATGATGTCAATGGGAGACATCACAAAGGCCTTGAATGAACTTCTTGGGAGGGGAGCTATTGTCTCTTCCGAGCTCGAAAGAGGAAAGGTGGAGGTGATACTAAAGACCCGGGAGGGTGTGGCCCAAGCACTGGAGCTGGGGGTTTCAGTGAGGGGGGTCCACATACAGGTAGATCCGTGGGTATCCAGTGTGAGACCGGTTCTCCTGCGGAGTTGCCCCACATGTATTCCAGACGCATCACTTATTCCACACCTGTCTAAGTTTGGGGAGGTGCGGTCTAAGTGCTTTAGTCTCATGCACCCCTGGGGGGGACCCAGAGAAAAAGGGGGTCTTCAGTTTTCAAGAGGAGGGTGTTCATGAAGGTGGGTGAGGGGGATGGGGCGCTGAGGGGAGTTTCGAGGTGGAGTATAGGGGTCTCCCTTAGAACCGTCGGGCGTTGGAGTTGGGGAAAGGCACGGTGTCATGCGTGCGGCGAATTTGGACATCTCCGGAGTAGTGTCCTATTCGCGGGGTCACTGCGAGACGTTTTCTAGCGCAGCGGCCCAGGGATGTCCTGCTTTGGCCCATCCGGCGTGGCCCGTCAAACCTCAGTGGCGTGGGGTGGTACTGCTGACCCGGCTAGGGCTGCTAGCTCTGTCTCGGTGATCCAGGGCGGCAGTAATAGCCCATCTGGGCCTGCAGGTTCTGCCATGGGGACCCAGGGCAGCGATAGCCCCCGCCCCCCATGTCTTGAACCTGTGGTGGCGGCTGAAGGCGGGGCACAGGGGGAGGGGGGTGAGGAAGGGGGCAAGTGGGAGATGCCGAGGAAAGAGAAGAAGAAGGAGAGGAGAAAGGCCGCCCGAGCGATTCAAACGGGATCGGGTGCGCACCTGCCGAGTTCTGATACCACCCAAGGGGTGCCTGCCAGCTCCAGTGTGGTGCAGTTTGCACCTGTCGTGGTCCAGCAAGGAACTGAGGTGGTTCAGACGGGGGCAGGGAAGCAAAAACGTGTGGGTGGTAAAGTGGCTGGGGATAGTGTGGAGGCCGAAGACACTTCTGTTATGGAGGTCACCGTACTGCCACATGCGAGCGGGACAAAAAGGAGGTTAGTGCCTGACGAGGAAGAGCAAGGGCGTGGGTCCAAAGTGAGGGGGATGTCTTTCTCCAGACCTTCCACCACTGAGGTGGTTGGTGGTCTTGAACAGGTGTCCTCCGGGTCGGAGGTTGGGCCTCTATCTCAGGGATCTTCCGCGAGTGTTATAAGACCATGTGATGCGGTTGACTCCTCTGGTGGTGTGTCCTTGGAGCGGGAGGATGCCCCTTCGTTTCAGGGGACCTCTGGGGGAGTTATCTCATCGGGTGTTGAGATTGGCTCCCCTGGGTGTGTGTCCTCTGGGTCGGAGGAGGTCCCCTCGGTTCAGAGACCTACTGAGGGTGTTGGCACGTCAGATGATGGGGTTAGCTCCCCTGGTAGTGTGTCCCCTGAGACGGGGGATGAGCAGAGTCAGCCCGAAGGGGGAGGTTCAGGGGCAGTGGTGTACCACTCTGTGCTCCATATCAGAGCCAATGGAGGTGCTGGGGGGTGTGCTGCCTCTCAGGCTGAGTCAGCAGGGGAGAGTTTAGAGGCAAGAGGAGATTCTCTGGGTGTTGCCTGTGGAGAGGGTACTCTGGGTGCTGTGGAGGTCGGGGCTGTTTCGGGTCGTGATCCTCCTTCAGTTTCCGAGGGTGCCAGTGTACCACAGACCCTGGGGGTGCCTCTTGTTTTTTCTTCCCCAGGCCCAGACGTGGAGGGTGATGGGAGAGTGCAGGAGCCCAGCCAGTCAGTGGGCTGCTTGTTGCGGTCAGGGGTGTCGGGACCCATCCCTGGCATTGATCCTGGGGGTGGTGGCATGCCGGAGGAGGGGGAGAGTGATGGGGCCAGTTTGTGTAGCGGGATTAGTGAACTTTCAGAGAGTTCTGGTCTTTTCAATTTTTGATAACGACCCTGGGAGCTGCACTGGCAAGCTTGTTGTTTCAGGTGCGAGTGGGTTGGCCGAGTGCCCAGACTCCAAGGCCGTGTATCATGCAACAGTTATCTGTGAGGTGCGAGAGTTCCTAAAAGCAAGTCATACTCTCAGAACAAAAATGGGTGCTGCAAAGAAACGGTGGGAGGATTGGCCAGCTTTGATTAAGACTCTCGAGGCTATCCTTGGCAACAAGGACAGCGATCTTCCTGACTCTGAGAAGAGACAGTTTGGGGACTTTTTGGAGTTCCTCAGAGAGAGTCTAGGCGGAGTGTGAGGATCTCAATTTAGTGTGCCTGCACATTCACAGTAGCTACATTAAATTTATACGGGAGTAGAGAGAGTTTTCGCAGATTTCAGCTTTTATCAGTCCTTAGAGAGGGGAAATTTTGCGGTGTGTTTTTCTGCAAGAGACGCATACTGTTGTTAGTGATGAACCCACCTGGCGACTGGAGTGGGAAGGGGGGGTCTACATGAGCCATCTCAGCTCGAACTCGAGTGGGGTGGCCTTTCTGTTGGCCCCGAATTTTCTGCCAAATATTTTAAAAGTGCAAGAAGTTGTGCCAGGACGTTTGCTCCATCTGGCCGTGAGCCTGGATGGCATGCCGTTGCATTTCATTAACGTGTATGCCCCTAGCTCCGGCACGATGCAGGCTGGCCTACTTCAGAAGGTGACTGCGCTGTTGAGTACAATTGATAGGGGAGAGTGTGTCTTCCTTGGTGGGGATTTTAATTGCACACTTGAGGCGCGAGACCGTTCTGGTACTCAGTGTGCCCCTCCTGTAGCGAAGAAGCTAAGAGGGTTGATTGAATCCTTTGAGTTGGTTGATGCCTGGCGGAACCTCCACCCGGATTCCACTGCTTTTTCGCGGAGGTCTGAGGGTGGTGGTTCCCGCATTGATCGAATATATATTTCACGAGCGTTTGTTTCCCGTGTCTCGGCGGCCTCAATGCGGCTGGTGCCGTGCTCGGACCACTGTCTGGTGCGTGTGGATTTCAATCCAGCGCGTGCTCGGGCTGGGTCCGCGTACTGGCACTTTAACAACAGGCTGCTGGAGGATCGGTGTTTCTGGGAAGCATTCAGTCGGTTTTGGGGGAAGTGGAGAGAGAGGCAGAGGTGCTTCTCTTCCCTTAGGCAGTGGTGGGATGTGGGGAAAGCTCACATCCGTCTCTTTTGTAAGGATTATACGTGGGGGTCGACCGGAAAGCGGGACTCAGCGGTCGAGAGGCTTGAGAGGGAGATACTGGACGCAGAGTCTCGTCTAGGTCGGTTTGGTGAAGACTCCTGCGAATGGGGAGAGTTTCAGATGAAGAAGGAAGCTTTGAGGAGCCTGCTGCTTGAGCGGTCCCGAGGCGCCTACGTGAGGTCGCGGGTCAGATGCTGCGCGATCTGGACCGAGCTTCACCTTTCTTTTTCTCTCTGGAGAAGGGGCGGGGAGCTCGCAAACAGCTCGTGGAGCTGCTCGCAGACGACGGGTCCTCTGTCACTGATCCAGAGAGGATAAGTGCCTTGGTCAGGTCCTTTTATGGGTCCTTGTTCACTGTGGATAGATTCAACAGGGAGGCTCAGCGAGATCTGTGGGAGGGTCCTGCCGACTGTAGATAGGGGGGTGGCAGATCTTCTTGATGGCCCCTTATCTTTGGAGGAGTTGACTCGTTGCCCTGCATCAGCTCAGGAGCGGTAAGTCCCCTGGGATGGATGGGCTGACGGTAGAGTTTGTTAGAGCGTTCTGGGATGTTCTTGGTGGAGATTACATGTTGGTTCTGGGGAGAGCCTGGCGACTGGGGAGATGCCCCTCTCGTGGCGTAGGGCAGTTGTTGTCCTGCTGCCATGGAAGGGTGAACTCCGCTTGTTGAAGAACTGGCGCCCGGTCTCTCTCCTATGCACAGAGTATAAAGTTTTTTGCACGGGCAATAGCAAATCGCTCTGGGCTCCGTGCTGTCTAAACTGATTCATCCTGACCAGTCCTATACAAGTCCCTGGCAGGTCCAATTCAGGATAACATCCACCTGGTAAGGGACCTGATTCATCTAGCCCAGGGCACTGGTCAGCCAGCTGCTTTTCTGTCTCTTGATCAGGAGAAGGCTTTTGATAGGGTGGAACATGAATACCTTTTCGGGACGTTGCAAGCGTTTGGGTTTGGGCCGCATTTCGTGGCCCGGGTCCGGCTTTTGTACACTGCAGTGGAGTGCCTTGTGAAGGTTAATGGTGCGGTGTTGTCTCCTTTTCATTTTGGGAGGGGGGTCCGTCAGGGGTACCCCATGTCGGGTCAGTTATACTCGGTCTGTGTGGAGCCATTCCTGTGTCTTCTTCGGAGGAGGTTGACAGGCCTGGCCCTACCTGGCCCGGGGGTGGAGCGGGTTCTTTCGGCGTATGCCGATGATGTACTCCTTATGCTCACTGATCCTGGTGACCTGCGGAGGATGCGTGACTGCCAGGAGATTTTCTCGGCTGCATCTTCTGCTAGGCTTAACTGGAGTAAGTGTTCTGGACTTTTAGTGGGTGAGTGGCAGGTGGACTCCCTGCCAGAGGAGATGGTAATGTTTGCGTGTGAGTACCACGCACCTCCTCTATCTGGGTGTATCCTGAGTCCCACTGAGGATGCTTGGCCGGCAAACTGGCGGGAGTTGGGAGACGAAAGTGATCGCCCGGTTGGGGCGCTGGTCAGGCCTGCTTGGAGTTCTTTTCCTTTCGTGGGAGGGTGCTGGTCATAAACCCAGCTGGTGGCCTCCATGTTATGGTACCGGCTGGCTACTCTTGTGCCGCCCTCTATTTTTGCAACTGCTTTACAGAAGAAGCTGGTAGATTTATTTTGGGTGGAAATAGGAAGCACTGGGTTTCCGCGGCGGTCCTGAGTCTCCCGTTAGAGGAGGGCGGCCAGTCCTTGGTATGTGTGCGTACCCAGGTGGCAGCTCTCCGCCTCAGGAACTCTGCGAGAGGTACATGTACGTAGAGAACCCACCCAGATGGCACGCTCTGGCCACGTATTTTTTCCGTCGGGGTCGTTGCCTAAGGGGGGTCTCACGGCTCCCGGTGGCGGGTATCAGTCGACCCGCTCTAAGGGGCTTGCCTGTCTTCTACCGGGATGTGCTAAGAGTGAGGAATTTGGTTGTTTTCAGCCAGCGTGTTGTTCCAAGAGGGGAGGGGGTTGTCGTGGCTGCGGGAGTGGCCGGTCCTCACCCTGTCATGGCGGGTGTCGAGGAGAAGGCGAGTTGCCTAGAGTGGTTCTGATAGAGCTTACCCCCGCTCGTCAAGATCTGCTCATCGGGCCCTAGGATCCGGGATAGTTTCTCGGGTACCGGTTCCACACAATCTAAGCCGCCTTTCTGAGATGACCAGCTTGCCATTTCGTGATGCGAAGAGACGCACACTGTACAGGATGCTCCTGCACATTTTGCACCTCCTTACCTTCGTCTCTCGTCCCGATACACCATGGCGACGTGTGTTACCCACCTGAAGGCGGGGGAGGTCCTCAGTGGGGGTCCTTCTATAAGCGAGTTGTTCCCCTTTACATTGGGGACCTGGGGTGGAGAGTGTTGCACAGAGCGGTGGTTTGTAATAGACTTTTGAGTTGGTTCACGGGCTCGTCCGCAGCATGTAATTTCTGTGGCGAGCAAGAGACCGTGTTCCACGTGTATACGGAATGTGAGAGGCTACTGCACCTGTACCAATATCTGAAGGGGTTGTTCCTCAAGTTCTCGTTGCATTTTAGTCCCACGATTCTAGTGTTCGGACACAAGGCAGGGAGTGGGGAGAGCCGAGTGGGGGAGGGGAACTTCCCTGTCGGTTTGCTCCTGGGCCTGGCCAAGATGGCCATTCGCGGTTCTAGGCAGCGGGCGGTCGATGGTCAGGCTAGAGTCGGCTGCCTGCCCCTTTTCCGGGCCTACGTCCGTGCACGTGTGTCCCTGGAGCGGGAACATGCGGTGTCCATGGGGACTCTGGAGGCCTTCCGTGGACGTTGGTCACCGCGTGGGGTTCAGTGTATTGTGAACAATGATTGTATTGTTGTAATATAATGGTTTTATATAGTGCCATTTTTGATTATGGTTTGATGTGTTGTTTTATATGATTGTGTCCATAAAGTTTTTGAAACTAAAAAAAAAAGAGAGAGAGACAGAGAGAGAGAGAGAAATTTGCGATTGAGAGAGAGAGATTCGCGATTGAGAGAGAGTCGGTGAGAGATCAAAGTTTGACAACTTCGGACAGCGAAAACGATACTTTTTAAAGTATTTCTCCATTCAGTGAGGTATTCCAGCGCTTTTTCTGGAGTGCCAAGGGGAGCAACAGTGGCTGGCACATTTTCAATCGTGCCTGGAGATGGGAAATCGAAAAGAGGCGGTTTCTTGCATCGGAACCGTACTCCCACACCGTGTCGCCCACAGCAGGTCGTCTGGGTTTAAACAAAGAGAAGGTACTTTTCGAATCCAGCGGTTTCCAGAGGCGCGGAAGGCCTGAGAAAAGATCCCAAGACCAGCTCTGGGCAGATAAATTGAGCGTGGGCGTATCTCCTTGTTTGGCTGAAGAGGACTGCTTCTGCTGCTCTTTTAGACTGAGACAGACTCTGAGATCAATCTTGAGCCAAAACTGGTGTTGTCTCTGTTGCTGGTTTGTACCCCTGTCAGGATGGTGGCGGCTTGGTCTTGGGTTCGCAGCAACGCGTCCTTTATGGAGGTCACCGTACCGCCGCATATCAGCGGGATATATACAAGGCGTGGGTCCTTTGAGGGAGAACATGGCTCTGGGCCCAAAGTCAGGGTGCAGCCTACCTCGAGTCGTTCCACCCCTGTCGAGACTAGTGTCCTCTGGTAGGATCTCCATTCGTTTCGGGGACCTTCCGAGGGTTTTATCTTACCAGTTGTTGGGGTTGGCTCCCGTGGAAATGTGTCCCCTGGGACTGATGTTGAGCAGTGAGAACCCCAAAGGGGAGTCTAGAGTGTAGGGGTGGTTTCACACCTTGTGTTCCTCATTAGAGCTACAAGGGTAGCTAAGGGGTGCGCTGCCCCAACGGCTGCGAAAGTAGGGAAGACTCCAGAAACGCTGGCTTCATCTGTGGGCCATAGTGAGATTAATCCCCTGGAGGCGGAGGCTGGGGACCTCTGGTGATGCCGTTGGAGTGGGTGCCTTGGATACGGAGGGGGGGCGGGGCTGTTTCCATTCGTGACCCTCAATCCGATTCCGGGACTGCCTGCGCACCGCGAGCCTTGGGGCCGCCTCTTGTTTGTTATTTAACAGGCAAAGTCGTAGGGAGCGGTTGGAGAGTGCAGGAGCCTGGCCTACACTGTCCGGCTCATCGTTGTCAGAGAGATCGGGACCCTCACTCGAAACTGATCCCCGGGGTGGGATCATGCCGGAATGTGATGTAGCCAGGTTACACAGTGCAGCGAGAGATCTAGCAGCCAGCTGCAGTCCATATAACCATAGAACCATATCATAGGTGCAGGAGGAGGCCATTCGGCCCTACGAGCCAGCACCGCCATTCATTGTGATCATGGCTGATCGTCCCCAATTAATAACCCGTGCCTGCCTTCGCCCAATATTCCTTGATTCCACTAGCCCCTAGAGCTGTATCTAACGAACTCAGACGTAGTGAGGGGGGAGATGTTCTTGCCGCACAGCCCACCAAGTTCGCGGGGAAGTTGGTGGGCTGAAAAACCTGATTCCCTTCTCCAGGATCTGTGACTCCAAATAAAGACTTAATAACTAAAGCGTAGCTCCCCTTACTGCTATTCATGTCGTCTACAAATGTACTGCCAACATGTATTACTGCCCTCAATGAACTTCGCCCCCGAGGTTAGAAATTAACAGACTTTCGGAGACTGACAACGTGCTCACTTGTGGAGAAAACATTCAAGAATTCGCTTCAGTTATCTGCAAATTGTGAGTGGTTAGTCAGAAGAGACCAGAATGATAGAGTTCGCTGTTGCTTTCTTTCTTAATACGTCACCGTGCACCCACCTGGAACGAGATTGGAGATGAATGATGGATTAGAGTTTGGTGCTAATTGCTGGATATAGAATTGTTTATAATGACCGTGAATACAACTGTCTTCTGTCGATGCTCAGCACTGTGGCAGAGGAGCCTACATCGTGATTTCAAGTTATGTATTTTCTGTAGTGCAGGGGTTATCAAGTTCGCTTTACACGCGAACGGTCCCAACTTCAATCCTGGGCAGAGACATTTATTTTACCTGCTTCACGGTGCGTCTGTCAATGAACCTTTACAAACGTTTCGAATATACACCGTGGGCAGAGGTGCTTTTTCGTTTCATTTCGTGACCCAAACGACGTATCTACCTGTATTCATAACATATTGTGTAAAACGAACATAGAACTCTTAGATGTAGCTCGCCAAGAACAAAACCTGCGCACATATTTTTAAAATATGAGAAAAAACTCAAATTTTCCAAGTAGTAATTGTCCAATCAAATCACGATTGACATTGAGTCGGACACCATTTGACCAATCACGCGCTTTGTTTCATGCTAATAGGCAGCGAGCACACTGGGATCATGGCTGCCTCCTGATAACATCATTACAATAACAAGGTTTCGAAGGAATAAAGGGAATGCTAACCTTGCTGTTAATTTTGTTTTTACAACTGATTTATCTTTGTAAATGTACGATGTTGTGAATTGTGAAATAAAAATTATAACTAAGAATGTAGAGTTACTTTTAGGATCTGGGTTAGGGTGAGTCAGTCAGTTGGGCTGTCGGCCGGCCGATGGGTGCTGTGAGGGGTCGGTTTGACTGTCGGCCGGCCAGTGGGTGCTGTGAGGCGTCGGTCGAGCTGCAGGCCGGACGGTGGGTGCTGCGAGGGGTCGATTGGGCTTTCGGCCGGTCGGTGGCTGCTGTGAGGGGTCGGTTTGGCTGACGGCCGGCCAGTGGGTGCTGTGAGGGGTCGGTTGGGCTGTCGGCCGTTCGCTGGCTGCTGTGAGGGGTCGGTTTGGCTGCCGGCCGGCCGGTGGGTGCAGTGTGGGGCCGGTTGGGCTGTCGGCCGGCCGTTGGGTGCTGTCAGGGGTCAGTCGTGCCGATGGCTGTCCGGTGCGTGTTGGGAGAGGTCCGTCGTGCTGTCGGTCGGCCGGCCGGTGGATGCTGTGACGGATTGGTCGGGTTGTCGGCCGGCCGGTGTTGCAGCGAGCGTGCTGACGGAGCCGGCGCTATGGGGATGGACAAACACTTTTGCTGAAGGCGGCCCTGGCGGCGTGCAGGGCAGTGCTGCGAAGCTCCATATTGACATTGGGTGTAATCGTGGCGTCGATGGGCTCCTGCTGATGATGCAGAAGGGCATGCTGGCCGAGGTGGACGCGCTGAGCGGCCATACGTGCGGAGCCCGCATCCGGTCGAAATGCCTCTCCAGCTCCTGCCGTAGGTAGCTCTGGAATGGGGTTAGTTAAGATTAGGTTTGGGCATTTTTCTCTCAATGGAAGATGCCTTAGCCTTTCCCCAGTCCGGCATTGCCCGTCGCACTATCGCCGTTACCCACACTCTGCACACTGGGGAGCAGTGGGTTTCAGTAAACGGGGAAACGCACAGGATCTGTCCTGACCAATTAATTAGGCGGGTTCAGGAGCCGGTGAATCCCGGGACCTCTGCGCCAGTCTCGCTCAGCAGATACCTCCGGACGGAATCAAAACAATATTCATTATATTATTTTCATGTAATATGATAATATATATATACTATTACTAAACCCCCTATCTTGACCACTTTCGGTTTGCCTTTTTTATAAATTTGCGCAAAACGGTACCCTATGTCGCTAAGATTTCCCCCCAATCTACTCACCGTTCTCCTCTGCTCCAATCGCACCACGTTTTGTTCCGATAGGTGGAATATTAGAAACTTTGGGACGGTTTTAAAAACCATGAAATCAGCAGATTGGTCTTCTCGCCTGTCATTCACCATGAAAGTAAGGCCCCTTCTGGGAAAGAGAATTAAAGGGTCTAAAAGGCGGGGCTGAGTCGGAGGAAGCCGCTGTGCGAAGTCGGGGGAAGCCGCTGTGCAGAGTCTGGGAAGCCGATTAGTGGTCGGGCAAGCTGCTGAGTGAAGCTGGGAGGTACTCTGTGGTCCGTTGGACGGTGGTCGCTGAGTGGATCCCCCCCTCCCCCCGCCCCCCCCCCCCCCCCCCACCCCCCCCCCCCCCCCCACACACAACACACCACCTGGAGCCGCGTTCTCTTCACCCACAGTCGCGCACAGTGGACACCCAGTTTCCTGACAGCTTGTATCGATAGATTCACTGATAGCATTAATTCAACCCCACGCCGCTTCCATTCTGCCTACTAGTATTTTATTTGCACTTAAGTTCGTGGCTTTAGATTACAGGATGGCAGCTGTTTATATTTCCCGGCCCGTCATTCAGAACTTCTTCTGTATTTCAATCGTTTCCCACCCCGCCCACATAACATTTCTTGAGCGGGGCGCTGCTCCGATCCACTCCTTCGGGACACAGTCAGAACCAACGCCGTATTCGGTGGTGAGTACGTTTCCCAGAATGTGAATGGCTGGATCCGGTGAAAGCTAGTTGAAACCTGTTACCAAATTCTACTTGCGCCCACGAGGGGTAGACTTGCATGTATAGACACAAAATTCTGGCGTAACCCAACGAGCCAGACAGCACCTCTGGAAAAAATTGTTAGTCCAACGTTTTGCGTATATATTTGGTATAAACCAATATCTGCAGTTTTTATTATATTAAAATTCCATGTATTTCAGCATCGCATTGCATTGACAAATCCATGCTGGCTTCATGCTCCATGTTAACCGGCGACTGCTAATGGAATTATTTCCGTAGTGTAGTGGTTATCACGTTCGCTTCACACACGCAACGTCCCCAGTTCGATCCTGGGCAAGAACGTGATTTTGCCACGTTCCAGAATGTCCAGCGAGCGCTTCTTTCATAGTTGGCAACAGTTGCCCAAAGACCTCTCCGTAACTATCAGGATTACTTCCGCATTTTGAAAACACTCGATATAATAGAAACTCGCACCAGCGGCTGGATGAAGTACAAGGTCATCTTGGTATCGCGCACGGGGCATGAAATACAACTATCACCATTATATTATCTCTGTCCCTAAATTTATCGCATGGCCCCTCGCAGATTGTAAAGGGGCCTCGCCCCGAAAAGTCACCCATTCCTTCTCTCCAGAGATGCTGTCTGTCCCGCTGAGTTATTCCAGCATTTTGACTCTACCTTCGCTTTAAACCCTTATCTGCATTTCTCGCCTACACGGTTTCTGTAGTGTAGTGGTTATCAAGTTCGCCGAACACGCGAAAGGTCCATGGTTCGAAACCAGGCTGAAACATTCCGAAGATTATCTTTTGTTGCCCTAAAGTGATGTTGCAGAAAAAAAATAGTCATTCTTTCAAATAAACACAGCAGCGGATCCGGCCGCAACCGGGAGACCTCCGGGACATCTGTAGAACCAGCGGACACATTTCCAGAACCAGGAGCCACCGTTTAAAAATAAGGACTAAGCCATTTAGAACGGAGACGAGGAAACACTTTTTTTCTCACAGAGAGTGGTGAGTCTGTGGAATTCTCTTCCTCAGAGGACGGTGGAGGAATGTTTTCTGGATGCTTTCAAGAGAGAGCTAGATCGGGCTCTTAAATATAGCGGAGTCAGGGGGTATGGGGAGAAGGAAGGAACGGGGTACCGATTGGGGATGATCAGCCATGATCACACTGAATGGCGGTGCTGGCTCGAAAGGCCAAATTGACTACTCCTTCACCTATTGTCTATTGTCTATTGTCTAGTGTCTATTGTCTAATGACATTCTTCCGTCTATTTCGATGCACGCATTCGGACCATCAGATCTACGCCATTCAATCATGGGTAATCTATCTCTCCCTCATAACCCCATTCTCCATCTTCTCCCCACAACCATTGACACCCGTACAAATCAAGAATCTTTCTATCTCTGTCTTATAAATATCCATTGACATGGCCTCCGCAACGTTCTGAGACAACGAATTCCACAGTTTCACCACCCTCTGACTAAAAGCATTCATCCTCATCTCCTTCCGAAAATAATGTCTTTAATTCTGATGCTTTGACCTAGAGTACAGGCCCAATGCCGCCAAATGCTCATCATATTTGAAACTATTCAGTGATGTTTCTTGTCAACCTCCTCGGGACCCTCTCCAGAGACAGCTCACCCTTTTTCTGACGTCAGGCCCAAAATTGCTCACAATACACCAAATGCGGCCTGATCAGCGCCTTATAAAGCTTCAGCATTGCATTCATGATTTTGTACTCTCGCCCTCTCGAAATAAATGCTTGCATTGCCTTTGCTTTCTTTACTATCGAATCGACTTGCAGATTATGCTTAGGGAATCCTGCACTAGTGCTCCCAAGTCCCCTTCCACATTCGATTTCTAGATCCTCTCATCATTTGGAAAATAGTCTACGCCTTTATTCCTCCGACCAAAATGCAATGCTCCGCACCTACCTGCATTATATTCCATCTGCCACTTCTCTGCCCACTCTCCCAACCTGTCCAAGTCCTTCTGCAAAGGCGCTACGTTCTCTACACTACTTGCCTGCGACCTGTATCATCCACAAACCTGGCCAAAAAGCTGTCAATCTCCTCATCCATATCATTATACACAACGTGACAAATAACGGCCCCAGCACCGACAGCTGCGGAGTTCCGCTAGTCACAGTTACTCAACCAGAACAAACCGCCTTCATTGCCACACGTTGCCTTCTGCCATCCAACCAACCTGCTATAGCTGCCCTTGATACCATGGACTCTCATCTTCCTCAGCAACCTCAAGTGTCGTACCTTGTCAAGGGCTTTCTGAAAATATAGATAAACAAAATCTACTGATTCTCTTTTGTATGTCCCGTACCCGCATGTGGCGCCGACGGACGAGGAGCCGATGCAAAGAAGTAGAAGCCAAATAACCGAGTGGAAACGAGGCCGCAACTGCAAATAACCAAAGGCGTACAAAGCCGAAACGCCAACTAACAGAAAGGGTGAGACCTTAATTGCAAACTAACCGAAAAGGCGGGACTCCTTATAGCCAAATATCCGAAAGGCTGCGTCGCATAAAAACTAACGTACGGAATGGCCGCTCTGCCGAAAGGCCACCAACCCGAAAGGCGGCGTCGCCAACAAACCGACCAACCGAATGCAGCTCAACAGGACAGTCAAATAACGGGCATGGCGTTGCCAGGAGACGTGATTTGTCAGCGATTGGTCCAGACCCCCGCGTCCATCATATCACTGTGGAGGGATGAACATTGTCCTACACCTTCGCTCCACGCGATCCACAACCCGTCACAGTGCGGCCTCACGGGGAGACGAGGCGGAGGGTGTCCGTGGAAGAGTGCGGGCTGTCTCGAGGGATGCGCACCGTAGGCCGCTTACAACTTGATGGTAGTGTTCAATTTGTCCAGTCACCTATCGTTTGTGTGGGACAATGACCCCCACCCTCCCGCCTGAGGGGACGGAATGGGCGTCGTTTCGAGTCGAGAGCATTCTTCAGACCTGAAGACTAGGTCTAAAGAGTCTCGATAGACACGCCACCCATTCCTTCTCTCCTGAGATGCTGTCTGTTCAGCTGAGTTACTCCAACTTTTTGTGTCCATTTTCGGTTAAAATAGTTTACTGATTATTTGGTGTTTTGTGCGTGGGAGCGTGCTGTGTGCGTTCCGCAGGCAACCAGACGGTAATAAATAAAACGTGCTTCTTGTTGTCAAGGGGGGGGGGGGCAGTGGGAGGACAGTAATCAGTTCGTTGTCATGCAGACTTGTCATCGGCCCGCCAGGGAATGAATGTGTCCATCCATGTTTTAAAAGCGACTTACTATGCCCCGAGCCGTCTACCCCGCGGCCGGCGTGGGGGTGAATCACCGGGGTCCGGGGGTCGGAGCGGGGGAATCACCCTGGTGTGGGGGTTGCGGTCCGATGGCGGTGCATCTAGGTCAGTGATTCTGCTTGGGCGGAGGGACCAGCCTGTCCCACACCTCCGCTCCACCCGACCCACAGCTCGTCACAGTGCGGTCGCACGGAGGACACGAGGCGCAGAGCGGCAGTGGCCGTGGTAGAGTGGGGCTGTTCCGAGGGATGCGCTCCTTAGCCGCTTACAATGTGGTGCTTGGGTTCAGATTGTCCAGTCATCTATGGCTTGTGTGGGAAAATGACCGCAACCTCCCGTCTTCACCGGCGGGAGGGTGGGGATCATTTGAATCCAAGCACCAAGTTGTAAGCAGCCGAAGGTGCGCAACCTTCGGGACAGCACCCACTCTCCCACGGCCTCCCTCCGACTTGTCTCCCCGTGCGGCCGCACTGCGACACGCTGTGGTTCGGGTGGATTGGAGGTGTGGAAAAATGTTCATTCCTCCACAGTGATGTGATGGACGTTGGGGTCTGCACCAATGTTGCCAAGTCTCGCCCACCGGCAGCGGCATGTGCGTTATTTGACTTTTCTGTTGAGCAGCATTCGGCATGTCGTTGTCGGTGACTCCGCCTTTCGGTTAGTTTTCGGCAAGGCGGCCATTCGGTAAGTTTCCTTTTAGGCGACGCAACCTTTCGTTTAGCTGACTTTTAGGCGTCCCGCCCTTTCGATTAGTTTGCATTTGGGCGTCCCATCCTTTCGGTTAGTTGGCGTTTCTGTTTCGTACGCTTTCGGTTTCGGGGAACTTCCTTACTCAGAGGGTGGTGGCTGTGTGGAATGAGCTTCCAGCAGAAGTGGTGGAGGCAGGATCGATTTTAACATTTAAAAGTAATGTGGATAGGTATATGGACGGGAAGGGAATGGAGGGGTATGGTCTGGGTGCAGGTAGATGGGACTAGGGGAAAACAAATGGTCGGCACGGACTGGAAGGGCCGAGAGGGCCTGTTTCCGTGCTGCAATTGTTATATGGTTGTATGGTTATATGGCATTCGGCATGGCTTGTCGGCGACTCCGCCTTTCGGGTATGTGACGTTCCAGCAAAGCGGCCATTCGGTAAATTTGCTTTTAGGCGACGCAACCTTTCGTTTTGTTGGCTTTTAGGCGTCCCGCCCTTTCGGTTAGTTTGCATTTAGGCGTCCCACCCTTCGTTTCTGCTTCGTACGCTTTCGGTTATTTGGCGTTTGGGCTTTGTTTCCATTCGGTTATTTGGCTTCCACTTATTTGCTTGGGCTTCTCGTCCGTCGGCGTCACGTCCACACACGAAGCAAAGCCTGTCCCGCTATGAGCAAGTCTCCATCCGTCCAATTGCCCAAACGGAATTCAGGGTGAAACAACATCGACTTAAACTTTAACTCTGCTTCTCATCATCACATGGCCCTGCCTGACATGGTGTCATTTCACATCATAATTCGGGACCAGTCCCGTTTCTCTGATTCCGGGACCACTGTCGTCATTGTCCGGCCTAAGATACACTCATCGACTCTCGTCAAATATGTCCCTATTGCAGCCGAATTGTTGCGACCGTAGTAGTCGTGGGCGAGTGGTTAAGGCGATGGACTAGAAATCCAATGGGGTTTCCCCGCGCAGGTTCAAATACTGCACGAAAGTACCGGTATGTATTTGTAACTTTTGATGGGCCGTTGGTTCTCTGCTCCCAGAGTAAACGTCTAATTTATTTCCTGTGGTTTCATGCTTCTTTCCTGTGGTTCCGCTGCGAATTTAAGTACGTCCACTTGGATATGCTGTCAGGTGCAAGTATCCTGAACGCCGACTGGTCGTGTGCTGCGGACATCTGCACGCTGGGTCGAATTAACTTCATACAATTCCATTATTGAATCCTGTCCGAATCCTTGGAACCAGCGTTTGTGATGAGTAATGATTCAACCAATGATTGAACTCCCTGGACAGGGACAGTCCACGCTGCTGTAAAAGTTCACTTTAAAAGATAGACAAAGTACAAATTCTTAAGACCATACAAAGCCTTAATTTAACGTCTGATGGGTGTGGACCTAGAGACCCAGAGGCAGCAGTTTTGCGTCTGAATACTCCAGCAGCGCACACAAAGAAATACTAGAAAACCGGGGTTAATACATCTTGAGACTTAATACCAATTGCATGAGGTTATGGACCAGAAACCATCAGCCACCTCCAAATGTGTTTTTTTTCAATCTTTGCCAAACGCCAGTCATCCAAATGGCATCCTCTGGCCCCTACTTATCTGATGAACCTCTTCAACATACAATAAAAAAACTTGTAAGAGGCCTGTGAACTATTCAACACGTAAAAAACAAACCTTGTCATGATTATTTTTTGCCAATTCCCCTCATGCAATACAATTGGCTTTTTGCAACAGGAAAGCTTAAATATGACAACAATCGATAAATAACGCTCTTTCACTGCTTTACCACTCTTTCCTCTGTCACAGGTACATTGTTCCTCAGGTAGACCAAAGCCCACGAGGAAGCGAATATGGGAATTCCCTTCCAAAAAGGGCAGTGGATAATTGAATGAAAACAATTTGAATTTCTATGAATATTTTGAAGTCGGTGGATAAATGATTATAAAGAAAGGTCACGGTGGAGTTTGGAATGCAATGTTGTGCGTATTATTAGACCATCTAGTTTGGTTAATTGTTTATTGTCAAGTGTGCCGATGAGCAGTGAAACGTATTTTTTTGCGTGCTATCCATTTCACCAAAAGACTATACATGATTGCAACGGTCCAATGGTTCAGTGGTGTCTTTATTGTCACTCGAAGCAACTAGACTGAAATACATGTTTTGCGCACAGTTGAGGGACTATCTCTGAACGTAAACACAATCGTTCCCGGTCAGTAAACAATGTACAGATCAGCCTACTTTGTCCGTGTAGATCAGGCGCCATTTTATATTCCCAACTGCAGATCGCCAAAGCTTCGGGATCGACAATTTGCGAACTGTGGACACTGTATATTATAAACTGTACAAGTGGGGGAGAAGGCGTGGTAGAGGAGCCGGTGCGAGGTCAGCCATGTATTAGGGAATGCAGAAGGACAGGGAGGGGGGGAGGGAGATTGGAAGGAAATTGGGTTTATTGGGGAGAAAAAGGAAGGGGAAGTTCCCGTTGGGAAGATACAACACCAAGGTTGTTAGGTGCTTAAATTTGGAAAAGTTATTGTTCATACCGTTGGGGTTATAAGCTACAGTATCTGAATATGGGATACTGTCGCTGCATTTTGCTTGTGACCTCATTTTGATATTTCAGGAGGCACAGGACAAAAATAGTTGGTATGGCAATGGTAAAAGGTATTAAAATGGTGAGCGACAGGGACACCCACTGGGCCTTTGCGTACCAAGTGCGTGTTGAGCAAAGCAGTCGAGCAATCCACGTTTCGTTTCGCCGATGTGCAGAAGCCCATATCGAAAACAGCGTATGCTGTAGAATAAGTTAGAGGAGATGCATGTGAACCTATATCTCAACTGGAAGGAGAGCCGCTGTCCCTGTATGGAGCACCGGGACATGTGTCTTCCCCAACGGTTGCAGGCAAAGCACCTGGGGATGGGACGGTTTGGATATGAAGGGATGAGTGGGTCAAGGATTTGCGGAGGGAGCGGTCTCTGCAGAAGTTGGAAAGTGAGAACTGACTAGTGGTGGGCTCAAGTTGAAGATGACGAGGATGGTTTGTTTCAAGCAATGCCCGGTGAAAGTGAAAGGTGACCAGGAAATTATCTCCTTGTTTCCCCTATTCGTTGAAACCCCTGAAACGATGGGTAATACGATGGATTCATTTCGGTTCTTCATCTCCGGATATTTATTTTTTTCTCCATTGCTGCTTCTTCTGAAACCCCTCTCCTCACTCTACTGGTCGCGAACATCCGTCTGCCGTCAGAACATTGAACAGTGAAATGTGAATACGCAGGTCACAAGAAGATGAAATGCGGCGAACCATCTCAAATCCGCCCATGAGTAGGTTGTATCAAAGCTGACTTTATTCAGGCAATCAGAGGGAACATTATCAATTACTTCTCCAGGCTACGTCGTAAAATACAAGGCGATATCTGTAAAGATCCCAGCACACACAATGTCCCTATAACCCCAGCCGCCGTTCTCTGTGGTTAGAAAAGGTAGTAGATAACACTCTGAGCGAAGGTATGGCGAGACCTTTGACAGCATTGATGTGCAGAGGGATCTTGGAATCCAAGTTCATGGGTACCTGAATGTGGCAGCACAAGGAGAAAGGATGGTTAAGACGTCTTTAGATGTGCTTGCTTTCATTGCTCGGGACATTGTTTTTTTTGTTATTTTTTTAAAATATCTTTATTTATTAGCGGTACTGTAAGTTACATCAGTGTACACTCCTTGTATTGTATTACAGTCATTGTACCCCTTATTTTTTTAAATGTTAAGGCTTTAGAAAGGAGAGAATAGAGAGAAAAATAGCAGCATAGAAAGTAGGAAAGTGAAAAAGAGATGTGAAAGTGCAAAAGCGTGACCGGGGGAAAGGAAACCCTTGAAGAGTTAGAAACGGGACTTAAGAGATAGACCTTGGAGAGGAAAAAAAAGAAAGAAAGAAAAAGGGAAAATAGAGAAAGAAAAAAAAAAGCCAGTTATTTTATTATAAACATCTCGCAAAAGGAATCTACCAACTCGACAGTTTTTCTTCCCCCTTTACCAAGTACCGACACCGGTACGTTTTTGAGGTATTCTTCCACCTTATCCTTGTAATAGATTTATAAATGCAGACCACGTCTTATAGAAACAGTCTGATTTTTCTGTTAGTCGGAGTCTCATATCTTCCAAGTGTACTGTTTCCAACATAGTTGAAATCCACATATTGAATGCGGGTACCGGAGATTTTTCCAGAATTTTAAGGTTAGCTTTTTTCCAGTTAGGAAATGGGTCACTGAATGTGGCAGCGCAAGGAGAAAGGGCGGTTATGAAGGCTTTAGATGTGCTTGCTTTCATTGCTTGGGACATTAAATATGTATGGGAAATATGACACGTTCGTTCGGCAGCATGAGTATTGTGTGCAGTTCTGTTCGGCCCTTTGCAGGGTAGATGTGAAGGTTTTGGACAGTGTCTTGGGGAGGTTTGCCAGAACGCTACCTCCATTAGACGGTTTCAACTGGAGGCAGAGATGGATAGAACTGGATTGTTGTCACTGGAACGTCGGCTGTTGAGGGGCGACTTACAAAAGTATGTAATGTTATGATATGTATAGATAGAGTAGGCAATCAGAACGAATTTCCCAGGGTGGATGTGTCTGGCACTAGAGGGAATAGATAAAATGTGAGAGGAGGAATGTTTAATGGTGATGTGTAGGACGAGTTTTTTACAGAGTATTGTGAGGTCTTTAAATACACTGGCTGGAGGCGTAAGCAGATACGATAGTGTCGTTTAAGCGACTTATGTATAGGCACATGGATGTGGAGGAAGTGGAGGAATAATGTCCATGCACAGGCAGATGACACCAATTTAACCTGGCATCATCTTCGGCATAAATATTGTGGGCCGAAGGGCCCGTTTCTGTGTTGTCCTCTTCTATGTTCTATGTTTTAATAAGTAACCACGAGATATCGAAGGATAACCCAGTCTTTTATAAAATAACATAGAGAAAATCCGGAGAAGCTGAGTTTGGCGACTGCTGGATTGGCTTATTATTCGGACTGGAGAAGATATATGAGGGGCCGCAGAGCAAGATCGTGGGTGGATTTGGTGGAGTACAACTTGTGTCAGTTGTCGGCAGAAATGAAGTGTACCACATGAGGTGTGTATTTCTTTGTACTTGTATTTTGTGTAGGTGTACCTCGGTTGACGTGTAGGTTGATGGTTGTGGCGTTTCGAGTGTAATGATGGGTTAGGATAAGTCGAAGACAGGACAAGAATGTTTAGCATTTGCTAGAGTTAATTTATCGTCTGCAGATTCCTTTCTTTAGTAGATACTTTGAGCATAGGTGGTGCGTGTAGGTATTGATGGGGTTGTTCTGGGATGCTGAAACTAACTGTTGAGCCATCCCGAAGTGTCGTGTTCCTAAGTCAACGAAACAACCTCAAAGGGAGGTGCCACTTGATAATCCCAATGATATAGTTGCATCTGCACGAACATAATTATTTTATATGCTGGCTAACATGCAGGTAGCTAATTGTTGCCTATGGACTTTGTTATTGTCATAAGCATAAACCAAAGTTTAGTTATCTTTTTCTATCAACCCACTCCGAAAAATAAGCTACATCTTCCTGGATTACACTTGGTAGGGGTATACTGGTGTGCTAAGTATAGCGCGCGTGTGTGCGTGTGTGTGTATATATATATATATATATAGATACACACACAAACATACACACACACGCCCAGAAGAAGTTCCTAGTCCTGCCGTTATTAGCTGCGCAGTACTAGCGGGAATATGCGCGGACATTTTTAATCTCTCCCTACTCCGTTCTGAGGTACCACATGTTTCAAGATGGCCATCTTCATACCAGTGCCGAATAAAAGCATCTCTCCTGCTAAACGACTAACTCCCAGAGGCCTTGACATCCACCGTTCTGAAATATTTTGTCAGTCAGTCAGTCAGTTTTATTCGTCACGTGCACATAAAGTGCAGTGAAATGAATTTGTCATCAGGGGTACAAAAAATAGCACTAAATACACAATAAAAATTTAATACAAACATCCACCACAGCATTCGTCACTGTGGTGGAAGCACAACATTTGGTCAGTCCTCCTTCGTTTTCGCCCGTGGTAGGGACCACAACCCTCCGCAGTCGCCGCTGCGGGCGTCCAGATGTGTAGACAAGGTAAACCCAGAAAGTCCTGAATCGGTGGGTACACAAAAGACTGGAGAAACTCAGCGGGTGCAGAGCATCTCCAGCCTTTTGTGTACCCTCGATTCTCCAGCATCTGCAGTTCCTTCTTTAACAACAGTCCTGAATCGTTGCCTCCCAGCGGAGCCCGCGGCTTCAAGATGGTGCAGGCCGCTGGCCGGCGGTCGAAGATCTAACGTCCCCGCAGCGCCCCGGCCAGAAGCACCGCAGACCGCAGTGCCGGCGGTCTGAGCGCTTCTCCAGGGATCCCCGGCGAGGGATCCCGCTCCGGATGGTAAGTCCCCGCCCCGCCCGCGGTAGAAATAGGCCGCTGGCCGGCGATCGGAGCTCTTCTCCTCCGGGGTCCCGAACGAGGAATCCCAGGCTCCGGACGCTGCGCCAGCTGGAGCTCCGCAGACCGCTAGTTATGGAACGAATTCTCACCAGCAGCCTTGACCCACTGCAGTTCGCCTACCACCACAAAATGTCAACGGACGACTACGTAGCCCAAAACTCATCCTTGGAGCACCTGGATAAGACTGACACCTTAGACTGACAACGATTCATAGAATGTAACTCTGTCTTTAGTACCATTATACCATCCGAGCTTATTACCAGACTCGCCGGACTTAGAGACAGCAAACATCTCTGCAACTGGATCATCGACTTCCAGTCCAACAGAACCCAATCAATGAGTATAGGGGAAAATTCATCCTCTACGTTCATGTACAACGCTAGTTCTGCCGGGGTTCCGTGTGAGAGCCCTGGTACCCTCATTGACAGTCCAATGGGGGCACCACACTGTGCGCTGCGGCCCGATACAACAGCCTGGAGTCATATCATTTTGGGCAGCTGGGCGCGATAAAAAACCGCTGCCTCTGATTCTGATACCCATATTCAGAGCTTGAGAGTAACAAGTTGTCTGTGCTGCTGGTGTGATGGGGTAGGCAAACCTTGTCCCGCTATGATTAAGACTCCATCCCTCCAACTGCCCACAAGGAATTCAGGGTGAAACAACATCGACGTAAACTTAAACTCTGCCTCTCCCTCATCACTCGGCTCTGCCTGACATGGTGACATTTTAAACTATAATTCGGGAACAGTCCCGTTTCTCTGTTTACGGGATCAGTGTCGTCCCTGACCGTCCTAAGATACACTAATCGGTTGTCGTTAAACATTTCTTTATTGGAGCAGAATTGTTGAGACCACAGTAGTCGTGGCCGAGTGGTTAAGGCGATGGACTAGAAATCCATTGGGGTTTCCCCGCGCAGGTTCGAATCCTGCCGACTACGGGATCAGCAAATCTATGTGTATGTGTAACTTTGATGGGCCTTTGTTTGTCTGCTGCCAGAGTAAACACATAATTTATTTCCTGCGGTTCCAGGCTGCACATTGGGTCGAATTAACGTCATACAATTCCACTGCTGACTCCTGTCCGAATCATTCGAACCTCTGTCTCATGCAAATTGTTTCTCAGGTAGACCAAAGCCCACGAGGAAGCGAATATTGGAATTCCCTTCCGAAAACAGCAGTGGTTAATTGAATTAATAATATTTGAATTTCGATGACTATTTTGAAGTCGGGTAGATTATAAAGTATTGTGTGAAAGGTCACCGTGGAGTTTGGAGTGCTATGTTGAGACCATATAATTTGGAATAGTTGTTTATTGTCAAGTGTACCTATGAACAGTGAAACGTATTTTGTTGCGCGCTATCCAGTTCACGAAAAGACTATACATGATTGCAATGGTTCAATGGTTTAGTGGTGTTTTTATTGCCACTCGTAGCAGTTAGAGTGAAATACGTTTTATTGTAAACAGTTTAGGGACTATCCCCGAACGTAAGCACAATGTATGCCGGTCAGTAAATAATGCACAAAACAGCCCACTGTGTCCGCATAGATGAGGCTCCATTTTGCAGTCCCAACTGCGGATCCCCCAAGGGGATCGACAATTTGCAAATTGTGAAAACTGAATATTATAAACTGCACAAGTGGAGGGGAAGACTTTGGAGAGGAGCCGGTGCGACGTCAGCCATGCTTTACGGTAGGCAGGAGGAGAAGGACAAGGTGGGGGCGGGGTGTAGATCTTAAGGACATTGTGTTTCTTGGGGAGAAAAAGGAGAGTGAAGTTTCTCTTGGGAAGATACGGCAGGAAGGCTGTTAGGTGCTTAGAATTGGAAAAGTAATTTTTGAGGCAGCTTGGTTTGCGAGCTACAGTCTCTGAGTATGGGATGGTGTTTCTCCATTTTGCTTGTGCCCTCACTTTGATAGTTGAGGAGGCGCAGGGCAGAAAGGTCACCTGGAAAGAAATGCTACACTTGTCACTTTACCTCCCCCCTTGACTCCATTCAAGAACCCAAACAGTCTTTCCATGTGCGCAGAGGTTCACCTGCACCACCTACAACCTCCTCAATTGCACCCGCTGCTCTAGATATCAGCTGCTCTTCATCGGTGTGACCAAGCGTAGGCTTGGCGATCGCTTCGCCGAACACCTCCGCTTGATTCGCAATAGCCAAGCTGATCACCCGGTGGCTCAGCACTTCAATCCCCCCTCCCAATCCGAATCCGACCTTTCTGTCCTCGGCCTCCTCCATGCTCAGAGTGAGGACCACCGTAAATTGAAGGAGCAGCACCTCATATTTCGCTTGGGCAGTTTGCACCCCAGCGGTATGAACATTGACTTCTCTAATTTCAGATAGTCCTTACTTTCTCCTCCCCTTCGCAGCTCTCCCTCAGCACACTGGCTCCTCTTCTTCCTTTCTTCTTCCGGCCCCCAACTCCCCCTCCCCCACTCTCACATCAGTGTGAAGAAGGGTTTCGGCCCGAAACGTTGCCTATCCCTATAGCTCTATAGATGTTGCCTCACCCGCTGAATTTCTCCAGCATTTTGACGACTTTCAATTTTCCAGTATCTGCAGTTCCTTCTTAAATATGAAATACTGATGTTATTTCTCTGCGATTGGTGGCTCTAGTGTACACCCTGATCGGGGTTTACCTACAAATCAGGGGCTTAAACCTTTGCATTGAAAAAGCCTCAGTTGAGGAAGTTAAGGTCGCCCACTACGACAACTGTGCACCTTTTCATAACTGTTGACATATATGTTGCTCTATCATTTGTTATATTTTTTGGAGGTCTACAGCTTAATTCCATTAGATTGCACCTTTCGCATTTCTGAGCTTTGTGGACGGATACAACTATGAGTACCACAGTAACAGTGCCTCTGATTAGTAGGGCAACTCTTTCACTTATTTAACTTCTTTACTCTATCATGTGTGAAACATCAAAACCCTGAAAAGCCGAGCTGCTCTTTCTGTCCCTCCCGCCAACAAATATTAGTAATCGTCACCATCATAGTTCCAAGCTCTGAAGCGGGCACTAAATCCTTTATGATGCAGGCTTTGTTTTGCACGCAAAAACTTGTGTTGAAATAAACACGCATCAACCATTCGGTTTCGCCACATCCTGAAACATCTCATTGTCTTCCTTCCGTTTATAGTTACCGGTAACAGCCTCTACGTTCCCAACAGTACTTCCATTTGCGCATCCCCTACGACGGTTTCCACCACCCGTTCCAACTAATTGAAGCCCTCCCGCGTAGCACTACCGATCTCACTCAAAGTGCAATGTATCCTCCAATTCACGTGTCACCAGATCATTTTGTAAAGGTGAATTGTGCCCCAGAATAATTCTCAGTGATGAAACCTATGAATCGTGGATCTGGCATACTCCGTAGATTACAGCCCTCGTGACCCTGATATTCAACTCCAACCGAACTCCTCGGTCCATGTATTCTCTCTGCAACATGTATAATGACTTCCGGTTGTTCACCCTCCACCATGGGAATGTTCTATAGCAGCTCCGAATCAACAGGGCTGGTACCGAGATGCACACCTCATCTCGGAGGTATGATTACGGCCGAATAATATTCTGAGTGCTCCACTAAGCAATGAGTTTCCCATCTCAATCACGCTGTCTGCTCCCACACATTCCCGGTCTGCTTCCAAGCCAGGTCTAGTGCACGAGAACCGTCTGCTTATGACGCTGTCCTCCCCGCGTGTTTAACCCGCAACAGGGTACACTTGCTGTGCGGGAAGTGGGTGGGTGTCCAAATGGGATTTCTGTATCACTTCTACACCGTTGCCTGGTAGCCTTCTACTTCCTGCATGTACCTGTGGTACGACCCTCCACTGTAACTCCTAGCTATGACGTTCTCTTACTCCCAGACAATTCTGCGGCCCGCCATCTACAGTTCTCAACCGTCAATGAGGAGCTCCGGCAGTAGGCACTTCCTCACGGTCATGTCCTCGGGGATATCCGATCTCACACATCCTGCAAGAAAAGCATAATTATGTATTAACTGACATTTACAATGTACTGCAACTGGCGCACGCAAATTTAAGTATAAAGAAGCGGTCTGAAACAGGACCGATCCGAAACATCACATATTCATGTTGTCCAGAGATGCTTCTTGACCCGCTGCGTTACTCCAGCATTTAGTCTTCCCTAGATAAAGCAGCATCTGCAATTCCTTATTTCTAAAGAAAAGCATCACTTTATTTCACTCTCAAGCCCGCACATAAGACTCTCAAGCCGATTGCAGATGGAGCATAAATCAAGAAGGTTTGACGTGCTGCACGTTGTGAGATTGAATGTAAGGTGAAAATATACAATTAGTGTCCAGACCGTGAAAAACCTCCAGAGGGATCTTGAGGTGCAAGTCTCTTAAGGTGCCAACACATGTAAACAAATCATACGGTATGCTTGGCTTATGTAAGAGGGACTTTTGTGTTACACCTCTACCCTGACTCTCGTTTTACTTCGGGGCTAGCTCAGAGAGGAACTGACACAAAATAGCACATCTCGTAGATCTGTGTTGAGTTTCTCGAACAAATCGGTTTATTGAATGTCACAACAGTGCGCAGTATTAATACTCGGGGAAACCCAAAGTATTTCAAAGATTCACAGTACCCATTGCATTTTTATATTCTCTCAAAAATATAGTGACATGTGGATTCTACAATTTTTAAATGAGGCATCATTGATCATCGTCTCTGTAAAGTTGCACCTATGCCTTTCCCCAGAATTATATTTAACCTTATGCTCCATGTTACTTAAATAAAACCGCTCTCCCATTTGTATACAAATTGGCGCCATAAATGTAAGTAATCCTGATCAGTTTGATGCTGGTGCTAGTTGATGCCTGCAATGTTATTTTAACTAAAGGAATTGTGCTGTGGAATCCATGCACCATGATCAATCTATTTATTGCCTCAGTAATATCCTTAAGTACCCAATGCTGGACATGTTCCCACCATGCTTCCCCCGTATGAAAGACGTTGGGTTATACATACTAGAAGCTACTCATCTTCCTTATAATTTTCAAAAATTCCGACATCTCACTGCTTGAGGTTCTGAGGGTAAGCATGTGGAAGTGTTGAATCAGATTTAAAAGCCTTTTGATAGGCCCCAATTGTAATATTCCTTACAGTTATTTTCACCCCTTTGCAGGATGGATGTGACTGCTCTGGAAATTATGCAGATGCGGTTTCCCAGAATGATAACTGGATTATAGGGTGTTTGTTAGAAATAGAAATAAATTGAATTGGACAGACTTACACTGTGTTCCCTGGGGCGCCCAAGGTTGAGGGGAGAACTACTAGATTTACTAGAACAGCATCCCTCTTCCCATCAGAACTGCTCCCTCCATCGACTCCTTTAAGTCGAGGCTAAAAACTCATCTTTACTCTCAAGCCTTTCTTGACGTCGTCTGAGTGAGGGCTATGTGTATGTATTTATGTATGTACTTAATCTATGAACCACTGTTGTATAACGTTAGTACCTCCACCAATGTAAAGCACTTTGGCCAACGAGAGTTGTTTTGTAAATGTGCTACATAAATAAAAGTGACTTGACTTGACTTGACTAGATGTATAAAAAACGATGAGAAGCCAGGATAAGGTAGGCCATCACAGCGCTTTTCCTGGATGGAAATAATAAACGCTGGAGGGCAGAGATTTTATGTAGGTGGAGCAATATTGAACGGAAATATGCGGCATAAACTCTTTAACGGTGAGAAATGTGAGCGACAGGCCCGCTGCCAGGCGTAGTGATGATTCAGAACGGCAGTGGTATTTAATAGTTTTTGGATAGCCACGTGGATGAACAGGGAATGGATGGATATTAATTATGTGCAGGCAGATAAGAGTGGGTTTGCGCATCATGTTTGGCGCGGGCATTGTGAGCTGTAGGGACTGTCCATAAACTCTACTGTACTAGTAGTTTATTGTGTATTGTGTGTTCTTGTGTTCCTGTGTGTTCTTGTGTGTAATGTTTATTGTGTATTGTGTGTTCTTTATCATTGTACCGCTGCTGGAAAATTCATTTCACTTGCATTTAATGTGCAATGTGACGAATAAAACCGTATTGTATTGTATTGTATTATATTGTATTGTACTATGTTCTAAGTCAAAGTACTACAATTGCCTTCGAAAATCAACCTGCACCTCACATAGCAGTGTCCACACGGCCACTGCCAATACGCCGCTCCACGTTACATTTCCCTCTTTGTATTGGCTGCCATGCGTCGCAATGAGCCAGACAACCGCTATTTCGCAAATGTCTCGCTGCTGCTGTGCTCCACGTGCGACGTTGGATGTAACTCGTGTTTGTACAATCACGGAGGAAGTTTGTATCTCCTTCTACCTGTGCAAATGCGATGTCGTTCGAAATAAGATGGTTTCTGTTGGACCTCAGGAAGAGATGGTGCGCATGATTATTTTATTTTCAGCATCTGTGTTACATCAACACTGTTGAATCCTCCAGCGTTCTGTAAGTAAATGGTTAACCATAGCAACTTGTTCGTGGAATATCAATACCGCAAATCTCCATCGGGACTGATTGTGTCATCGAAAGTTGTATCCCTCCTATAAATAAACGTAACTATTAATGAGGTAATAACGGCGGTAGAGTGAGCGATACCGCCAGTTCTGACTGAGAATTGCTGCTCTACACCAGGGAGAGGAAGGAGCAATCTCTGGAAACAGGAGAGTTGCTGCGATAGCAATGGCTCACCAACTGAATAGAGCGGAGCGGGTTGTTGGAACGGATAAAAAATGTTTTCTGGTTTGCCGAATATATTTTTGCAAATTATGACTGGTTTGACTGTAGATCTCCGAATTATCAGTGCACTTTCGACCATTCAAGTGATTTACTATCCGATCCTCGCCATTACTGCTGTTCCTGGTAAGTTTTCATTTCTCTTTTAATAGTATAAACAGCATCTGATTGCATTTTGTCTAGTTATCTGTGCAGCATTTCTTGCTGTCTTTGTTCATTTGCAGTTGCTGAATTTACTTGTCCACCGCTACCTGCCATCTGTGCGGTATTAGCGTTTGCTTAATCCAGCCACTTTCCTATTAGGAGGTTCGTAGGTTGCCTTGAATTGCTAAATTTATTTCTGCTCCAGAGTAAATACTCCTCCACTCCATGCGTTCACTGCAGCTGAAAGCTGTATCTTGTTTTCTTTGACGTGTAATTGTATTCCAAGACTGCAGTGTTGTAAAGAGATCCAAATACGTTGCCTAAATGCAAGCGCGTATCGGGGTTACCGTGGTAATAACAAGCCACTGAATATAATAACAATGGCGGGGAAGTTAACGAAAAACTGTCTGAACGACAACATTAACTAACCACCGATGCCACAGATTTTCGTGCAAACTTCAAATTTGCTATCCTCTCAGTTGCTTTCGTATTAAAGTACTTAATACTCAGTGCTAATGGTGAAGAACCCTTCACCGATCCGTGTCATCCACCAGTAATCATTAGCTGCTGATCGCACAAACAAATCTCCGGCGCTTACCTCGAATGATTTGGATTCGATAGACTATAGACAATAGGTGCAGGAGTAAGCCATATGGCACTTCAAGACAGCACCACCATTCAATTCGATCATGGCTAATCATCCACAATCAACACCCCGTTCCTGCCTTCTTCCCATATCCCCGATTCCGCTATCATTAAGAACCCTATCTAGCTCTCTCTTGAAAGTTTCCAGAGAACCGGCCTCCACCGTCCTCTGAGGAAGAGAATTTCACCGACTCACAAATCTCTGTGCGAAAAAGTATTTCCTCATCTCCATTCTAAATGGCTTCAAATAGCAACCTCTCCAGCTTCCCATAGGTACTAATCTGAACTACTTCTGCTAGCAATGTAATTGATTCCACGCCAGCAGGACCAGAGCAGTGAACCGTTCTCAACCTCCTTCAACCCTGTCATAGATCATAGCAGCAGAATTAGGCCATTCAGCCCATCGAGTTTACTCCATCATACAATCGTGTCTGATCTATCTTTTTCGCTCTACCTCATTTTCCTGCCTTCTCTCCATAACCCTTGACACCAGTACTACTCGTGTATCTGTCCATCTCTGTTTTAAAAATATTCAATGTCCGGCACCACAGCCATCTGTGGCAATACATTAAACAGATTCACTACCCTCTGACTAAAGAAGTCTGTCCTCATCCACTTTCCAAAGATGCATTATTTTTTTATATCTCAATTTGTGCTACACTTTCCCAATGATTGAAACACGCTCTACGCATTCGCTCCATTCCACACCTTTCACTATTCTGCAAGCTTCACCGAGGGCCCGCTTCACCCCACTAAACCGCAGCGAACCCTATCAACCGCCGGATCATTCTTGTAAACCTCCTCTGCTCCCTCATCCACTCTCAGATATGGGGCCCAGAACTGCTCATATTACTCCTCCAAATGCGGTCATGGCAGGGCAATTGTGATCCTCAGCATACAACCATTTTTCTGCTCTTGCCTTCCTACTACCGATTCACTTGCAAATAAACCCGTTGGAAAACCTTCAGCAACTCTCCGAAGTCCTATTGCACCACCGTTTTCTGAATCCTTCCCGTTTCGAAAATAATCTACGCCTTTATTCTTACTAGCATAAATTCACCACTCCAGACTTTACTACACTGTATTCCATCTGCCAATTATTTGTCCACTCTGCAACCCCGTCCAAGACTTTCTGCTTTCCCTACACTACAGGCCCTTCCGTCTAGCTTTGAGTTATAGCAAACGTGGACATGAAACCGTCTGTTCCCTTATCCAAATCATACAATCATAGAAACATAGAATATAGGTGCAAGAGGAGGCCATTCGGCCTTCGAGCCAGCACCGCCATTCATTGCGATCTTGGCTGATCGTCCTCAATATAGAATCATAGAAAATCGGGTCATTACGAAACAATGGAAGAGTAGCTTCCGCAGCATCAACACCCTGCGGAACACCGTTCTTCACTGGCAGCCATCCAGATAAAGCTCCCTTATTCCAATTATTTGCCTTCTACCATATCAGCCAACCTGTATCCGTGCTGGCATAGTCCCTCTAATATTATCCCCCTCCTTTAACAGCCTGAAGTGTGGAAACTTATGAATTGTATTTTGAAATCCAAGGAAACATCAAACACTGATAGTCCTTTGTCTGTCCTGATATTTAATCCCTTAAAAAAAAAAAATCCAATATAATTCGTCACTAGCATTCTAATCTCAGTGTTGTTTAGCGCACTGGATACAGAATAATACTTGGTCCCAGACGAATGTTATATCGCAGGTTCATTACTATCTCCTCAATGTTTTCCATTTTCTAACCCCTGAGATCGCATGAATTATCTCTGTTATTCTGCAGCCATGTCCTGTCAGATTCAAACATTCCTTCCGCATAATAATTCGTAGTCTCACCCTTTATAATGGCGTGTAAAATATGCCGCATTTACAATCCTATCTCAAGTTTTTACATGGCCGGAACTTTGTTTATTTTCCTCCCTGCGCCACGACACATGGTCATCGACCTCAATTTTACCAGTGTACGGTTCAAGTTTGTCACTTTTTCCAAGGCTTTCAACGGTCTCCTTCAAAACACTTTGTGAATGAATGTGAAGTATTTGTGTAGTTTCTCATGGATGTTTGCGCGACATTTTGCAATTGAAGGAATCTGAAAACAGGAAAGTAAGTGGCGAAATGGTAACATTTATGTCTGGCAGTGAACTAATCAAATCCTGGGGATTCTGCCTGCTAACCAGTATAATTGGCTGCTGGCCCACATACAAATATAGCGCGAGTAGAGAATTATTAGCAGCAGGAATCTAAACTTAATTTCAGGATCAATATATGTGACATATGTTTTTACCTTTGCTTATGCAACGTGTCTTTGAGGCATCCCGCAGGTCTCATTTAATTCTGACGTTTGCAGAACGTATATTCATCCGGCAGAATATTTTAGCTATGCTGCGTCCTTTGTTTTAGTGTGTGCCCAATAATACGTTTCTTTATGATTACTAATTTCGATTAATTGCAACAAAAAAAAAACCATTCACTACAACGTATTTCCAGGAAATGATAATGTTTTTTATTGTTCAATACAGAAACACCATTTCAATCTGATATATTAAATCCCTGTTTATTTCCATTCCTGGCAGTGAACGTGGTGACGATCATGGTCCTGTCCCGTGGAAAGTGCGGTCTCTCCAAAGGAGATCCACTCTCTATCCTGATCGCCATGGCGACGGCGGATCTACTGGTCGTTGTCATTGACCTGATACTGAGGCAGATACCAATTGCTTTCCAGCACCGTATTTGTAGTTCTTGGGGAACCTCCCCGTGTGTAATATCCACGCTGTCCTGCATTATTATGCGACGACCGAACTGTTCTGTGTGGTTCACGGTCGACGTTCACGTTTGATCGTTTGTCGCTATTTGTTGTCAAAGCTGAAAAGTAAATACTGTAACCGCGAGAACAGCTGCGTGGTTGTGGGGGACAGTAATCGTGCTGAGCTGTTTAAAAAACATATTTTGGTATTTCATGCTCACACAGGGGATTATGGTCATTTTAATAATCCCCTTGGTTTTGTTAGAGCGGCGCGAGGTGTCCATCGGTCAGTGGTCTGGTGGGGATCAATCGACTCCTTCATTATTTGTTGACCCCTCTGATCCCATTAGTGCTGGTTCTCCTGCTTAACGTTTTAACCATCAGACATGTATTTGTCGCCAGCAAGCCCGCGTAGGCTCCAGGGGTCCCATCGGTGGGAGAGTCCCAGAGACCTAGAGATGGAGAGAAATTCCCTAATTTTACTGCTCGTGGTCTCGGGGAATTTCATCCTTTAGGGAATTCCAGTGTATTCTAAGTGTGGATCCGACTTATTTTCTGCTCGTGGAACTCTCAGCCACCAGGTACGAGAATTTGCAGCTCCTGAGCTGTTGCACAAAAACGCTGCCCTTTACGCCGTGACCAGACTAATCAGGAAACAGCTAAAGAAATTGGTGAAATCCCCCCTCAATCTAATTTATGCAGCAATTCCAGATCTAATGGAAATCCTCACTGCTGCACCCAAACCTCACCACACCCACCCCGCCCCCTGTGAGGGTACCATGTCCCCTCTTCTCCTGTTGACCAAGGTCATTTTTGCGTACCTGTCTCCTCACATTGGACATCGGTCCCAGCATCGCACTGGTCTGATCGGAGTCACTGCCTCTTTCGACATATTCGACTGTCGATTATCGTTTTCCCCCCCGCTGAAACCTCGCACGGCCGTACCCGGCAGTACACCGGTTGAATATGTTCCTCATGGTCAGTGAGAATTGATTCTGTACGGTCAGTCTCTCAGAGGAGCAATCGAGCGTCTCAAGGGCCTCTCCAGTCCGGAACAGTATTCGTCGTCTCAAGTCTGCAACGGGCAGGGGAAGGATAAGCACTCTGCAGCTCCGAGAACGGCTGCCGGAGCGAGCTCCCTCGTCTCATATTAAGGAGCAGAGGGGTCTGTCTTCTCTCCTCCACGTCCCAGTCGAATCCTTCGGTCGCGCGTTGCCAGAGCCGTCGCTCGTCAGCTCTGGCATCACAGCTTTACGCCGCCCACTTCATCCATCCTGTCTAGGCTCTCCGGGAGCAACGAAGAGAGCAGATCGAGAGCTGAGGTCACAATCCCGTTGTACATGGTAACGCTAGCTGGCCGTGCCGGAATTGGGACAGAACACGGTCATAGAAAATGCGGCACTGCCCAGGGAGGGGTGATCACCGACAGGGGACTTGCCTCCCCTCGCACGATGTAGGCCCAGCTGAAACGTCGGTGGGGCGCGGGGGGGCGGGCCTTACTGGGCTCGGGCCCGCGGTCCCGTAGGATCGGATTGCCTCACAGCGGGTTGAGCGGCGACGGGGAGCATCATCCCTCCCGAGCGAGTCCAGGGCTCGGCGCGCTTTCCTCGAGTCCAGGCGAAGAGGCGGCTGCCCGGTGTAAAGAAGCCTTGCCATCGCTTAACAGGACTGGACGATATCATCTCCCAGCTCCCTAAGACTCGGGCCAGGTGCCGCCCGTGTCTGCGGAAGTGCGCCCTGAGATGATCTAGTCGCCGGAGCAGAGGAAATGCAAGAGACGAGCGCGACGCGGGTCTGCGCAAGTCCGTTGAAGTTAGTGAGGGAGAGGAGCGTGGATCTTTATTACACTCTCATCAACCCGCAGGAAATCCGTGCTTTTCTATCAAACATTCCCTCACCCATTCCTCGCCTCACATCCAGCGCCGGTTTGAGCACGCCGTCCTGAGATCACCCCCTGCCGTGCGCAAGAGGTTGTGGATACGCGAGCCCCGTCTATCAATTCTCGAATTCATACTTCGGCATGCTAGCCGGCCGTCAGCGGATCTCTAGTCTAGCGCATCGTCGCCGAGTTCGATAGAGCTAATTCGGCAAGTCTGCTTTCAGGCAATCTCCGAAGCCTCTACGTCGACTGCCATCGCCGTCAGCTCCGTCGGTGCTGTCGACCGGTACTCGGGAGATGGACGGCGGCTGCTCCGTTCGGTGGATCGCGTGGTCCTAAGTGTCGAAAAAATAGAGCTAAGCGCAGCGTGTACTAGATAATGACTGTCTGCGAAAGCCCGTGATGATCACGTCTCACATTACGATGAGATCGTGTCGCGTCCGTCTAGTGTAGGCCCATCCCAGTCTATTCCTCGCATCCTTGTACGGTCTCCGAGAGAACGCGAGATCGAAAGAGAAACAAGAGTCTACTCACGCCTCTTCGATCCATCTCGTTCAAATGAAATCGTCGCGGCGAGCGGTCGGCTACAGATCCGCACCTCTCGCCCTCATAACACGGAACTGCGGCGCCAAAGCACTCGATACCCAGAACGCTTCTAAGCAGCCGGTCTCTTCAGACCTATCGTTCCTCGCTGAAACTATGAGCTCAGTTCCTCTCCTTCCGCAGAGTCTCGTCAGAGAGGCAACGTTACGCACGAGACGCATACTCTCATCATCTCTCACTACACCACATTGGCAACAATATTCATAAAAATCCGGATCCCCTCCTGCGGACAATCTTTGTCGTGCACGTCGCGAGTCTTACTCACGGGTTACCGTACATGCCCGTTCATCCTCATAACCGTTATCGACCACGGCACGCTCATCACCATGTCTCGAAGAGGCGATGAGAACTCACCATAGAACACGTGCGAAGCCTCGGACCGCTATTGAAATTGTGGCATGCAAGTTCCCTCTCTTCCCTCCTCTCTCCACATAGTCCGACCGCAACATGACATTGGTCATCTAGGAAATGGACCTCTCTCTACCACACAACAGAGCTGGGGTCTGAGGCCTATCTCTCAGCAGTTACGGAATTCCTTACGTATCTACGTCTCAACCGCTCCCAGCTCGTTCGCACTGCAAACTTCTTAGATTTGCAAGGGGGGACTTCACCTCTCTCCTCTCTCTCTACTGAACCATTTATGCACCTTCGGGTCTGCGTACTCAAGGGCTCGTTCTCTAGTGCAATCACTCACGATGAGCTTTCTCCCCGCAAGCATTGTGCGCCCCTCTCTCATGCAGATCTCTCTCTGTTCTCGTCTCCTAGGTAACAAATATACAGTCGCCATCTCATCATCCAATTACACTAAGCTACACATATATACCTTTGCTACAAATCTCGAGCTCTCTCACCACGAGCACTCAAAATGTCTCTCATCTCCTCCTCTCACACTCCTCAGCTGCCCTCTCTCTGCGACGCTCTCTCCGACCGATGCCCCCACCCCCCAAATTTTTTTAAAAAAAACCCACACCCCCCCCCTCTGGAAGGCTCTCTCGAGCGGGCTACTCACTCTCTCTCAATCTACACTCTCCCTCTCAAATCGTTCACCCACGTCAGGAGAATCATGGTGCGACTACACACAATGTTGGTCCTCTCTCTCAGTTCTGCATGACACAATTATATTCGCCTAAACTCGATTTGAGTAACATCTCTGCCATCTCTCCCTTATATCTCGACCCGCTATTTCTGCCTCTCTGCCCCTCTCTCGCCGCTTTCATATATATACAACAGACTCCATGCTCTAAACTCGTCTCCTCTCATCGCCATATCTTCTATCTCTCTCTCTCTCATGAATCTCTCTCTCTACCACCTCTCTACTGTCCTCTCTCTCCATCTATCTCTCACTACCCCTTAAAAACCCTCTCCCTCAAGCACTCTCTCTCTCTCCCCTCACAACCACGGCCCTCACTCCCTACCTCTCTAGGTAATCTCTCAAACAACATTCATCTTTTTGCTTAGTCCTCTCCCTCAGAAATCCCTGTCTCCTCCTCTCTCCTCTGCCCACAACCGATCTCAAACGTTTCTCTGACCGTGACCACCTCTCTCATTTCTAATCACACAGTCGTCTCTCCTCTCTATATACAGTCTCTCTAGGAGTCCGTGACTCTCTAGTCTCATTTCGATTTCTCTCTTAGTTCTCTCCCTCATTGTTCTCAGATCCCATTTCTCTTCTTGCGCTATTTTTGCCTCTCTATCTCGAGCTACTCTGTTAATCTCGCTCTCCTCTGTCATTTTCTCTCGATTCCCCCTCCACATCTCGTCTTACAACTCTCTCTCTCTCTCTCTCGTCTCCTCTCTCTCTCTCTCTCTCTCTCACACACACACACACACACACACACACACACACGCACACACACACACTCTCCCTCTCTCTCCCTTTCTTTATCTCCCTCTCTCTCCTGAATCAGGCGGCAAGAAGGGACAGATAAACAGCTTGACGCAAGCGGTGTCCTGATGTATGCGAAGTAGGTGGGAAATGTGAACTGACCTCGGATGACCAGGCATAGTCGTGTGCAGAGCAAGAGCAAACCGAGGGCCTAACCGACACTCCCGGCTACATTCTAACTTTCAAAGTATTTCTTTATTTCTCATAAAAAGCGAGAGAGAGAGAGAGAGAGAGAGAGAGAGAGAGAGAGAGAGAGAGAGAGGGGGGGGGGAGAGAGAGAGAGAGAGCGAGAGAGCGAGAGAGAGAGATAAAGAGAGAGAGAGAGAGAGAGAGAGAGAGCGGGAGCGAGAGGGGGGCGAGGGAGGGATAGGGGGATGCGGCAGAAGTAGGGGTGATGGGGGAGAGATGTAGAGAAGGGGAGGAAGTGCGGGCTAGTTGGAGAGGCAGAGAGAAATGACAGGAACACGAGCGGGAGCGAGAGAAAAAGTGTGAGAGAGGGCGTAGAGAAAGCAGAGAGAGAAAGGTGGAGGAGATGGGCAGGGATGGGCAGAGATGGAGATAGATTGAGGGAGACAAAGATATAGAGTGAGAGCTAGAGTGAGTGAGTGAGTGAGAGAGAGAGAGAGAGAGAGAGGGGGGGGGGGAGAGAGAGAGAGCTAGAGTCGAGCGAGAGCGCAGAGAGAGAAAGAGAGAGAGAGAGAGAAGAGAGAGAGAGCGGGAGCGAGAGGGGCGAGGGAGGGAATGGGGATGGGCGGCAGAAGTAAGGTGATGGGGGAGAGATGTAGAGAAGGGGAGGAAGTGCGGGCTAGTTGAGAGGCAGAGAGAAATGACAGGAACACGAAGCGGGAGCGAGAGAAAAGTGTGAGAGAGGGCGTAGAAAAGCGAGAGAGAAAGGTGAGGAGATGGGCAGAGGGATGGCAGAGATGGAGATAATTGAGGGAGACAAAAGATATAGAGTGAGACTAGAGTGAGTGAGTGAGTGAGTGAAGAGAGAGGAGAGAGAAGAGAGGAGAGAGAGAGAGAGAGAGAGAGCTAGAAAGAGGGAGAGAGAGAGAGAGAAGAAGAGAGAGAGGATAGATGGTAAAAATGGAGGGATGAGGCATATAAGAGGGGGAGAGATGGAGAGCTGGGAAAGGAGGAAGTAGAGAGAGCGTCGGAGAAAATGTTCGGGAAAAAGATAACGGCTAGAGTGGAGAGAGAGTGAGAGAGAAATGAGAGAGGGCGGGAAAAGGGAGAACGGGCTATTGGAAGAGAATATACGGGGAGAGATAGCGAGACGGAGGGCCGAGCGGGAGAGAGACGAGGGGTGGTGAGGGAGTGGAAAGAGAGGAAGAAAAAATATCTAGAGGAGGTAGGGCGAGAGGGAGGAAGGGGAGAGAGGAGGGGGGAGGACGAAGGGTGGGAGAAGGAGGAGGTTGTGAAGATGTATACGGAGAGAGAGGGAGGAATAGGATTGGAGCCAGAGAGAAAAAGAGGGAGAAAGAAAGCGAGATAGAAAGGGGTGTTAGAGGGTAGTGAAAGCGGGAAGTTAGATGGGGGAGTGGAAATGGAGAGAGAAAGAGAAGCGAGAGAGAGAGAGAAGAGAAGAGAGAGAGAGAGAAGAGAGAGAGAGAGAGAGAGAGAGAGAGAGAGAGAGAGAGAGAGAGAGAGTGGGTGGGGAGAAGGAGAGAGAGAGAGAGAGAGAGAGAGAGAGAGAGAGAGAGAGAGAGAGAGAGAGATCGGATGAACGAAAGAGAGTGAGGGACAGAAGAAAGAGAGAGGAGAGATCGAGAGTGAGAGAGAGATAGATAGATAGAAGATAGAGAGAGAGAGAGAGAGAGAGAGAGAGAGAGAGAGAGAGAGAGAGAGAGAGAGGAGAGAGAGAGAGAGAGAGAACGGTAGGGGGAAATGGGGTTGGGAAGAGGGGGAAAGAGGAGGCAGATACATGGGACGAGGGAGAAAGGCGACGAAAGGCAGAACTGATAGGAAGAGGTAGAAAGAGAATTGATGGGGAGAGAAGATGCAAGTTGAGATAGTGAGAGTGGAGGGCGGGATAGACGTGGAGAGATGGAGAGAGATTAAGGAGAGACGAGAAGAGAGAGAGAGAGAGAGAGCGAGCGAGAGAGAGAGAGAGAGAGAGAGAGAGAGAGAGAGAGAGAGAGAGAGAGAGAGAGAGAGAGGGGAGAGAGAGAGAGAGAGAGAATCGGTGAGAGATTAAAGTTTGACAACTTCGGACTGCGAAAACGTTACTTTTTAAAGTGTTTCTCCATTCAGTGAGGTATTCCAGCGTTTTTTCTGGAGATGCCGCGGGAGCAACAGTGGCTGGCGCATTTGCAATCGTGCCTGGAGACGGGAAATCGAAAAGAGGCGGTTTCTTGCACCGTAACCCTGCTCCCACACCGTTTCGCCCACAGCAGGTCGTCTGGGTTTAAACAAAGAGAAGGTACGTTTCGAATCCAGCGGTTTCCAGAGGCGCGGAAGGCCTAAGAAAAGCATCCCAAGACCAGCTCTGGGCAGATAAGTTGAGCGTGGGCGCATCTCCTTGTTCGGCTGAAGAGAACTGCTCCTGCTGCTCTTTTAGACTGACTCTGAGATCGATCTTGAGCCAAAACTATCTCTGTTGCTGGTTTGTACCCCTGTCAGGATGGCGGCGGTTCGGTCTTGGGTTCGCAGCAATGCGTCATTTATGGAGGTCACCGTACCGCCGCATATCAGCTGGACAAATATAAGGCGTGGGTCCTTTGAGGGAGAACACGGCTCTGGGCCCAAAGTCAGGGTGCAGCCTACCTCGAATCCTTCCACCCCTGTCGAGACTAGTGTCCTCTGGCAGGATCTCCATTCGTTTCGGGGACCTTCCGAGGGTTTTATCTTACCAGTTGTTGGGGTTGGCTCCCCTGGAAATGTGTCCCCTGGGATGGAGGTTGAGCAGTGAGAACCCCAATGGGGTGTCTAGAGTGTAGGGGTGGTTTCACAACTTGTGTTCCTCATTAGAGCTACAAGGGTAGTAGAGGGGTGTGCTGCCCCAACGGCTGGGAAAGTAGGGAAGACTCCAGGAACGCTGGCTTCGTCTGTGGGCCATAGTGAGATTAATCCCCTGGAGGCGGAGGCTGGGGACCTCTGGTTGATGCTGTTGGAGTGGGTACCCTGGATACGGAGGGGAGCGGGGCTGTTTCTAGTCGTGACCCTCAATCCGATTCCGGGACTGCCAGCGCACCGCGAGCCTTGGGGCCGCCTCTTGTTTGTTATTTCCCAGGCAAAGTCGTAGGGAGCGGTTGGAGAGCGCAGGAGCCTGGCCTACACTGTCCGGCTCATCGCTGTCAGAGATATCGGGACCCTCACTCGAAACTGATCCCCGGGATGGGATCATGCCGGAATGTGATGTAGCCAGGTTACACAGTGCACCGAGCGAACTCGCAGCCAGCTGCAGTCCATATAACCATAGAACCATATCATAGGTGCAGGAGGAGGCCATTCGGCCCTACGAGCCAGCACCGCCATTCATTGTGATCATGGCTGATCATCCCCAATCAATAACCCGTGCCTGCCTTCGCCCAATATCCCTTGATTCCACTAGCCCCTAGAGCTGTATCTAACTCGAACTCAGACGTAGTGAGGGGGAAGATGTTCTTGCCGCACAGCCCACCAGGTTCGCGGGGAAGTGCGAACTTGGTGGGCTGAAAAACCTGATTCCCTTATCCAGGACTCTGTGACTCCAAATTATGACTTCATAACTAAAACGTATCTCCCCTTACTGCTATTCATGTCGTCTACAAATGTATTGCCAACTTGTATTACTGCCCTCAATGAACTTCGCCCCCGAGGTTAGAAATTGAACAGACTTTCGGAGACTTGTGGGGAAAACATTCAAGAATTCTCTTCAGTTATCTGCAAATTGTGAGTGGTTAGTCAGAAGAGGCCGTTATCAGCCAGAATGATAGAGTTCGCAGTTACTTTCTTTCTTAATACGTCACCGTGCACCAACCTGGAACGAGAATGATGGATTAGAGTTTGGTGCTAATTGCTGGATGTAGAATTGTTTATAATGACTGTGAATACAACTGTCTTCTGTCGATGCTCAGGAGTGTGGCAGAGGACCCTACATCGTGATTTGAAGTTATGTATTTTCTGTAGTGCAGCGTATCAAGTTCGCTTTACATGCGAACGGTCCCAAGTTCAATCCTGTGCAGAAACATTTATTTTACATGCTTCACGGTGCGTCTGTCAATGAACCATTATAAACGTTTCGAATATACACCGTGGGCAGAGGTGCTTTTTCGTTTCATTTCGTGACCCAATCCACGTATCTACCTGTATTCATAACATATTGTGTAAAACGATTATAAAAATCATAGCTGAAGCTCGCCAAGAACAAAACACGCACAGATTTTTAAAATATGAGAAAAACCTCAAATTTTCCGAGTAGTAATTGTCCAATCAAATCACGATTGACATTTAGTCGGACGCCATTTGACCAATCACGCGCTTTGTTTCATGCTGCTAGGCAGCGAGCACACTGGGATCATGGCTGCCTCCTGATAACATCATTACAATAACAAGGTTTCGAAGGAATAAAGGGAATGCTAACCTTGCTGTTAATTTTGTTTTTACAACTGATTTATCTTTATAAATTTACGATGTTGTGAATTGTGAAATAAAAATGATAACTAAGAATGTAGATTTCCTTTGATCTGGGTTAGGGTGAGTCAGTCAGTCGGGCTGTCGGCCGGCCGATGGGTGCTGTGAGGGGTCGGTTTGACTGTTGGCCGGCCAGTGGGTGCTGTGAGGGGTCGGTTGGGCTGCCGGCCGGCCGGTGGGTGTTGTGAGGGGTCGGTTGGGCTGCCGGCCGGCCGGTGGGTGTTGTGAGGGGTCGGTTGGGCTGTCGGCCGGTCGGTGGCTGCTGTGAGGGGTCGGTTTGGCTGACGGCCGGCCAGTGGGTGCTGTGAGGGGTCGGTTGGGCTGTCGGCCGGTGGGTGGCTGCTGTGAGGGGTCGGTTTGGCTGCCGGCCGGCCGGTGGGTGCAGTGTGGGGCCGGTTGGGCTGTCGGACGGCCGTTGGGTGCTGTCAGGGGTCAGTCGTGCCGATGGCTGTCCGGTGGGTGTTGTGAGAGGTCCGTCGTGCTGTCGGTCGGCCGGCCGGTGGATGCTGTGACGGATTGGTCGGGTTATCGGCCGGCCGGTGTTGCAGCGAGCGAGCTGACGTAGCCGGCGCTATAGGGAATGGCATAGAACCTTTGCTGAAGGCGGCCCTGGTGGCGTGCAGGGCAGTGCTGCGCCCCACCATGTTGACATTCGGTGTAATCGTGGCGTCGATGGGCTCCTGCTGATGATGCAGAAGGGCATGCTGGCCGAGGTGGACTCGCTGAGCGGCCATACGTACGGAGCCCGCATCCGGTCGCAATGCCTCTCCAGCTCCTGTCGTAGGTAGCTCTGGAATGAGGGTTAGTTAAGATTAGGGATTGGCATTTTTCTCTCAATGGAAGATGCCTTAGACTTCCCCCAGTCTGGCATTGCCCGTCGCACTATGGCCGTGACCCACACTCTGCACACTGGCGAGCAGTGGGTTTCAGTAAACGGGGAAACGCACAGGAACTGCCCTGACCAATTAATTAGGCGGGTTCGGGAGCCGGTGAAACCCGGGACCTCTGCGGCAGTCTCGCTCAGCGAATACCTCCGGACGGACTCAAAATTGTATTCATTATGTTATTTTCATGTAATATGATGATATCAATACTATTACTAAAAACCCTATCTTGACCACTTTCGGTTTGCCTTTTTTTTATAAATTTGCGCAAAACGGTACCTTATGTCGCTAACCCAACCTACTCCCCCCAACCTACTCAACGTTCTCCTCTGCTCCAATCGCACCATGTTTTGTTCCGATAGGTGGAATATTAGAAAATTTGGGACGGTTTTAAAAATCATGAGATCAGCAGATTGGTCTTCTCGCCTGTCATTCACCATGAAGGTAACGCCTCTTCTGGGTAAGGTAAATTAAGGGGTCTAAGAGGCGGGGCTGTGTCGGAGGAAACCGCTGTGTGGAGTCGGGGGAAGTCGCTGTGCGGAGTCGGGGAAGCCGATTAGTGGTCGGGCAAGCTGCTGAGTGGAGCTGGGAGGTGCTCTGTGGTCCCTTGGACGGTGGTCGCTGAGTGGATCCCCCCCCCACACACACTCACTGTAGTGTGTGTACAAGCTACAATGGCAGATTGTATCATTACAGTGTTCGATAGATTCACTGATAGCATTAATTCAACCCCACGCCGCTTCCGTTCTGCCTACTAGTGTTTTATTTGCACTTATGTTCGTGACTTTAGATTACAGGACGGCAGCTGTTTATATTTCCCGGCCCGTCATTCAGAACTTCTTCAGTATTTCAAATGATTCCCACCCCGCCCACATAATATTTCTTGAGCGGGGCGCTGCTCCGATCCACTCCTTCCGGACACAATCAGAACCAACTCACCACCATTCGGTGGTGAGTACGTTTCCCAGAATGTGACTGGCTGGATCCGGTGAAAGCTCGTTGAAACCTGTCACCAAATTCTACTTGCGCCCACGAGGGGTAGACTTGCATATATAGACACAAAATTCTGGCGTAACCCAACGAGCCAGGCAGCACCTCTGGAAGTAAAAACAATTACTCCGTTTTGCGTCTATATTTGGTATAAACCAATATCTGCAGTTTTTATTATATTACAATTCCATGTATTTCAGCATCGCATTGCATTGACAAATCCTTGCTGGTTTCATACTTCATGTTACCCGGCGACTGCTAACGGAATTATTTCCGTAGTGTAGTGGTTATCACGTTCGCTTCACACGCGCAATGTCCCGAGTTCGATCCTGGTCAGAAACGTGATTTTGCCACTTGTTCCAGACTGTCCAGCGAGTGCTTCTCCCATAGTTGGCCAAAGTTGCCCAAAGACCTCTCGGTAACTATCGGGATTTGTTCAGCATTTTGAAAACACTCGATATAATGGAAACACGCACAACGCGGCTGGATGAAGTACAAGGTCATCTTGGTATCGCGCACGGGGCATGAAATACAACTATCACCATTATATTATCTCTGTGCCTGAATTTATCGCATGGTCTCATTCTAACTATTCCACCACTGGTCTGATTATTTCCCTCTTCGTTTCCTTCTCTCCAAAGTAAGTATCATTGTTGTGTCAGAAGGAACTGCTGAGACTGTAGAGTGGCCTCGACCCGAAAATTCACCCATTCCTTCTCTCCAGAAATGCTGCCTGCCCCGCTGAGTTATTCCAGCAATTCGTCCCTACCTTCCTTTAAATCCTTATCTGCATTTCCTTCCAGCACCGTTTCTGTAGTGTTGTGGCTATCACGTTCGCCTAACACGCGAAAGGTCCCTGGTTCGAAACCAGGCAGAAACATTCGGAAGTTTACGTCTCGTTGTCCCGAAGTGATATTGCAGGAAAACAACCAGACATTCATTCAAATAAACGCAGCAGCGGATTCGTCCACAACCGAGAGCCCTCGCGGACATCTCCAGAACCAGCGGCCACATTTCCAGAACCAGGGGCCACAGTTGAAGATTAAGGAGTAAGCCATTTAGAACAGAGACGAGGAAACACTTTATTTCTCACAGAGAGTGGTGAGTCTGTGGATTATTTTCCTCAGAGGGCGGTGGATGAATGTTTTCTGGATGCTTTCAAGAGAGAGCTAGATCGGGCTCTTGAATATAGCGGGGTCAGGAGATATGGGGAAAAGGCAGGAACGGGGTACCGATTGGGGATGATCAGCCATGATCACACTGAATAGCGGTGCTGGAACGAAGGGCTAAATTGACTACTCCTGGACCTATTGTCTATTGTCTAGTGTCTAGTGTCTAATGACATTCTTCCGTCTATTTCGATGCACGCATTCCGCAGCATCCCTGCATCCCTTATTACCCTGCTCTCCAGACTGCTTCCAAAAGTCCTTTGACAGATGACGGATCATTCCGGAAAAGCCGCTGTCATGTGAGAAAACAAACCGTTCCTGCGTAGACATGTATTCATGAATCAGCGCGGTATGCTGATGTAAAGGTCTCTTCACAAGTCCCTCAAAATAATTTTCTGTTCCTTTCTCAAACTATGATTCACTCTATACTTCGAAGAGTAAAATGCTGCCCGTGCTGCGGCTGCGCCGACGCACCCTGCAATCATATGGTCACATACTGTTGTCGTTTCATTAACGTCGTTACCGTCAATTCTACCGGATTGAGTAGAAGTAAGGAGATCGAAAAAGAGATTCGACAAGCAGAATTATGGACATGGACCTGCAAGACACAACCCGACTGCTCTGTAGAAAGGTATCCTGAAAAGAGGTGTGGCCCATCGAGTAAAGTTGATCGTTGCATTGTTTGCTTTATTTACACATAATCGTGTGCAGTAGAGCAGAGGATCGGCACGATTTTGAACTCTCAGCGTGGTCACCTCGTGGACACATGTGGTCATGAAATCATTACTGATAGGAATCGTTCTGTGACAACGAATTCCACTGTTTCACCACCCTCTGACTAAAGGCATTCATCCTCATCTCCTTCCGAAAATAATGTCCTTTAATTCTGATGCTTTGACGTAGAGTACAGGCCCAATGCCGGCAAATGCTCATCATATTTGAAACAACTCAGGGATGTTTCTTGTCAACCTCCTCGGGACCCTGTCCAGAGACGACAGCTCATCCTTCCTCTGACGTCATTCCCAAAATTGCTCACAATACACCAAATGTGGCCTGATCAACGCCTTATAAAGCTTCAGCATTGCATTCATGACTTTGTACTCTCGCCCTCTCGAAATAAATGCTTGCATTGCGTTTGCTTTCTTTACTATCGAATCGACTTGCAGATTATACTTAGGGAATCCTGCACCAGTGCTCCCATGTCCCTTTGCACATCCGATTTCTATATTAACTCCTCTTTTAGAAAATGGTCTACGCCTTTATTCCTCCGACCAAAATGCAATGCTCCACACTTTACTACACTATATTCCATCTGCCACTTCTCTGCCCACTCTCCCAACCTGTCCAAGTCTTTCTGCAAAGTCCCAGCGTTCTCTACACTAATTGCCAGCGACCTATTTTTGAATCATCCACAAACTTGGCCAAAAACTTTAAATCCCCTCATTCAAATCATTATACACAACATGAAAAGTAAGGCCCCAGCACCGACACCTGCGGAGTTCTGCTAATCACAGTTACTCAACCAGAACAAGCCGCCTTTATTGTCACACTTTGCCTTCTGCCATTCAACCAATCAGCTATAGTTGCCCTTGATACCATGGACTCTCATCTTCCTTAGCAGCCTATTAAAGTCTTTCTGAAAATATAGCTAAACAAAATCTACTGATTCTCGTTTGCATGTCCCGTACCCGGAGGTCCGGACGAAAAGCCGAAGCAAAGAATTAGAGGCCAAATAACCGAATGGAAACGAGGACGAAACGCCAAATAACTGAAAGCGTACAAAGCCGAAATGCCAACTAACCGAAATGGAGACACCCTAATTGCAAACTAACCGAAAGGGCGGGACTCCTTAAAGCCAACTAACCGAAAGGCTGCGTCGCCTAAAAGCTAACGTACGGAATGGCCGTTCTGCCGAAAGGCCACCAACCCGAAAGGCGGCGTGGCCAACAAGCCAACGAACCAATGCCGCTCAACGGGACAGTCAAATAACGGACATGTCGTTGCCAGGAGACGTGATTTGTCAGCGATTGGTCCAGACACCCGCGTCCATCACATCATTGTGGAGGGATGAACATTGTCCTACACCTTCGCTCCACTCGACCCACAGCCCGTCACAGTGCGGCCGCACGGGGAGACGAGGCGGAGGGTGTCCGTCGAAGAGTGCGGGCTGTCCCGAGGGATGCGCACCGTCGGCCGCTTACAACTTGATGGTTGTGTTCAATTTGTCCAGTCACCTATCGTTTGTGTGAGACAATGACCCCCACCCTCCCGCCGGAGGGGACGGAATGGGCGTCGTTTCGAGTCGAGGCCATTCTTCAGACTTGAAGACTAGGTCTGAAGAGTCTCGACCCGACACGCCACCCATTCCTTCTCTCCAGAGATGCTGCCTGTTCAGCTGAGTTACTCCAGCTTTTTGTGTCCATTTTCGGTTAAAACAGTTTACAGATTAAATTGTGTTTTGTGCGTGGGAGCTTGCTGTGTGCGTTCCGCAGGCAACCAGACGGTAATAAGTAAAACGTGCTTCTTGTTGTCAGGGGGGGGGGGGGGGGTGGGAAGTGGGAGGACATTAATCAGTACGTAGTCATGCAGACTTGTCATCGGCCCGCCAGGGAATGAGTGTATCCATCCATGTTTTAAAAGCGACTTACTATGCCCCGAGCCGCCTACCCCGCGGCCGGCGTGGGGGTGAATCACCAGGGTCCGGGGGTCGGAGCGGGGGAATCACCCTGTTGTGGGGGGTTGCGGTCCGATGGCAGTGCATCGCGGTCAGTGATTGTGGGTGGGTGGAGGGACCAGTCTGTCCCACACCACCACTCCACCCGACCCACAGCCCGTCACAGTGCGGCCGCACGGAGGACACGAGGCGCAGAGAGGCAATGGCCGTGGGAGAGTAGGGCTGTTCCGAGGGAAGCGCTGTTTAGCCGCTTGCAACGTGGTGCTTGGGTTCAGATTGCCCAGTCATCTATGGCTTGTGTGGGAAAATGACCACAACCTCCCGTCTTCACCGGCGGGAGGGTGGGGATCATTTGAATCCAAGCACTAAGTTGTAAGGAGCCGGAGGTGCGCATCCTTCGGGACAGCCCCCACACTCCCACGGCCTCCCTCCGACTAGTCTCCCCGTGCGGCCGCACTGCGACACGCTGTGCGTAGGGTGGAGTGGAGGTGTGGGACAATGTTCATTCCTCCACAGTGATGTGATGGACGTTGGGGTCTGGACCAATGTTGCCATGTCTCGCCCACCGGCAGCGTCATGTGCGTTATTTGACTTTTCTGTTGAGCGGCAAAGAATAAACCTAGCAATTATAGACCTATTAGTTTGACGTCAGTGGTGGGCAAATTAATGGAAAGGACACTTAGAGATAATAGATATAAGCATCTGGATAAACAGTCAACATGGATTTGTGCCTGGAAGGTCATGTTTGACAAACCTTCTTGAATTTTTTGAAGCGGTAACTAGGGAAATTGATGAGGGTAAAGCAGTGGATGTTGTCTATATGGATTTCAGTAAGGCCTTTGACAAGGTTCCCCGTGGAAGGTTGGTTAAGAAGGTTCAATCTTTGGGTGTTAATTGCGGAGTAGCAAGATGGATTCAACAGTGGCTGAATGGGAGATGTCAGAGAGTAATGGTGGATGGCTGTTTGTCAGGTTGGAAGCCAGTGACCAGTGGGGTGCCTCAGGGATCTGTGTGGGTCCACTGTTGTTTTGTCATGTTAACATCAATGATCTGGATCATGGGGTGTTGAAAATTGGATAAGTAAGTGTGCAGATGATACTAAGATAGTTGTGGATAATGAAGTAGATTTTCAAAGTCTACAGAGAGATTTGGGCCATTTGGAAAAGTGGACTGAAAGATGGCAGATGGAGTTTAATGCTGTTAAGTGTGAAGTGCTACATCTTAGCAGGACAAATCAAAATAGGACGTACATGGTAAATGGTAGGGAATTGAGGAATGCTGTGGAACAGAGGGATCTGGGAATAACTGCATAGTTCCCTGAAGGTGCAATCGCATGTAGATAGGGTGGTCAAGCAAGCATTTGGTGTGCTGGCCTTTATAAATCAGAGCATTGAATATAGGAGTAGGGAAGTAATGTTAAAATTGTACAAGGCATTGGTAAGACCAATTCTGGAGTATGGTGTACAATTTTGGTCGCCTAGTTATAGGAAGGATGTCAACAAAATAGAGAGAGTACAGAGGAGATTTACTAGAATGTTGATAGCCAGGGGTTCCAGCAACTATGTTACAGAGAAAGGTTGAACAAGTTAGGTCTTAATTCTTTGGAGCACAGAAGGTAAGGGGGGACTTGATTGAGGTCTTAACATTATGAAAGGGATAGACAGAGTTTGACGTGGATACGTTTTTTTCCCATTGAGGGTAGGGAAGATTACAAACAAGGGCATGACTGTAATGAGAATTAAGGGACAGAAGTTTAGGGGTAACGTGAGGGGAACTTCTTTACTCAGAAGGGTGGTGGCTGTGTGGAATGAGCTTTTCCAGCAGAAGTGGTGGAGGCAGGATTCGATTTAACATTTAAAAGTAAAGTGGATAGATATATGGACGTGAAGGAATTGAGGGGTATGGTCTGATGCAGGTAGATGGGACGTAGGGAAAACAAATGGTCGGCACGGACTGGAAGGGCCGAAAGGGCCTGTTTCCGTGCTGTAATTAAGTTTATATGGTTATATGGTTTATAAGAGATAATGGAGAAAGCTGCAGGCACGGGTTATTGATAGGGAGGGACGTCAGCCAGGATCACAATGAATGCGGTGCTGGCTCGAAGTGCCGAATGGCCTCCTCCTGCAGCACCAAGGATTCATTCTTCTATGAAAAGTGATGAAAAACCAGCAAGAAAAAAAGCGACGAAACTTAAATTCAGGACGAGAAAAGCGACTAAATTCCAGGACGCCATAAAGGTAACGAAATTTTTCAGCACGCAATAATGCGATGAACATTGCAAGGCAAAGTAAATGTGATGAAAATTCAGCATGTGAAATTGCAAGGATATTTTATGCGCTAAAAATATCGTGATAAGCGTTAAAATTCGTCACGAACACAGGAAAAGGCAAAAAAAAACACGAAAATTCAGCACACACGAAAAGCGATGAAAACCCTTCAGATGAAAAAAGTGATGAAAATTCGGTATCTAAAAGCGACGAAAATTCTGACATGAAATGCAACCAACATTCAGGATGCATAATGCATGGATTATTTTAGATGTGGAAATTTTCAGCACATAAAGCAACAAAAATTCACAAAACTGTCAAATAGCAAACGAAAATTGAACACGAGAAAAGCGGACGAAAATTCAGCATGCAAAATGCAACATAAAGTTCCAGGACCGAAAGGCGAAGAAAATGCAAAACCCCAAAAGTGACATAAATTCATGACGAGAAAAGCGACTAAATATCAGGACGTTCAATGCGATGAAATTTCAGCACAGGAAAATGTCGAAAATTCAGCATGTGAAAAGTGACGAAGATTCAGCACACAAAAATCAACGAACCTTCAGGATGCACAAAGTGATGAAAATTCAGGACGCTAAAAGCGATGAAAATTCAGGACGTGAATTGCGATAAAATTCAGGATGTGGAAAGCAACGGAATTTCAGCACAAGAAAAGCAACGGAATTTCAGCACAAGAAAATAAACGAAAATTCACCACGCGAAAAGCAATGAAAATTCAGCATGCAAAAATCGATGAAACTTCAGGATTTGAAATGCAACTAAAATTAGCATGCGAAAAGCACTGAAAATTCGGCATTCAAAAAGCGATGAAAATTCAGCATGCAAAAATCGACGAAACTTCAGGATTTGAAATGCAACTAAAATTAGCATGCGAAAAGCACTGAAAATTCAGCATTGAAAAAGCGATGAAAATTCAGCATGCAAAAACCAACAAACATTTTGGACACAAAATACGATAAAATTTCAGGAAGCGAAAAGTGATTACATTTCAGCACATGGAGTGCCACGAAAATTCAGCATGCAAAAATTGACGAACCCGAAAGGCCATGAAAATTCAAAGCACAAAATGCGACGTAAATTTAGGATGAGAAAAGCGACTAAATTCATCATGTTTAAAGCGAGGAAAACTCACTACATGATATGCGACGAAAATTCAGGACTCAAAATGCAACTAAATTTCAGGATGAGAAAACCGACGAAAATTCAGCACACAAAAAGCGATGAAATTTTCAAACACAAAATGCGACAAAATGTCAGGAGGCGAAAAGCGACGAAAATTCAGCACGCGAAAGCGATGAAAATTCAGCATGCAAAAAGCAACAAAACTACAGGACGTGAAACGTGACAAAAATTCAGTACACGAAATGTAACGAAAAGCGATAAAAATCCAGCACGCGAAAAGTGAAGAAAATTCAGCACACGACAAGTGATGAAAATTCAGGACGTGAAATGCGACAAAAATTCCGAACTCGAAAGGTGATGAAAACTCAAAGCACCAAAAGCAAAGCAATTTCAGGACGTGAAAACCTGCGAAAATTCAGCATGCAAAAAGCGATGAAATTTTTGGACGCAAAATTCGACAAAATGTCAGGAGGCGAAAAGCGCCGATATTTCAGCTTTCAAAAAGCGATGAAGATTCAGCAAACGAAAAGAATTGAACAAGTTAGGTCTTTATTCTTTGGAGCGCAGAAGGTTAAGGGGGGACTTGATCGAGGTCTTTAAAATGATGAAAGGGATAGACAGAGTTGACGTGGATAAGCTTTTCCCATTGAGGGTAGGGAAGATTCAAACAAGAGGGCATGATATGAGAATTAAGGGACAGAAGTTTAGGGTAACGTGAGGGGGAACTTCTTTACTCAGTGGTTGTGTGTAATGAGCTTCCAGCAAAAGTGGTGGAGGCAGGATCGATTTTAACATTTAAAAGTAAAGTGGATAGGTATAGGTTAATGGACGTGAAGGAAGGGAATGGAGGGGTATGGTCTGAGTGCAGGTAGATGGGACTAGGGGAAAACAAATGGTCGGCACGGACTGGAAGGGCCGAGAGGGCCTGTTTCCGTGCTGTAATTGTTATATGGTTATATGGTTATATGGCATTCGGCATGGCTTGTCGGCTACTCCGCCTTTCGGGTATGGTTGACGTTCCGGCAAAGCGGCCATTCGGGTAAATTTGCTTTTAGGCGACGCAACCTTTCGGTTTTGGGGGGTTGGCTGTTAGGCGTCCCGCCCTTTCTGGTTAGTTTGCATTTAGGCGCCCACCCTTCTTTTCGGCTTCGTACGCTTTCGGTTATTTGGCGTTTGGCTTTGTTTCCAGTTCGGTTATTTGCTTCCACTTATTTTGCTTTGGGGCCCCTTCTCGTCCGTCGGCGTCACGTCCACACATGAAGCAAAGCCTGTCCCCGCTATGAGTAAGACCTCCAATCCGTCCAATTGCCCAAACGCAATCAGGGTGGAACAAACATCGACTTAAACTTTAACTCTGCTTCTCTTGATCACATGGCCCTGCCTGACATGGTGTCATTTCACATCATAATTCGGGATCAGTTCCGTTTCTCTGATTCCGGGATCACTGTCGTCCATGTCCGTCCTAAGATACACACATCGACTCTCGTCAAAAATGTCCCTATTGCAGCCGAATTGTTGCGACCGGTAGCAGTCGTGGCCGAGTGGTTAAGGCGATGGACTAGAAATCCAATGGGGTTTCCCCGTGCAGGTTCAAATACTGCACGAAATTACCGGTATGTATGTGTAACTTTTGATGGGCCGTTGGTTCTCTGCTCCCAGAGTAAACGTCTAATTTATTTCCTGTGGTTTCCATGCTTCTTTCCTGTGGTTCCGCTGTGAATTTAAGTACGTCCACTTGGATATACAGTCGGGTGCAAGTATCCTGAACGCCGACTGGTCGTGTGCTGTGGACATCTGCACGCTGGGTCGAATTAACCTCATACAATTCCATTATTGAATCCTGTCCGAATCCTTGGAACCAGAGTTTGTGATGAGTAATGATTCAACCAGTGATTGAACTCCCTGGACAGGGACAGTCCATGCTGCTGTAAAAGTTCACTTTAAAAGATAGACAAAGTACAAATTCTTAAGACCATACAAAGCCTTAATTTAACGTCTGATGGGTGTGGACCTAGAGACCCAGAGGCAACAGTTTTGCGTCTGAATACTCCAGCAGCACACATAAAGAAATACCAGAAAACCGGGGTTAATACATCTTGAGACTTAATACCAATTGCATGAGGTTATGGACCGGAAACCATCAGCCACCTCCAAATGTGGTTTTTCACTCTTTGCCAAAAGCCAGTCATCCCAAGGGCATCCCCTGGCCCCTACTTTTCTGATTAACCTCTTCAACTTACAATAAAACAACTTGTAAGAGGGCTGTGAACTATTCAACACGTAAGAAAAAAACCTTGTCATGATGATTTTTTGCCTATTCCCATCATGCAATACTTTTTGCAACAGGAAAGCTTAAATATGACAACATTCGATTAATAACGCTCTTTCACTGCTTTACCTCTCTTTCCTCTGTCACAGGTATATTGTTCCTCAGGTAGACCAAAGCCCACGAGGAAGCGAATATGGGAATTCCCTTCCTAAAAGGGCAGTGGATAATTGAATGAAAACAATTTGAATTTCTATGAATATTTTGAAGTCGGTGGATAAATGATTATAAAGAAAGGTCACTGTGGAGTTTGGAATGCAATGCTGAGCGTATTATTAGACCTAGTTTGGTTAATTGTTTATTGTCAATTGTTTATTGTTAACTGTTTATTGTTGCGTGTTGTCCATTTCACAAAACGTCTATACATTATTGCAACGGTTCAATGGTTCAGTGGTGTCTTTATTGTCACTCGAAGCAACTAGACTGGAATACATTTTTTGCTCACAGTTTAGGGACTATCTCTGAACGTAAACACAATCGTTCCCGGTCAGTAAACAAAGTACAGATCAGCCTACTGTGTCCGTGTAAATCAGGCGCTATTTTATAGTCCCAACTGCAGATCCGCAAAGCTTCGGGATCGACAATTTGCGAACTGTGGACACTGTATATTATAAACTGTACAAGAGGATGAGAAGGCGTGGTAGAGGAACCGGTGCGCGGTCAGCCATGTATTAGGGAATGGAGAAGGACAGGGAGGGGGGGGGGGAGGGGGGGGGGGGGGGGGGGGGGAGATTGGAAGGAAATTGGGTTTATTGGGGAGAAAAAGGAAGGGGAAGTTCCCGTTGGGAAGATACAACACAAAGGTTGTTAGGTGCTTAAATTTGGAAAAGTTATTGTTCATACCGTTAGGGTTATAAGCTACAGTATCTGAATATGGGATACTGTCGCTGCATTTTGCTTGTGACCTCACTTTGATATTTCAGGAGGCACGGGACAAAAATGGTTAGTATGGCAATGGTAAAAGGTGTTAAAATGGTGAGCGACAGGGACACCCACTGGGCCTTTGCGTACCAAGTGCGTGTTGAGCAAAGCAGTCGAGTAATCCACGTTTCGTTTCGCCGATGTGCAGAAGCCCATATCGAAACCAGCGTATGCTGTAGAATAAGTTAGAGGAGATGCATGTGAACCTATATCTCACCTGGAAGGAGAGCCGCTGTCCCTGTATGGAGCATCGGGACATGTGTCTTCCCCAACGTTTGCAGGCAAAGTACTTGGGGATAGGACGGTTTGGATATGAAGGGATGAGTGGGTGAAGGATTTGCGGAGGGAGCTGTCTATGCAGAAGTTGGAAAGTGAGAACTGACTAGTGTTGGGATCAAGTTGGAGATGACGAAAATATCGGAGGATGGTTTGTTTCAAGCAATGCCCGGTGAAAGTGAAAGGTGACCAGGAAATTATCTCCTTGTTTCCTCTATTCGTTGAAATCCCTGAAACGATGAGTAAACCGATGGATTCATTTCGGTTCTTCATCTCCGGATATTTGTTTTTCCATTGCTGTTTCTTCTGAAACCCCTCTACTCACTCTACTGGTCGCGAACATCCGTCTGCCGTCAGAACATTGAACAGTAAAATGTGAATAAGCAGGTCACAAGGAGATGAAATGCGGCGAAACATCTCAAATCCGCCCATGAGCAGGTTGTATCAAAGCTCACTTTATTCAGGCAATCAGAGGGAACATTATCAATTACTTCTCCAGGCTACGTCGTAAAATACAAGGCGATAAGAGAAACTATGAGATTCAAAGAGGAGGAAGTACTGACACTTTTGAAAAATATAAAAGTGGATAAGTTTCCAGGTCCTGACAGGATATTCCCTAGGACATTGAGGGAAGTTAATGTAGAAATAGCAGGAGCTATGACAGAAATATTTCAAATGTCATTAGAAACGGGAATAGTGCCGGAGGATTGGCGTACTGCGCATGTTGTTCCATTGTTTAAAAAGGGTTCAAAGAATAAACCTAGCAATTATAGACCTATTAGTTTGACGTCAGTGGTGGGCAAATTAATGGAAAGGATACTTAGAGATAATATATATAAGCATCTGGATATACAGGGTCTGATCAGGAACAGTCAACATGGATTTGTGCCTGGAAGGTCATGTTTGGCAAACCTTCTTGAATTTTTTTTGAAGCGGTAACTAGGGAAATTGATGAGGGTAAAGCAGTGGATGTTTGTCTATATGGATTTCAGTAAGGCCTTTGACAAGGTTCCCCATGGAAGGTTGGTTAAGAAGGTTCAATCTTTGGGTTTAATGGCGGAGTAGCAAGATGGATTCAACAGTGGCTGAATGGGAGATGTCAGAGAGTAATGGTGGATGGCTGTTTGTCAGGTTGGAAGCCGGTGACCAGTGGGGTGCCTCAGGGATCTGTGTTGGGTCCACTGCTGTTTGTCATGTACATCAATGATCTGGATGATGCGGTGGAAAATTGGATAAGTAAGTATGCAGATGATACTAAGATAGGTGGTGTTGTGGATAATGAAGTAGATTTTCAAAGTCTACAGAGAGATTTGGGCCATTTGGAAAAGTGGGCTGAAAGATGGCAGATGGAGTTTAATGCTGATAAGTGTGAAGTGCTACATCTCGGCAGTTCTGACTCTCTCCATAATTATATTGAAACTAATGGTATTGTGATCACTGGTCCCGAAGTGCTCACCAACGCATACCTCCGTCACCTGACCTGCCTCATTTCCTAACAGGAGGTCCAGCACTGCCCCTTCTCTGGTCGATACCTCTATGTACTGCTGCAAAAAAACTATCCTGCACACATTTTACAAACTCCAAACCATCCAGCCCATATACAGAATGTGTTTCCCAGTCTATTTTTGGAAAATTGAAATCTCCCACAATCACTACCTTGTGCTTACTACTAATATCTGCTATCTCCTTACATATTTGCTCTTCCAATTCACGCTCCCCATTTGGCGGTCTATAATACACACCCTAAAAGTGTTGCTACACCGTTCCCACACTTCTCAGTTCCACCCAAATAGCCCCCCTAGACGAGCCCTCTAATCTATCCTGCCAAAGCACTGCTGTAATACCTTCTCTGACAAGCAATGCAACAACTCCCCCTCTGGTCCCTCCAATTCTATCACACCTGAAGCAACGAAATCCTGGAATATTTAGTTTCCAATCACAGCCCTCCTGCAACCATGTTTGACTGATTGCCACAACATCATATTTCCAGGTGTCAATCCAGGCTCTAAGTTCGTCCACCTTACTTACAATGCTCCTAGCATTAAAATATACACATTTTAGAAACCCACCATCCCTTATTCTCTGTCTATTATCTTTTTCATCTTTCTCGCCTACATTTTGTATCCGAGTGATTCCCTTCTTGCCTCTTGCCCCACACCCTGACCCCTAGCCCCCTCTACCCGAGTCCCTCCCCCCAGCCTTACTAGTTTAAAGTCTCCCCAGTAGCCTTTGCAAATCTCCCTGCCAGGATATTGGTCCCCCTCGGGGCTCAAGTGCAACCCGTCCTTTGTGTACAGATCATGCCTTCCCCAAAAGAGGTCCCAGTGATCAAGAAACTTGAATCCCTGCCCACTGCACCAGTCCCTCAGCCACGCATTTATCCTCCACCTCATTTCGTTCCTACTCCCACTGTCACGCGGCACAGGCAGTAATCCTGAAATCGTTACCCTTTTGGTCCTTCTCCTTAACTTTCCCCCCAACTCCCTAAATTCTCCCTTCAGGACCTCATCACTTTTTCTGCCTATGTCATTGGTACCTATGTGTACCACAACATCAGGCTCCTCTCCTTCCCTTATCAGAATCTGTTGTACACGTTCTGGCACATGCGAGACCCTGGCACCAGGGAGGCAAACTACCATCCGGGTCTCCCGACTGCGTCTACAGAATCGCCTATCCGACCCCCTAACTATAGAGTCCCCTATTACAATTGCCCTCCTCTTTTTGCTACCCTTCTGAGCATCAGGGCCGGTCTATGTTCCGGAGGCCCGGCCGCTGTTGGTGCCCCCAGCTAGGCTGTCCCCTCCAATCGTACTCAAACCCGAGTACCAATTTACCAGGTGTACGGTCACAGGGGTACTCTCTAGCCCCTGCCTCTGCCCCCTTGCCCTTCCTAACCGTGACCCACTTGTCTGCCTCCTGTGGTTTGGGAGTGACTACCTCCCTGTAGCTCCTCTCTATTAGCTCCTCACTCTCCCTGAGGAGACGGAGGTCATCGAGCTGCTGCTCCAGGTTCCTAACACAGTCCTTTAGGAGCCCCATCTCAACACACCTGGCGCAGATGTGGACGTCTGGAGGGCTATCAGATTCCCTGACCTCCCACATCTGACATCCAGAACAGTACACTGCCCTGGTCTTCATACTGCCCCCCCCCCCCCCCCCCCCCCCCCCTACACAGGATACAACAGCAACACAATACAAAGTACACAACAAACTGCTGGGATCTGACTGCCAATCAGCTGCTTACCCTGGTCCACTTCCCACCAATCAGCGGCTTCCTCAAAAATAAACAAAAAAAAAACACACTTCTCCAAATGGAATGTAATGGATTTGGTTAAGCTCCTGTGGGCCTCTGAAAAAACAAGCCCCGCGCTAGATTTTGAAGCTTACCGGTCGGGTGTCGCTCTTCCCCCTCCTCCTCTTCCAACGGCTCCTGTGGGTCTCTGAAAAAACAAGCCCCGCGCTAGATTTTGAAGCTTACCGGTCGGGTGTCGATCCTCCCCCTCCTCCTCTTCCAACGGCTCCTGTGAGCCTCTGAAAGAAAACAAGCCCCGCGCTAGATTTTGAAACTTACCGGTCGGGTGTCGCTTCTCCCCCTCCTCCTCTTCCAACGGCTCCTGTGGGCCTCTGAAAGAAAACAAGCCCCGCGCTAGATTTTGAAGCTTACCGGTCGGGTGTCGCTCCTCCCTCTCCTCCTCTTCCAACGGCTCCTGTGGGCCTCTGAAAAAACAAGCCCCGCGCTAGATTTTGAAGCTTACAGGTCGGGTTTCGCTCCACCCCCTCCTCCTCTTCCAACGGCTCCTGTGGGCCTCTGAAAGAAAACAAGCCCCGCGCTAGATTTTGAAGCTTACCGGTCGGGTGTCGCTCCTCCCCCTCCTCCTCTTCCAACGGCTCCTGTGGGCCTATGTTTTAATAAGTAACCACGAGATATCGAAGGATAACCCAGTCTTTTATAAAATAACATAGAGAAAATCCGGAGAAGCTGAATTTGGCGACTGCTGGATTGGTTTATTATTCGGACTGGAGAAAATATATGAGGGGCCGCAGAGCAAGACCGTGGGTGGATTTGGTGGAGTACAACTTGTGTCAGTTGTCGGCAGAAATGAAGTGTACCACATGAGGTGTGTATTTCTTTGTACGTGTATTTTGTGTAGGTGTACCTCGGTTGACGTGTAGGTTGATAGTTGTGGCGTTTCTAGTGTAATGATGGGTTAGGATAAGTCGAAGACAGGACAAAAATGTTTAGCATTTGCTAGAGTTAATTTATCGTCTGCAGATTCCTTTATTTAGTAGATACTTTGAGCATTGGTGGTGAGTGTAGGTATTGGTGGGGGTTGTTCTGGGATGCTGAAACTAACTGTTGAGCCATCCCGAAGTGTCGTGTTCCTAAGTCAACGAAACAACATTAAAGAGAGGTGCCACTTGATAATCCCAATGATATAGTTGCATCTGCACGAACATAATTATTTTATATGCTGGCTAACATGCAGGTAGCTAATTGTTGCCTATGGACTTTGTTATTGTCATAAGCATAAACCAATATAATCAGTTTAGTTATCTTTTTCTCTCAACCCACTCCGAAAAATAAGCTACATCTTCCTGGATTACACTTGGTAGGGGTATACTGGTGTGCTAAGTATAGCGCGCGCGCGCGCGCGTGCGTGTGTGTGTGTGTATATATATATATATATATATAGATAGATACACACACAATCATACACATACACGCCCAGAAGATGTTCCGAGTCTTGCCGTTATTAGCTGCGCAGTACTAGCGGGAATATGCGCGGACATTTTTAATCTCTCCCTACTCCGTTCTGAGGTACCACATGTTTCAAGATGGCCATCATCATACCAGTGCCGAATAAAAACATCTCTCCTGCTAAACGACTAACTCCCAGAGGCCTTGACATCCACCATTATGAAATATTTTGTCAGTCAGTCTGTCAGTCAGTTTTATTCGTCAAGTGCACATAAAGTGCAGCGAAATGAATTTGTCATCAGCGGTACAAAAAATATCACTAAATACACAATAAAAATGTAATACAAACATCCACCACAGCATTCGTCACTGTGGTGGAAGCACAACATTTGGTCAGTCCTCCTTCGTTTTCGCCCGTGGTCGGGACCACAACCCTCCGCAGTCGCCGCTGCGGGCGTCCAGATGTGCAGACAAGGTAAATCCAGAAAGCCCTGAATCGGTGGGGACACAAAAGATTGGAGAAACTCAGCGGGTGCAGAGCATCTCCAGCCTTTTGTGTACCCTCGATTCTCCAGCATCTGCAGTTCCTTCTTTAACAACAGTCCTGAATCGCTGCATCCCCAGCGGAGCCCGCGGATTCAAGATGGTGCAGGCCGCTGACCGGCCGTCGAAGATCTAACGTCCCCGCAGCGCCCCGGCCAGAAGCACCGCAGAACGCAGTGCCGGCGGTCTGAGCTCTTCTCCAGGGATCCCCGGCGAGGGATCCCGCTCCGGATGGTAAGTCCCCGCCCCGCCCGCGGTAGAAATAGGCCGCTGGCCGGCGATCGGAGCTCTTCTCCTCCGGGGTCCCGAACGAGGAATCCCAGGCTCCGGACGCTGCGCCAGCTGGAGCTCCGCAGACCGCTGGTTATGGAACGAATTCTCACCAGCAGCCTTGACCCACTGCAGTTCGCCTACCACCACAAAATGTCAACGGACGACTACGTAGCCCAAAACTCATCCTTGGAGCACCTGTATAAGACTGACACCTAAGACTGACAACGATTCATGGAATGTAACCCTGTCTTTAGTACCATTATACCATCCGAGCGTATTACCAGACTCGCCGGACTTAGAGACAGCAAACATCTCTGCAACTGGATCATCGACTTCCAGTCCAACAGAACCCAATCAATGAGTATAGGGGAAAATTCATCCTCTACGTTCATGTACAACGCTAGTTCTGCCGGGGTTCCGTGTGAGAGCCCTGGTACACTCATTGACAGCCCAATGGGGGCACCACACTGTGCGCTGCGGCCCGATACAGCAGCCTGGAGTCATATCATATTGGGCAGCTGGGCGCGATTAAAAAACCGCTGCCTCTGATGCTGATACCCATATTCAGAGCTTGAGAGTAACACGTTGTCTGTGCTGCTGGTGTGATGGGGTAGACAAACATTGTCCCGCTATGATTACGACTCCATCCCTCCAACTGCCCACACGGAATTCAGGGTGAAACAACATCGACCTAAACTTTAACTCTGCCTCTCCCTTATCACACAGCTCTGCCTGACATGGTGACATTTCGAACTATAATTCAGTAACAGTCCCGTTTCTCTGATTCCTGGATCAGTGTTGTCACTGGCCGTCCTAAGATACATTACTCGGTTGTCGTTAAACATTTCCTTATTGGAGCAGAATTGTTGAGACCACAGTAGTCGTGGCCGAGTGGTTAAGGCGATGGACTAGAAATCCATTGGGGTTTCCCCGCGCAGGTTCGAATCCTGCCGACTACGGGATCAGCAAATCTATGTGTATGTGTAACTTTGATGGGCCTTTGGTTGTCTGCTGCCAGAGTAAACACATAATTTATTTCCTGCGGTTCCAGGCTGCACACTGGGGTCGAATTAACTTCATACAATTCCACTGCTGACTCCTGTCCGAATCATTGGAACCTCTGTCTCATGCACAGGTAGACCAAAGCCCACGAGGAAGCGAATATTCGAATTCCCTTTTCCGAAAAGAGCAGTGGTTAATTGAATGAATAATATTTGAATTTCTATGACTATTTTGAAGTCGGGTAGATTATAAAGTATTGTGTGAAAGGTCACCGTGTTTTGGAGTGCAATGTTGTTTATTGTCAAGTGTACCGATGAACAGTGAAATGTATTTTGTTGCGCGCTATCCAGTTCACGAAAAGACTATACATGATTGCAATGGTTTAATGGTTTAGTGGTGTTTTTATTGCCACTCGTAGCAGTTAGAGTGAAATACGTTTTATTGTAAACAGTTTAGGGACTATCCCCGAACGTAGGCACAATGGATGCCGGTCAGTAAATAATGCACAAAACAACCCACTGTGTCCGCATAGATCCATTTTACAGTCCCAACTGCGGATCCCCCAAGGGTGATCGACAATTTGCAAATTGTGAAAACTGAATATTATAAACTGCACAAGTGGAGGGGAAGTCTTTGGAGAGGAGCCGGTGCGACGTCTGCCATGCTTTAGGGAAGGCAGGAGGAGAAGGACAAGGTGGGGGCGGGGTGGGGGGAGGGGGGTAGACCTTAAGGACATTGTGTTTCTTGGGGAGAAAAAGGAGAGTGAAGTTTCTGTTGGGAAGATACGGCAGGAAGGCTGTTTGGTGCTTAGAATTGGAAAAGTAATTTTCAGGCCGCTTGGTTTGCAAGCTACAGTCTCTGAGTATGGGATGGTGTTTCTCCATTTTGCTTGTGCCCTCACTTTGATAGTTGAGGAGGCGCAGGGCAGAAAGGTCACCTGGACAGAAATGCTACACTTGTCACTTTACCTCCCCCCTTGATTCCATTCAAGAACCCAAACAGTTTTTCCATGTGCGCAGAGGTTCACCTGCCCCACCTACAACCTCATCAGTTGCACCCGCTGCTCTAGATATCAGCTGCTCTTCATCGGTGTGACGAAGCGTAGGCTTGGCGATCGCTTCGCCGAACACCTCCGCTTGATTCGCAATAGCCAAGCTGATCACCCGGTGGCTCAGCACTTCAATTCCCCCCTCCCAATCCGTATCCGAACTTTCTGTCCTCGGCCTCCTCCATGCTCAGAGCGAGGACCACCGTACATTGAAGGAGCAACACCTCATATTTCGCATGGGCAGTTTGCACCCCAGCGGTATGAACATTGACTTCTCTAATTTCAGATAGTCCTTACTTTCTCCTCCCCTTCGCAGCTCTCCCTCAGCACACTGGCTCCACTTATTCCTTTCTTCTTCCGGCCCCCAACTCCCCCCCCCCCCCTCTCACATCAGTCTGAAGAAGGGTTTCGGCCCGAAACGTTGCCTGTCCCTTCGCTCTATAGATGTTGCATCACCCGCTGAATTTCTCCAGCATTTTGACGACCTTCAATTTTCCAGTATCTGCAGTTCCTTCTTAAACATGAAAGACTGATGTTATTTGTCTGGGATTGGTGGCTCTAGTGTACCTGATCGGGGTTTACCTACAAATCAGGGGCTTAGACCTTTGCATTGAGAAAGCCTCAGTTGAGGAAGTTAAGGTCGCCCACTACGACAACTGTGCACCTTTTCATAACCGTTGACATATATGTTGCTCTATCAGTTGTTATATTTTTTTGGAGGTCTACAGCTTAATTCCATTAGATTGTACCTTTCGCATTTCTGAGCTTTGTGGACGGATACAACTCTGAGTACCACAGTAACAGTGCCTCTGATTAGTAGGGCAACTCGTTCACTTATTTAACTTCTTTACTCTATCATGTGTGAAACATCAAAACCCTGAAAAGCCGAACTGCTCTTTCTGTCCCTCCCGCCAACAAATATTAGTAATCGTCACCATCATAGTTCCAAGCTCTGAAGCGGGCACTAAATCCTTTATGATGCAGGCTTTGTTTTGCACGCGAAAACTTGTGTTGAAATAAACACGCATCAACCATTCGGTTTCGCCACATCCTGAAACATCTCATTGTCTTCCTTCCGTTTATAGTTACCGGTAACAGCCTCTAACTTCCCAACAGTACTTCCATTTCCGCATCCCCAACGCCGGTTTCCACCACCCGTTCCAACTAATTGAAGCCCTCCCGCGTAGCACTACCGATCTCACTCAAAGTGCAATGTATCCTCCAATTCACGTGTCACCAGATCATTTTGTAAAGGTGAATTCTGCCCCAGAATAATTCTCAGTGATGAAACCTATGAATCGTGGATCTGGCATACTCCGTAGATTACAGCCCTCGTGACCCTGATATTCAACTCCAACTGAACTCCTCGGTCCATGTATTCTCTCTGCAACATGTATAATGACTTCCGGTTGTTCACCCTCCACGATGGGAATGTTCTATAGCAGCTCGGATTCAACTGGTACCGAGATAGCGCCTCATCTCGGAGGTATGTTCACGGCGAAAGTATATTCTGACTGCTCCACTAAGCAATGAGTTTCCCATCTCAATCGCGCTGTCTGCTCCCACACATTCCCGGTCTGCTTCCAAGCCAGGTCTAGTGCACGAGAACACACTGCTTATGATGCTGTCCTCCCCGCGTCTTTAACCCGCAACAGGGTACACTTGCTCTGCGGGAAGTGGGTGGGTGTCCAAATGGGATTTCTGTATCACTTCTACACCGTTGCCTGGTAGCCTTCTACTCCCTGCATGTACCTGTGGTACGACCACCTCACTGTAACTCCTAGCTATGACGTTCTCTTACTCCCAGACAATTCTGCGGCCCGCCATCTACAGTTCTCAACCGTCAATGAGGAGCTCCGGCAGTAGGCACTTCCTCACGGTCATGTCCTCGGGGAAATCCGATCTCACACATCCTGCAAGAAAAACATAATTATGTATTAACTGACATTTACAATGTACTGCAACTGGCGCACGCAAATTTAAGTATAAAAGAAGCGGTCTGAAACAGGACCGATCCGAAACATCACATATTCATGTTATCCAGGGATGCTTCTTGACCCGCTGCGTTACTCCAGCATTTAGTCTTCCCTACATAAAGCAGCATCTGCAATTCCTTATTTCTAAAGAAAAGCATCACTTTATTTCACTCTCAAGCCCGCACATAAGACTCTCAAGCCGATTGCAGATGGAGCATTAATCAAGAAAGTTTGACGTGCTGCACGTTGTGAGATTGAATGTAAGGTGAAAATATACAATTAGTGTCCAGGCCGTGAAAAACCTACAGAGGGATCTTGAGGTGCAAGTCTCTTAAGGTGCCAACACATGTAAACAAAGCATACGGTATGCTTGGCTAATGTAAGAGGGACTTTTGTGTTACACCTCTACCCTGACTCTCGTTTTACTTCGGGGCTAGCTCAGAGAGGAACTGACACAAAATAGCACATCTCGTAGATCTGTGTTGAGTTTCTCGAACAAATCGGTTTATTGAATGTCTTAACAGTGTGCAGTATTAATACTCGGGGAAACCCAAAGTACTTCAAAGATTCACAGTACCCATTGCATTTTTATATTCTCACAAAAATATGGTGACATGTGTATTTTACAATTTTTAAATGAGGCATCATTGATCATCGTCTCTGTAAAGTTGCACCTATGCCTTTCCCCAGAATTATATTTAACCTTATGCTCCCTGTTACTTAAAGAAAACTGCTCTCCCATTTGTATACAAATTGGCGCCATAAATGTCAGTAATCCTGATCAGTTTTATTACACTGGTGCTAGTTGATGCCTGCAATGTTATTTTAACTAAAGGAATTGTGCTGTGGAATCCATGCACCATGATCAATCTATTTATTGCCTCAGTAATATCCTTAAGTACCCAATGTTCCCACCATGCTTCCCCCGCATGTAAGACGTTGGGTTATACATACTAGAAACTACTCATATTCCTTATAATTTTCAAAAATTCCGACATCTCACTGCTTGAGGTTCTGAGGGTAAGCATGTGGAAGTGTTGAATCAGATTTAAAAGCCTTTCGATAGGCCCCATTTGTAATATTCCTTACAGTTATTTTCAACCCTTTACAGGATGGATGTGACTGCTCTGGAAATTATGCAGATGCGGTTTCCCAGAATGATAACTGGATTACAGGGTGTTTGTTAGAAATATAAATAAATTGAATTGGACAGACTTACATTGTGTTCCCTGGGGCGCCCGAGGTTGAGGGGAGAACTGCTAGATTTACTAGAACAGCATCCCTCTACCCATCAGACCTGCCCCCTCCATCGACTCCTTTAAGTCGAGGCTAAAAACTAATCTTTACTCTCAAGCATTTCTTGACGTCGTCTGAGTGAGGGCTATGTGTATGTATTTATGTATGTACTTAATCTATGAACCACTGCTGTATAACGTTAGTACCTCCACCAATGTAAAGCACTTTGGCCAACGAGAGTTGTTTTGTAAATGTGCTACATAAATAAAAGTGACTTGACTTGACTTGACTAGATGTATAAAAAACTATGAGAAGCCAGGATAAGATAGGCCATCACAGCGCTTTCCCTGGAAATAATAAACGCTGGAGGGCAGAGATTTTATGTAGGTGGGGCAATATTGAACGGAAATATGCGGCATAAACTCTTTAACGGTGAGAAATGTGACCGACAGGCGCGCTGCCAGGCGTAGTGATGATTCAGAACGGCAGTGGTATTTAATAGTTTTGGATAGCCACGTGGATAAACAGGGAATGGATGGATATTAATTATGTGCAGGCAGATAAGAGCTGGTTTGCGCATCATATTTGGCGCGGGCATTGTGAGCTGTAGGGACTGTCCATAAACTCTACTGTACTGGTAGTTTATTGTGTATTGAGTGTTCTTGTGTTCTTGTGTGTTCTTGGGTGTAATGTTTATTGTGTATTGTGTGTTCTTTATCATTGTACCGCTGCTGGAAAATTCATTTCACTTGCACTTAATGTGCAATGTGACGAAAAAAACCGTATTGTATTGTATTGTATTTTACTATGTTCTAAGTCAAAGTACTACAATTGCCTTCGAAAATCAACCTGCACCTCACATAGCAGTGTCCAACACGGCCACTGCCAATACGCCGCTCCACCTTACATTTCCCTCTTTGTATTGGCTGCCATGCGTCGCAATGAGCCAGACAACCGCTATTTCGCAAATTTCTCGCTGCTGCTGTGCTCCACGTGCGACGTTGGAAGTAACTCGTGGTTGTACAATCACGGAGGAAGTTTGTATTTCCTTCTACCTGTGCAAATGCGATGTCGTTCGAAATAAGATGGTTTCTGTTGGACCTGAAGAAGACATGGTGCGCATAATTATTTTATTTTCAGCATCTGTGTTACATCAACTGTTGAATCCTCCAGCGTTCTGTAAGTAAATGGTTAACCATAGCAACTTGTTCGAGGAATATCAATACCGCAAATCTCCATCGGGACTGATTGTGTCATCGTAAGTTGTATCCCTCCTATAAAAAAACGTCGCTATTAATGAGGTATAACGGCTGTAGAGTGAGCGATACCGCCAGTTCTGACTGAGAATTCCTGCTCTACACCGGGGAGAGGAAGGAGCGATCTCTGGAAACAGGAGTGTGTGCTGCGATAGCAATGGCTCACCAACTGAAAAGAGCGGAACTGGTTGTTGGAACGGATAAAAAGGTTTTCTGGTTTGCCGAATATATATTTGCAAATTATGACTGGTTGACGGTAGATCTCCGAATTATCAGTGCACTTTCGACCATTCAAGTGATTTACTATCCGATCCTCGCTATTACTGCTGTTCCTCGTAAGTTTTCATTTCACTTTTAATAGTATAAACAGCATCTGATTGTATTTTGTCTTGTTATCTGTGCAGCATTTCTTGCTGTCTTTAACCATATAACCATATAACAATTACAGCACGGAAACAGGCGCTCTCGGCCCTTCCAGTCCGTGCCGACCATTGGTTTTCCCCTAGTCCCATCTACCTGCTCCATTCCCTCCATACCCCTCCATTCCCTTCACGTCCATATACCTATCCACTTTACTTTTAAATGTTAAAATCGATCCTGCCTCCACCACTTCTGCTGGAAGCTCATTCCACACAGCCACCACCCTCTGAGTAAAGAAGTCCCCCCTCATGTTACCCCTAAACTTCTGTCCCTTAATTCTCATGTCATGCCCTCTTGTTTCAATCTTCTCTACCCTCAATGGGAAAAACGTATCCACGTCAACTCTGTCTATCCCTTTCATCATTTTAAAGACCTCAATCAAGTCCCCCCCTTAACCTTCTGCGCTCCAAAGAATAAAGACCTAACTTGTTCAACCTTTCTCTGTAACAGAGTTGCTGGAACCCTGGCAACATTCTAGTAAATCTCCTCTGTACTCTCTCTATTTTGTTGTCATCCTTCCTATAACTAGGCGACCAAAATTGTACACCATACTCCAGAATTGGTCTTACCAATGCCTTGTACAATTTTAACATTACTTCCCTACTCCTATATTCAATGCTCTGATTTTTAAAGGCCAGCACACCAAAGGCTTTCTTTACCACCCTATCTGCATGCGATTCCACCTTCAGGGAACTATGCACAGTTATTCCTAGATCCCTCTGTTCCACAGCATTCCTCAATTCCCTACCATTTACCATGTACGTCCTATTTTGATTTGTCCTGCCAAGATGCAGCATTTCACACTTAACAGCATTAAACTCCATCTGCCATCTTTCAGCCCACTTTTCCAAATGGGCCAAATCTCTCTGTAGACTTTGAAAATCTACTTCATTATCCACAACACCACCTATCTTAGTATCATCTGCATACTTACTTATCCAATTTTCCACCCCATCATCCAGATCACGGATGTACATGACAAACAACAGTGGACCCACACAGATCCCTGAGGCACCCCACTGGTCACCGGCTTCCATCCCGACAAACAGCAATCCACCATGTCTTTGTTCATTTGCAGTTGCTGAATTTACTTGTCCACCGATACCTGCCATCTGTGCGCTATTAGCGTTTGCTTAATCCAGCCACTTTCCTATTAGGAGGTTCGTAGGTTGCCTTGAATTGCTAAATTTATTTCTGCTCCAGAGTATACACTCCTCCACTCCATGCGTTCACTGCAGCTGAAAGCTGTATCTTTTTTTCGAATTCCAAGACTGCAGTGTTGTAAAGAGATCTAAATACGTTGCCTAAATGCAAGCGCGTATCGGGGTTACCGTGGTAATAACAAGCCACTGAATATAATAACAATGGCGGGGAAATTAACGAAAAACTGTCTGAACGACAACATTAACTAACCACCGATGCCACAGATGTTCGTGCACACTTCAAATTTGCTATCTCTCAGTTGCTTTCGTATTAAAATACTGAATACACAGTGCTAATGGTGAAGAACCCATCACCGATCCGTGTCATCCACCAGTAATCATTGGCTGCTGATCGCACAAACGAATCTCCGGCGCTTACCTCGAATGATTTGGATTCAATAGACTATAGACAATAGGTGCAGGAGTAGGCCATACGGCACTTCAAGACAGCACCGCCATTCAATGCGATCATGGCTAATCATCCACAATCAATACCCCGTTCCTGCCTTCTTCCCATATCCCCGATTCCGCTATCATTAAGAACCCTATCTAGCTCTCTCTTGAAAGTTTCCAGAGAACCGGCCTCCACCGTCCTCTGAGGAAGAGAATTTCACCGACTCACAAATCTCTGTGTGCAAAGTATTTCCTCATCTCCGTTCTAAATGGCTTCAAATAGCAACCTCTCCAGCATCCCATAGGTACTAATCTGAACTACTTCTGCTAGCAATTTAATTGATTCCACGCCAGCAGGACCAGAGCAGTGAACCGTTCTCAACCTCCTTCAACCCTGTCATAGATCATAGCAGCAGAATTAGGCCATTCAGCCCATCGAGTTTACTCCATCATACAATCGTGTCTGATCTATCTTTTTCGCCCAACCTCATTTTCCTGCCTTTTCTCCACAACCCTTGACACCAGTACTACTCGTGTATCTGTCCATCTCCGTCTTAAAAATATTCAATGTCCGGCACAACAGCCATCTGTGGCAATACATTAAACAGATTCACTACCCTCTAAAGAAGTCTGTCCGCATCTACTTTCCAAAGATGCATTATTTTATTATATCTCAATTTGTGCTACACTTTCCCAATTATTGAAACACGCTCTACGCATTCGCTCCATTCCACACCTTTCACTATTCTGCAAGCTTCACCGAGGGCCCGCTTCACCCCTCTAAACCGCAGCGAACATAGGCCCCTATCAACCGCTGGATCTTTGTTGTAAACCTCCTCTGCTCCCTCATCCACTCTCAGATATGGGGCTCAGAACTGCTCATATTACTCCAAATGCGGTCATGGCAGAGCATTATGATCCTCAGCATTACAACCCTTTTTCTGCTCTAGCCTTCTCGAAATATTGCATTTGCCTTCCTACTACCGATTCAACTTGCAAATTAACCCGTTGGAAAACCTTCACCAACTCTCCGAAGTCCTATTGCACCACCGTTTTCTGAAACCTTCCCGTTTCGAAAATAATCTACGCCTTTATTCTTACTAGCATAAATTCACCACACCAGACTTTGCTACACTGTATTCCATCTGCCAATTATTTGTCCACTCTCCAACCCCGTCCAAGACTTCCTGCTTTCCCTACACAGCTGGCCCTTCCGTCTAGCTTTGAGTTATAGCAAACGTGGACATGAAACCTTCCGTTCCCTTATCCAAATCATAGAAACATGGACACATAGAAAATAGGTGCAAGAGGAGGCCATTCGGCCTTCGAGCCAGCACCGCCATTCATTGCGATCTTGGCTGATCGTCCTCAATATAGAAACATAGAAAATCGGGTCATTACGAAACAATGGAAGAGTAGCGTCCGCAGCATCAACACCCTGCGGAACACCGTTTGTCACAGGCAGACACCAGATAAAGCTCCCTTATTCCAATTATTTGCCTTCTACCATATCAGCCAACCTGTATCCGTGGTGGCATAGTCCCTCTAATATTATCCCCCTCCTTTAGCAGCCTCAAGTGTGGAAACTTATCAATTGTATTTTGAAATCCTAGGAAACATCAAACACTGATTGTCTGTCCTGATATTTAATCCCTTTAAAAAATCCAATAGATTCGTCACTAGCATTCTCATCTCAGTGCTGTTTAGCGCACTGGATACAGAATAATACTTGGTCCCAGACGAATGTTTTATCGCAGGTTCATTACTATCTCTTCAATGTTTTCCATTTTCTAACCCTTGAGATCGGATGAATTATTCTGTTATTCTGCAGCCATGTCCTGTCAGATTCAAACATTCCGCATAATAATTCGTAGTCTCACCCTTGATAATGCTGTAAAATATGCCGCATTTACAATCCTATCTCAAGTGTTTACATGGCCGGAACGCTGTTTATTTTCCTCCCTACGCCACGTCACTTGACCTCAATTTTCCCAGTGTACGGTTCAAGTTGTCACTTTTTCCAAGCTTTCATCGGTTTCCTTCAAAACACTTTGTGAATGAATGTGGAGTACTTGTTTTAGTTCTCATGGATGTTTGCGCGACATTTTGCAATTTGAAGGAATCTGAAAACAGGAAAGTAAGTGGCGAAATGGTAACATTTATGTCTGGCAGTGAACTAATCAAATCCTGGGGATTCTGCCTGCTTACCAGGATAATTGGCTGCTGGCCCACATACAAATATAGCGCGAGTAGAGAATTATTAGCAGCAGGAATCTAAACTTAATTTCAGGATCAATATAACCATATAACAATTACAGCACGGAGACAGGCCCTCTCGGCCCTTCCAGTCCGTGCCGACCATTTGTTTTCTCCAAAGGTACAATATATGTGACATATGTTGTACCTTTGCTTATGCAACGTGTCTTTGAGGCATCCCGCAGGTCTCATATAATTCTGACCTTGCAGAACGTATATTCATCAGGAATATTTTAGCTTGCTGCGTCCTTTGTTTTAGTGTGTGCCGAATATTACTTTTTTTTACGATTACTATTTCGATTAATTGCAACAAAACCATTCACTACAACGTATTCCAGGAAATTATAATGTCTTTATTGTTCAATACAGAAACACCATTTCAATCTGATATTTTAAATCCCTGTTTATTCCATTCCTGGCAGTGAACGTGATGACGATCATGGTCCTGTCCCGTGGAAAGTGCGGTCTCTCCAAAGGAGTCACTCTCTATCTGATCGCCATGGCGACGGCAGATCTACTGGTCGTTGTCATTGACCTGATACTGAGGCAGATACCAATTGCTTTCCAGCACCGTATTGTGTTCTTGGGGAACGTCCCCGTGTGTAATATCCACGCTGTCCTGCTTTATGCGACGACCGACTGTTCTGTGTGGTTCACGGTCACGTTCACGTTTGATCGGTTTGTCGCTATTTGTTGTCAGAAGCTGAAAAGTAAATACTGTACCGCGAGAACAGCTGCCGTGGTTGTGGGGACAGTAATCGTGCTGAGCTGTTTAAAGAACATATTTTGGTATTTCATGCTCACAGGGGATTATGGTCATTTTAATGCCCCTTGGTTTTGTAGAGCGGTGCGAGGTGTCCATCGGTCAGTGGTCTGGGGATCAATCGAGCTCCTTCATTATTTCTTGACCCCTCTGATCCCATTGGTGCTGGTTCTCCTGCTTAACGTTTTAACCATCAGACATGTATTTGTCGCCAGCAGAGCCCGCTGTAGGCTCCGGGTTCCCATCGGCGGGGAGAGTCGCAGCGACCCAGAGATGGAGAGACGCAGGAAATAGTAAGATTAAATGAGAACTTACCAGTTCGAAGTTTGATCTGTATTTTATGAGGAGTTACGATGAGGGATTACGTGAAGACCCCGTCCAGCACGCATGCGCGACATTTCTTCAAAGCAGCGGTGTGGATTCACAGAAAACACAACAATTGAAATAAATATAGTAAAGAAAAAATAAGAACTTAATTACCAGTTGATCTGTATAATAGAGGGTGGGAGCGGAGGGCACGTAATCCCTCATCGTAACTCCTCATAAAATACAGATCAAACTTCGAACTGGTAAGTTCTCATTTAATCTTACTATTTTACTTCGGAGTCACGTGAGTGACTACGTGAAGACTTCAAAGCTCTGTGAATCCGAACCGTGAACCAGCTCATGCTTCACTCACTGCCTGAAGACCTTAGAGGGAGGAAGCATGTTTATACAATCAACAATAACCTGTTTGTGAACAAAAAAGGTTTATTAATAACAACAAAAAACAGAGAGCTCCCCCGGGCTTAAATTAAATATTATCTGCAGACTCTAAAATTCTGTCTGCAAATGTAGCAGGCTCCGCCAGCGGCTTATTATAAAACCTTTGGAAAGTTCTCTCCGAGGACCATCCTGCTCTGGCCAGAATATGGTCCATAGGCACATCCATTCGCCTAGCCGCCGACGTAGATGCAGCCCTGGTGGAATGAGATTTGTAAACAATAGTATCGATTCCCGCGGACTTAAGCACCTGCTTGAGCCACCTTGAAATGGTTTGGCTCGTCACCTGACCATGAGGCTTCTTGTGGCTTATCCATAAGGCTTTTTTCTCTCCCTCTTAAGTTATATGTTGTGTCTATGTAATTGGCGAGATGGGTCTTGGCACACAACCGTGGGTCAGGTGAATATGCCCGGAACTCCATTACTGGAGGCGTGGTACCTGGTCTAGATTGTTTGACCAGCCCCTGAATGTGAAATGTGATACAGTCCAATGACTCTGTCATGCTGTCCAGCCTCAGAAGGTGGAGGGACTGTACCCTTTGAGCTGACACTAGTGCCATGAGCATGACTGATTTCAGTGTAAGTTGTTCCAGCGTGAGTGACCTGGGTGGTGGCCATCCCCTAAGGTACGTCAGTACAATGCTGACATCCCAGATCTGAGTGTACCGAGGCCTAGGGGAATTGGTGTTAAAAATGCCCCTCATGATTTTGACCACTAGTGGATGGGACCCCAAAGTCAGTTGTCCTGCTGCTGGAACCAAATAAGCTGACAACGCACTCCTGGCTGTATTAATGGCGCTGTAGCTGAGTCCTTCTCGATGTAATCCAAGCAGAAACTCCACAACACTGGTGGCTGTAGCTGTAGTGTAGGTAGTTCCTGTTTTGGAGCAATACCGTTCCCATTTTCTTATGTTGGTCAGGTATTGTCTCCTGGTGGACTCCCGGTGGGATGCGGCCATCATGTTGATGGCGTCCTCAGACAGTCCCAGGCCCAGTAGAGGTCTTTTTAAAATCTGCAAGCCAGGAGATTGACTCTGTCATGGCACGGGTGACTAATGCCTGACACTGGGCGGATTAATAACTGTCGACTGCTGGGGAATTCCAACGGTGTTTCAATAGCCATATCGAAAGCCACTGGGAACCATGGCTGTGTAGGCCAGTCAGGTATTATCAAGATTCCTGAAGCAGAATCCAATTTAATCTTGCGTAATACCCGACTGATGAGGCAGAAAGGAGGGAAAGCATAAAAGAACATTTTCCCCCAATGCAGCGAGAATGCATCAACTGCTGCTGCCTCAGGGTCTGGTTCCCAAGCGACATACGTTGGTACCTGGTGATTCAGCCTGGATGCAAATAGATCGATATCTGGTGTGCCATATTGCTTAGTAATTTCAGCAAATACTTTGGGATTTAACATCCATTCGATGTTATCATTGAATCTGCGTGACCTGGTGTCTGCCACTGTATTTTGCTTACCTGGTAGGTAAGTTGCTGATAACCAAATATGCCTTTTAACACACCATTGCCAGATTAGGTTGGCCAAATTGTCACACGATATCGACTTTTACACCACCCATGTGATTGATATAAGCCACCACCGTGGTATTATCTAATTGCAACCGGACATGTGCATGATGCGTATTAGATGAATATGCTTTTAACCCATAAAACGCACCCAACATTTCTAAGTAGTTGATACCCCGTGTCTGTAGGCAAGATGATTCAAATTTACTCCATCTGCCCCCTGTGTTGGATTGCATGTTAGTTGCTCCCCAGCCCAAAGCACTGGCATCCGTTTGAATGGTTAATACTGGGTTGGTGATTATTATGGGACTGGAGCTGAGCCTTACGTTCCTTGCCCACCATTGTAACTCTGGAATGGATTCAGCAGTTAAACTCATAGCTCGGTCAAAGTGACCTGAGTTTTGCTTTAGTGCATGCACTTTTGCTCTTTTCAAATTTTGATAGTGCAAAGGCCCAAATTGTACAGCTGGAAAAGCTGCTACCATTTTGCCAATAACTCTAGCTACCTCCCGTATGGTTGGCTGATGTTTATTCATGAGTTCGTTGCATGATAGCGCCAATTCTGATGCTTTCCCCTTCGGCAGAGTTACAATCATGCGAACAGTATCAATCGTAAATCCAAGATAGTCCATGACAGTGGACGGTGTAAAATTGGATTTATCTGGATGTATGACAAACCCCAAAGTTTCAAACAAACGTTTGGTGGCTGCTACTGCCAGAATGGCTGTCTCCAAGGTTTTTTCCCACTATTAAAATGTCGTCCAAATACGCCATGACTATATGCTTTTGTTTCCTCAATAATGCCAAGGCAGGTTTTAAAGGTTTTAGTGAACAGCCTTGGAGCAGAGGTTAGCCCATTTGGTAAGGCTTTAAATTGCCATAGCTGTTTCATCCAGATACATTTTAAGTATTTTCGATGCTCCTTATGTATGGGTACTGAGTAGTAGGCATCTTTTAAATCAATGCTTGCTAAAAAGTACCCTCTAGAAACCAATAGTCTGGCTGTTTCAAAAGTATCCATCTTGAAATGTATATACCTGACAGACTTGTTTAAAGTAGTTAAGTCAATGATGATGCGTCGTCCACCATCTTTTTTGATTTTAGTGAAAATATTAGACACAAATTCCAAATTCTTTCAATGACACCTTTTGCTTGTAACCTCATCAGTTCAGCTTGACCCTCTTGTTTCTCTTTGACTGAGAGGGTGAATACCCTTTTGGGTATATGCTGAACTGGTGGAATGTTTTCATGAACAAAGTCAATTTTGTAGCCATGAACGCTGCTGAGTATATACTTGTCACTAGTGATGGATTCCCATGCATCCAAAAAACAAGTGCAATCTCCCCCCTGTTAGTATAGAGCCCCTACTGCTCATATGCTGAGAGGAACCAGACCCACCTACCTCCATGGTTATTGGTGCTTCTTCTTCTGCCTCTTCGCTGGGCGATGAGGCGTCTGCTGGCCTGTAGAGGGTTGATGTTGATCTTGATGTTGTTGGGGGTGGCGCATTTTCCATGGGGTCCGCTCTGGGCCCTGGCCTAAAAAAGGCTTACGGGGAATGGTTGCGGACCCCGAGCTTTCACCAGTCCCATAGTGTGGTTGACGACTGGTGGACGCCATGGGGTACTGCCGCCTGGGTTTGTTAGGTCTGCTCGGTCCTAAACCTGCCCTCACGAGACCAAAGGTCTTGGATTCTTCCTCTAGGTCTTTCACCTTTTTTGGAAGGTCTTTCCCAAAGAGCAGAATAGGAGGTTCTGAACCCGGTGTTTTGCAAAGTCCCGCAAAATTTAGGGTTGAGGGCAGGCTTGATAACTTCCTTCCGTAAATTGTTTATTTCATATTGAGTGGTGCACAGCAGAGCTAATGTGTCTTGCTGATTTGTGGAGATGTCCACACCATCAATGGACCAAGCATAAGATGTTATTCCTGCAGTCAGGAGTTTAAGGATTTTCTGGAGCTTCAACTCCAGGTTCCTGATGTTTCTGCCCCAAATGTCCCCAAATTTGGCTGTTTACAGCGGGTACATTCAATGATGTACAATTTACTGGGGCTGTATATAGTTCAAGAGCCTCATTGACCACCTGTTCTTGTAGGGTTTTGAGGACAGGTGGTTAATGCTGGCTGCAAGTTTCGGCTCTAATGGCCGACCCGCTTGTGGAATGGACACGTAGCGGTTGACCACACCCAGCAGCTCTTCCTGATCCTGTACACCCTGCGTACTCCCGAAATCTTCAGCCAGTGACCCCTCTTCTTGACCAGCCCAGACCTGGTCGCCAATGCTGCCTTCAAAAGAAGGTGAAGCAATGGCCAGTGCCGTAAAAGGCACTGCGGGAGTGCCTGAACTCCCTTGGCGAGGCTGCTGCTGCTCTCTCAGCAGATCTCGCTGGAGCAAATGCTCCATAAGCCGTTCCATGCGGCTTAGGCGGCTGCCTGTGTCGCTCTCGAGCGGTGAGGCATCTTCATCCGAATCGTCGGACACTACCGCCCGGTTCTGGCTGCAGGTACCTCCAGCCCGCTGCTCAGGCAGCACTAGCGGTGCTGGGCTCGGCTCGGTAGTTATACATGCCGCCTCTTTCCCCCCCTCCAAAGAGCATTTCTCAACGGAGGACGAACGGGGCGAGCTGCAGATTTCTTTCCTCTGGCCTTGCTCATTCTTCCTGGAACACAAGCACCACAGAGAAAAGACACACGGCCACGGTAAAACTTACCTGTCGGCCCGACATTTCGATTTGTAGCGGGAGCGCCTTGGACTCCCGTCCGTCGCGGGTGCACTGCATGAACGCTAATGTCGCGCATGCGTGCTGGACGGGGTCTTCACGTAGTCACTCACGTGACTCCGAAGTAAAATCCCTAATTTTACTGCTCGTGGTCTCGGGGAATTTCATCCTATTATGGGCAATGTTTACAGTGTATTCAATGTGGATCCGACTGTATCTTTCCTTCGCTGCGACTCTGCAGCCACCAGATTCTGTACGAGAACTGGGCTCAATGCTGCAGCTCCTGAGCTGTTGCACAAACACTGCCCTTTACGCCGTGACCCAGACTAATTTCAGGAAACAGCTAAAGAAATTGGTGAAATCTCCCGTCAATCTAATTGCAGTGCGCATACAGCGCTGAGATGATCTAGGAAATCCGTAGCTGCACCCAGATCCTCACCACCCCTTTTGGTCCATGTCCCTCCCGTGCTGACCAAGTCAGTTGCGTCACTCTGTCTCCACACATTGCATCGGTCCCAGCATCCACGGTCTGATCGGTGTCACGCCTCTTCAACATAGCTCCTCGAACGTGAACGGCATTATCGTTTCATCGCTGAAACCTCGCACGTCCCGCATTACCTGTGACAACGGCTGAACATATTCTCATTTTGTGAAATTGATTCACTCTCTCTCTCTCTCTCTTTCTCTCTCGCTCCCTCTACCCCCCCCTCTAACTCTCTCTCTGTCTCTCTCTCCCTCTCTCTCTCTTTCTCTCTCTCTCTCCCTCTCTCTCTCTGCCTCTCTCTCTCTCTCTTTCTGTCCCCCCCCTCTCTCTCTCTCTCTCTCTCTCTCTCCATCTCTCTCCCTCTCTCTCTGCCTCTCTCTCTCTGTCTGTCTCTCTCTGTCTCTGTCTCTTTCGCTCTCTCTCTCTCTATCTGTCTCTCTCTCTCACTCTCTCACTCTCTCTCTCTCTCTCTCCCCCTCTCTCCCTCTCTCCCTCTCTCTCCCTCTCTTTATCTCTCTCTCTCCCCTGAATGAGGCGGCAAGAAGAGACAGATAAACAGCTTGACGCAAGCGGTGTCCTGATGTATGCGAAGTAGGTGGGAAATGTAAACTGAGCTCGGATGACCAGGCATAGTCGTGTGCAGAGCCAGAGCAAACCGAGGGCCTAACCGACACTCCCGACTACATTCTAACTTTCAAAGTATTTGTTTATTTCTCATAGAAAGCGAGAGTGAGAGCGAGAGAGAGAGAGAGGGAGAGAGAGAGAGAGAGAGAGAGAGAGAGAGAGAGAGAGAGAGGGAGAGAGATCGAGAGAGGGAGAGGGAGAGAGAGAGAGAGAGAGAGAGAGAGAGAGGCGGGCAGAGGGAGAGATTGAGAGAGGGAGAGAGAGAGAGGGCTGGGGGGAGATGGGGAAGAGGTGGAGAGAGGAGGGAGATAGATGGGGAGAGGGAGAGAGGGGAGGAAGAGAGGCAGAACTGATAGGAAGAGGTAAAGAGAGAGAAGATGCGGGAGAGAAGGAAAGCGGTAAGAGAGTGAGGAGGGCGGGTCGATGTGGAGAGAGATGGAGAGCGATTAAGGAGGGATGAGAGAGAGAGAGAGGGCTGGGGGAGATGGGGAAGAGGTGGAGAGAGGAGGGAGATAGATGGGGAGGGAGAGAGGGGAGGAAGAGAGGCAGAACTGATAGGAAGAGGTAAAGAGAGAGAAGATGCGGGAGAGAAGGAAAGCGGTAAGAGAGTGAGGAGGGCGGGTCGATGTAGAGAGAGATGGAGAGCGATTAAGGAGGGATGAGAGAGAGAGAGAGAGAGAGAGAGAGAGAGAGAGAGAGAGAGAGAGAGTCGCGAATGGGAGAGGGTCGGTGAGAGATCAAAGTTTGACACCTTCGGATTGCGAAAACGTTACTTTTTTAAGTATTTCTCCATTCAGTGAGGTATTCCAGCGCTTTTTCTGCAGTGCCGCGGGAGCACCAGTGGCTGGCGCGTTTTCAATCGTGCCTGGAGACGGGGAATCGAAAAGAGGCGGTTTCTTGCACCGTTACCCTGCTCCCACACCGTTTTGCCCACATCAAGTCGTCTGGGTTTAAACAAAGAGAAGGTACTTTTCGAACCCAGCGGTTTCCAGAGGCTCGGAAGGCCCCCCCCCCCCCCCAAGAGCAGCTATGGGCAGATAAGTTGAGCGTGGGCGCATCTCCTTGTTCGGCTGAAGAGAACTGCTTCTGCTGCTCTTTTAGACTGAGACCGACTCTGACATCGATCTTGAGCCAAAACCGTTGTTGTCTCTGTTGCTGGTTTGTACCCCTGTCAGGATGGCGGCGGCTCGGTCTGGGGTTCGCAGCAACGCGGTCTTTATGGAGGTCACCGTAACGCGCATATCAGCGGGACAAATACAAGGCGTGGGTCTTTTGAGGGAGAACACGGCTCTGGGCCCAAAGTCAGGGTGCAGCCTACCTCGAGTCCTTCGACCGCTGTCGAGACTAGTGTCCTCTGGCAGCAGGATGTCCATTCGTTTCGTGGACCTTCCGAGGGCTTTATCTCACCAGTTGTTGGGGTTGGTCCCCCTGGAAATGTGTCCTCTGGGACGGAGGTTGAGCAGTGAGAACCCGAATGGCGAGTCTAGAGTGTAGGGGTGGTTTCACATCTTCAGTTCCTCATTAGAGCTACAAGGGTAGCTAAGGGGTGTGCTGCCCCAACGGCTGCGGAAGGGGGGAAGACTCCAGAAACGCCGGCTTCTTCTGTGGGCCATGTGAGATTGCTCCCCAGGAGGCGGAGGCTGGGGACCTCTGGTTGATGCTGTTGGAGCGGGTACCATGGATGCGGAGGGGGGCGGGGCTGTTTCCAGTCGTGACCCTCAGTCCGATTCCGGGACTGCCAGCGCACCGGGAGCCTTGGGGCCGCCTCTTGTTTGTTATATCCCAGGCAAAGTCGTAGGGAGCGGTTGGAGATTGCAGGAGCCTGGCCTACACTGTCCGGCTCATCGCTGTCAGAGATATCGGGACCCTCCCTCGAAACTGATCCCGGGGGTGGGATCATGCCGGAATGTGATGTAGCTAGGTTACACAGTGCACCGAGCGAACTCGCAGCCAACTGCAGTCCATTCAACCATAGAACAATATCATAGGTGCAGGAGGAGGCCATTCGGCCCTATGAGCCAGCACCGCCATTCGTTGTGATCATGGCTAATCGTCCCCAATCAATAACCCGTGCCAATATCCCTTGATTCCACTAGCCCCTAGAGCTGTATCTAACTCGAACTCAGACGTAGTGAGGGAAAAGATGTTCTTGCCGCACAGCCCACCAAGTTCGCGGGGAAGTGCGAACTTGTTGGGCTGAAAAACCTGATTCCCTTATCCAGGACTCTGTGACTATCAATGATAACCTAATAACTAAAGCGTAGCACCCCTTACTGCTATTCATGTCGTCTACAAATGTATTGCCAACTTGTATTACTGCCCTCAATGAACTTCGCGCCCGAGGTGAGAAATGAACAGACTTTCAGAGACTGACGACGGGCTAACGTGTGGAGAAAACATTCAAAATTTATTTTCAGTTATCTGCAAATTGTGAGTGGTTAGTCAGACAAGACCGTTATCACCCAGAATGATTGGGTTCGCAGTTCCTTTCTTTCTTAATATGTCACCGTGCACCCAGCTGGAACGAGATAGGAGATAAATGATGGATTACAGTTTGGTGCTAATTGCTGGATGTAGAAAAGTTTATAATGACTGTAAATACAACTGTCTTCTGTCGATGCTCAGAACCGTGGCAGAGGAGACTGCATCGTGATTTGAAGTTATGTATTTTCTGTGGTGTAGCGGTTATCACGTTCGCTTTACACGCGAATGGTCCCGAGTTCAATCCTGGCAGAGACATTTATTTTACATGCTTCACGGTGCGTCTGTCAATGAACCTTTACAAACGTTTCGAATATACACCGTGGGCAGAGGTGCTTTTTCGTTTCATTTCGTGACCCAATTCGACGTATTCATAACATATTGTGTAAAACGATCATAGAACTCTTAGCTGATGCTCGCCAAGAACAAAACCTGCGCACATATTTTTAAAATATGAGAAAAAACTCAAATTTTCCGAGTAGTAATTGTCCAATCAAATCACGATTGACATTGGGTCGGACACCATTTGACCAATCACGCGCTTTGTTTCATGCTGCTAGGCAGCGAGCACACTGGGATCATGGCTGCCTCCGGATAACATCATTACAATAGCAAGATTTCGAATGAATAAAGGTAATGCTAACCTAGCTGTTAATTTTGTTTTTACAACTGATTTATCTTTGTAAATTTACGATGTTGTGAATTGTGAAATACAAATGATAACTAAGAATGAAGAGTTCCTTTTGGGATCTGGGTTAGGGTCAGTCAGTCAGTCGGTCGGCCTATGGGTGCTGTGAGGGGTCGGTTTGACTGTCGGCCGGCCAGTGGGCGCTGTGAGGGGTCGGTTGGGCTGTCGGCCGGCCGGTGGGTGCTTTGAGGGGTCGGTTGGGCTGTCGGCCGGTCGGTGGCTGCTGTGAGGGGTCGGTTTGGCTGACGGCCGGCCAGTGGGTGCTGTGAGGGGTCGGTTGGACTGCCGGCCGGCCGGTGGGTGCAGTGTGGGGTCGGTTGGGCTGTCGGCCGGCCGTTGGGTGCTGTCAAGGGGTCAGTCGTGCCCTTGGCAGTCCGGTGGGTGTTGTGAGAGGTCGGTCGTGCTGTCGGTCGGCCGGCCGGTGGATGCTGTGACGGATTGGTCGGGATGTCGGCCGGCCCGTTTTGCAGCGAGCGAGCTGACGGAGCCGGCACTATAGGGAAGGGCAGAGAACCTTTGCTGAAGGCGGCCCTGGCGGCGTGCAGGTCAGTGCTGCGAAGCTCCATGTTGACATTCGGTGTAATCGTGGCGTCGATGGGCTCCTGCTGATGATGCAGAAGGGCATGCTGGCCGAGGTGGAGGCGCTGAGCGGCCATACGTACAGAGCCTGTATCCGGTCGCAATGCCTCTCCAGCTCCTGCCGTAGGTAGCTCTGGAATGGGGTTTGTTAAGATTAGGTTTGGGCATTTTCTCTCAATGGAAGATTCCTTAGCCTTCCCCCAGTCTGGCATTGCCCGTCGCACTATGGCCGTTACTCACACTCTGCACACTGGCGAGCAGTGGGTTTCAGTCGACGGGGAAACGCACAGGATCTGCCCTGACCAATTAATTAGGCGGGTTCAGGAGCCGGTGAAACCCGGGACCTCTGCGCCAGTCTCGCTCAGCAGATACCTCCGGACGGAATCAAAATTATAGTCATTTTAAAAATCATGAAATCAGCAGATTGGTCTTCTCGCCTGTCATTCACCATGAAGGTAACGCCCCTTCTGGGCAAGGTGAATTAAAGGGTCTAAGAGGCGGGGCTGAGTCGGAGGAACCCGCTGTGGAGTCGGGGGAAGCCGGTGTGGAGTCGGGGGAAGCCGATTAGTGGTCGGGCAAGCTGCTGAGTGGAGCTGGGAGGTGCTCTGTGGTCCCTTGGAGGGTGCTCGCTGAGTGGATCGCCCCCCCACCCCAACCCCCCACCCCCCCCCCCCCCCCCCCCCCCCCCCCCCCCCCCCCCCCCACACACACACACCACCTGGAACCGCGCTCTCTTCACTTACAGTCGCGCACAGTGGACACCCAGTTTCCTGGCAGCTTGTGTCTTTACAGTGTTCGATAGATTCACTGATAACATTAATTCAACCCCACGCCGCTTCCATTCTGCCTACTAGTGTTTTATTTGCACTTAAGTTCGTGGCTTTAGATTACAGGATGGCAGCTGTTTATATTTCCCGGCCCGTCATTCAGAACTTGTTCTGTATTTCAATTGATTCCCACCCCGCACACATAATATTTCTTGAGCGGGGCGCTGCTCCGATCCACTCCTTCGAGACACAGTCAGAACCAACGCCGTATTCGGTGGTGAGTACGTTTCCCAGAATGTGACTGGCTTGGTCCAGTCAAAGCTCGTTGAACCCTGTCACCAAATTCTACTTGCGCCCACGAGGGGTAGACTTGCATGTTTAGACACAAAATTCTGGCGTAACCCAACGAGCCAGGGAGCACCTCTGGAAAAAAAATTGTTAGTCCAACGTTTTGCGTCTATATTTGGTGTAAACCAATATCTGCAGTTTTTATTATATTAAAATGCCATGTATTTCAGCATCGCATTGCATTGACAAATCCTTGCTGGCTTCATGCTCCTTGTTAACCAGGGAATGCTAACGGAATTATTTCCGTAGTGTAGTGTAGCGGTTATCACGTTCGTTTCACACGCGTAATGTCCCCAGTTCGATCCTGGGCAGGAACGTGATTTTGCCACCTGTTCCAGACTGTCCAGCGAGCGCTTGTCCCACGGTTGGCAACAGTTGCCCAAAGACCACACCGTAACAATCGGGATTACTTCCGCATTTTGAAAACACTCGATATAATAGAAACTCGCACAAGCGGCTGGATGAAGTACAAGGTCATCTTGGTATCGCGCACGGGGCATGAAATACAACTATCACCATTATATTATCTCTGTGCCTGAATTTATCGCATGGTCTCATTCTAAATAATCCACCACTGGTCTGATTAGTTCCCTCTTCGTTTCCTTCTCTCCAAAGTAAGTATCGTTGTTGTGTAAGAAGGAACTGCAGAGGCTGTAGAGTGGCTTGTGGTGGTGGTGGGCATTGAATGGCGGTGCTGGTTCTAAGGGCCAAATGGACTACTCCTGCACCTATTGTCTATTGTCTATTGTCTATTGTCTATTGACATTCTTCCGGCTATTTCGATGCACGCATTCCGCAGCATCGCTGCATCCCTTATTACCATACCCTCCAGACTGCTTCCAAAAGTATTTTGACAGACGAAGGATCATTCCGGAAATGCTGCGGTCATGTGAGATTACAAACCGTTCCTGCGTAGACATGTATTCATCAACCAGCGCAATATGCTGATGTAAAGGACTCTTCACAAGCCCCTCAAAATAGTGTTCGGTTCCTTTCTCACACTATGATTCACTCTATACTTCGAAGAGTAAAATGCTTCCTGTGCTGCGGCTGCGCCGACACACACTGCAATCATTTAATCATAAACGTTATCCACTATTGTCCTTTCCTGAACGTCGTGACCGGTTTTAGTAGAAGTAAGGAGATCGTAAAAGAGATTCGACAAGGAAATTTATTGGCAGTGACCAGCAAGACACAACCCGACAGCTCTGTGGAAAGGTATCCTGAAGTGAGGTGGGGCACATCGAGTAAAGTTGATCGTTGCATTGTTTGCTTTATTTACACTTAATCGTGTGCACTAGAGCAGAGGATCGGCACGATTTTGAACTCTCAGCCTGGTCACCTCGTGGACACAGGAGGTTATAATGTAATTATCGATAGGAGCAGGATTAGGCATTCGGCCCATCAGGTCTACTCCGCCATTCAATCATGGGTAATCTATCTCTCCCTCATAACCCCATTCTCCAAATTCTCGCCACAACAATTGACACCCGTACAAATCAATAATCCATATATCTCTATATCTATCTCTGTGACAACGAATTCCACAATTTCACCACCCTCTGACTAAAGGCATTCATCCTCATCTTCTTCCGAAAATAATGTCCTTTAATTCTGATGCTTTGACCTAGAGGCCCTATGCTGGCAAATGCTCATCATATTTGAAACAACTCAGGGATATTTCTTGTCAACCTCCTCGGGACTCTGTCCAGAGACAGCTCATCCTTCCTCTGACCTCATGCCCAAAATTGCTCACAATACACCAAATGCGGCCTCATCAGCGCCTTATAAATCTTCAGCATTGCATTCATGATTTTGTACTCTCGCCCTCTCGAAATGAATGCTTGCATTGACTTTGCTTTATTTACTATCGAATTGACTTGCAGATTATGCTTAGGGAATCCTGCACCAGTGCTCCCAAGTCCCTTTGCACATCCGATTGCTATATTCTGTCCTCATTTAGAAAATTGTCTACGCCTTTATTCCTCGGACCAAAATGCAATGCTCCGCACTTTACTACACTATATTCCATCTGCCACTTCTCTGCCCACTCTCCCAACCTGCCCAAGTCCTCCTGCAAAGTCCCTGCGTTTTCTACACTAATTGCCAGCGACCTGTTTTTGTATCATCCACAAACTTGGCCAAAAAGCTTTAAATCCGCTCATTCAAATCATTATACACAACGTGAAAAGTAACGCCCCAGCACCGACACCTGCGGAGTTCCGCTAGTCACAGTAACTCAACCACAACAAGCCGCCTTTATTACCACACTTTGCCTTCTGGCAGCTATATCAATCAGCTATAGTTGCCCTTGATACCATGGACTCTCATCTTCCTGAGCAGCCTCACGTGTCGTACCTTATCAAAGGCTTTCTGAAAATATAGCTCAACAAAATCTACTGATTCTCGTTTGTATGTCCGGTACCCGGAGGTCCAGACGAGAAGCCGAAGCAAAGAAGTAGAGGCCAAATAACCGAGCGGAAACGAGGCCGAAACTCCAAATAACTGAAAGCGTACAAAGCCGAAATGCCAACTAACCGAAATGGAGAGACCCTAATTGCAAACTAACCGAAAGGGCGGGAGTCCTTTAAGCCAACTAACCGAAAGGCTGCTTCGCCTAGATACTAACGTACAGAATGGCCGTTATGACGAAAGGCCACCAACTCGAAAGGCGGCGTCACCAACAAGCCAACGAACCAATGCCGCTCAACAGGGCAGTCAAATAACGGACACGACGTTGCCAGGAGACGTGATTTGTCAGCGATTGTTGCAGACCCCTGCGACAATCACATCACTGTGGAAGGATGAACATTGTCCTACACCTTCACTCCACTCGACCCACAGCCCGTCACAGTGCGGCCGCATGGGGAGACGAGGCGGAGGGCTGGCCCGAGGGAAGCGCAACGCCGGCCGCTTACAACCTGATGGTTGTGTTCCATTTGTCAAGTCACCTATCGTTTTTGTGGGACAATGACCCCCACCCTCCCGCCGGAGGAGACGGAATGGGCGTCGTTTCGAGTCGAGACCATGCTTCAGACCTGAAGACTAGGTCTGAAGAGTCTCGACCGGACACGCCACCCATTCCTTCTCTCCAGAGATGCTGCCTGTTCAGCTGAGTTACTCCTGCTTTTTGTGTCCACGGTAATAAATAAAACGTGCTTCTTGTTGTCAAGCGGGGGGGGGGGGGGGGGGGGGGGAGTGGTGGGAGGACATTAATCAGTTCGTTGTCATGCAGACTTGTCATCGGCCCGCCAGGGAATGAGTGTGTCCATCCATGTTTTAAAAGCGACTTACTATGCCCCAGGTGATTCACCCCCACGCGACCGACTTGGGGGTGAATCACCACGGTCCGGGGGCCGGAGCGGGGGAATCACCCTGTTGTGTGGGTTGCGGTCCGATGGCGGTGCATCGCGATCAGTGATTGTGGGTGGGCGGAGGGATCAACCTGTCCCACACATCCGCTCCACCCGACCCACAGCCCGTCACAGTGCGGCCAACGGAGGACACAAGACGGAGAGCGGCAGTGGCCGTGGGAGAGCGGGGCTGTTCCGAGGGATGCGCTCCTTAGCCGCTTACAATGTGGTGCTTGGGTTCAGATTGCCCAGTCACCTATGGCTTAAATTACCAGACTTCACAGGCGGGGGGGGGGGGATCATTTGAATCCAAGCACCAAGTTGTAAGCAGCCGAAGCTGAGCATCCTTCGGGACAGCACCCACTCTCCCACGGCCTCCCTCCGACTCGTCTCTCCGTGCGGCCGCACTGCGACACGCTGTGGGTCGGGTGGAGTGGAGGTGTGGAACATGTTCATTCCTCCACAGTGATTTGATGGACGTTGGGGTCTGGACCAATGATGTCACGTCCCGCCCACCGGCGGCGTTATGTGCGTTATTTGACATTTCTGTTGAGCGGCATTCGGCATGGCTTGTCGGCGACTCCGCCTTTCGGGTAAGTGACGTTTCGGCAAAACGGCCATTCGGTAACTTTGCTTTTAGGCGACGCTTCTCTTCATCACATGGCCCTGCCTGACATGGTATCATTTCACATCATAATTCAGGACCAGTCCCGTTTCTCTGATTCCGGGATCACTGTTGTCCATGTCCGTCCTAAGATACACTAATCGACTCAGATACACTAAAAAATGTCCTTATTGGAGCCGAATTGTTGCGACCGTAGTAGTCGTGGCCGAGTGGTTGGGGCGATGGACTAGAAATCCAATGGGGTTTCCCCGCGCAGGTTCAAATACTGCACGAAATTTCCGGTATGTATGTGTAACTTTTGATGGGCCGTTGGTTCTCTGCTCCCAGAGTAAACATCTAATTAATTCCTGTGGTTTCATGCTTCTCTCCTGTGGTTCCGCTTTGAATTTAAGTACGTCCACTTGGATATGCTGTCGGGTGCAAGTATCCTAAACGCCGACTGGTCGTGCGCTGCGGGCATGTGCACGCTGGGTCCAATTAACTTCATACAATTCCATTATTGAATCCTGTCCGAATCCTTGGAACCAGAGTTTGTGATGAGTAATGATTCAACCAATGATTGGGACAGTCCAAGCTGCTGTAAAAGGTCACTTTAAAAGATAGACAAAGACCAAATTCTTAAGACCATACAAAGCCTTAATTTAACGTCTGATGGGTGTGGACATAGAGACCCAGAGGCAACAGTTTTGCGTCTGAATACTCCAGCAGCACACACAAAGAAACACCAGAAAACCGGGGTAAATATATCTTGAGACTTAATACCAATTGCATGAGGTTATGTACCAGAAACCATCAGCCACCTCCAAATGTGAAGTTGTTTTTCACTCTTTGCCAAAAGCCAGTCTTCCCAATGGTATCCTCTGGTCCCTTCTTATCTGATTAACCTCTTCAACTTACAATAAAAAAACTTGTAAGGGAGCTGTGAACTATTCAACATACGTAAGAAAAAAAACCTTGTCATGATGATTTTTTGCCAAATACCATCATGCAATACAATGGCTTTTTGCAACAGGAAAGCATAAATATGACAACAATCGATTAATAACTCTCTTTCACTGCTTTACGTCTCTCTCCTCTGTCACAGGTACATTGTTCCTCAGGTAGACCAAAGCCCACGAGGAAGCGTATATGGGAATTCCCTTCCTAAAAGGGCAGTGGATAATTGAATGGAGACTATTTGAATTTCTATGAATATTTTGAAGTCGGTGGATAAATGATTATAAAGAAAGGTCGCCGTGGATGTTAAGCGTTTGATTAGACTATCTGGTTTGGTTTAGTTGTTTATTGTCAAGTGTACCGATGAGCAGTGAAACGTATTTTGTTGCGTGTTATCCAGTTCACCAAAAGGCTATGCATGATTGCAACGGTTCAATGGTTCAGTGGTGTCTTTATTGTTACTCGAAGCAACTAGACTGAAATACATTTTTTGCTCACAGTATCTCTGAACGTAAGCACAATCGATCCCGGTCAGTAAACAATGTACAGATCAGCCCACTGTGACCGTGTAGATCAGGCGCCATTTTATAGTCCCAACTGCAGATCCCCAAAGCTTCGGGATCGACAATTTGCGAACTGTGGACACTGTATGTTATAAACAGTACAAGTGGAGGAGAAGGTGTGGTGGATGAGACGTGGTCAGCCATGTATTAGGGAATGGAGAAGGAGGGGGGGGGGTGTAGATGGGAAGGAAACTGGGTATATTGGGGAGAAAAAGGAGGGGGAAGTTCCCGTTGGTAAGATACAACACAAAGGCTGTTAGGTGCTTAAATTTGGAAAAGTAATTGTTCATACCGTTAGGTTTATAAGCTACAGTATCTGAATATGGGATACTGTCGGTGCATTTTGCTTGTGACCTCACTTTGATATTTCAGGACGCACAGGACAGAAATGGTCAGTATGGCAATGGTAAAAGGTGTTAAAATGGTGAGTGACAGGGACACCCACTGGGCCTTTGCGTACCAAGTGCATGTTGAGCAAAGCAGTCGAGCAATCCACGTTTCGTTTCGCCGATGCACAGAAGGCCATGTCGAAATCAGCGTATGCTGTAGAATAAGTTAGAGGAGATGCATGTGAACCTATATCTCACCTGGAAGGACAGCCGCTGTCCCTGTATGGAGTATCCGGACCTGTGAGATCCCCAACGGTTGCAGGCAAAGTACTTGGGGATGGGATGGTTTGGATATGAAGGGATCAGTGGGTCAAGGATTTGCGGAGGGAGCGGTCTCTGCAGAAGTTGGAAAGTGAGAACTGACTAGTGGTGGGATCAAGTTGGAGATGACGAAAATATCGGAGGATGGTTTGTTGCAAGCAATGACCGGTGAAAGTGAAAGGTGACCAGGAAATTATCTCCTTGTTTCCTCTATTCCTTGAAACCCCTGAAACGATGAGTAAACCGATGGATTCATTTCGGTTTTTCATCTCCGGATATTTGTTTTTCTCTCCATTGCTGCTTATTCTGAAACCCCTCTACTCACTCTACTGGTCGCGAACATCCGTCTGCCGTCAGAACATTGAACAGTAAAATGTGAATAAACGGGTCACAGGAGGTCGTAAAATACAAGGCGATATCTTTAAAGAGCCCTCACGCACAATGTCCCTATAAACGCAGCCGCCGCTCTCTGTGGTTAGAAAAGGTAGCAGATAACACTCGGAGCGAAGGTATGACGAGCTCTTTGACAGCATTGATGTGCAGAGGGATCTTGGAGTCCAAGTTCATGGGTCACTGAATGTGGCAGCACAAGGAGAAAGGTTGGTTATGAAGGCTTTAGATGTGCTTGCTTTCATTGCTTGGACATTAAGTATAAGTCAGGAAGGTATGACACGTTCGTTCGGCAGCATGAGTATTGTGTGCAGTTCTGTTCGGCCCTTTGCAGGGTAGATGTGAAGGTTTTGGACAGTGTCCTGGGGTGGTTTGCCAGAACGCTACCTCCATTAGACGATTTCAACTGGAGGCAGAGATTGGATAGAGCTGGATTGTTGTCAGTGGAACGTCGGCGGTTGAGGGGCGACTTATAAAAGTATGTAATTTTATGATATGTTTGGATAGAGTAGGCAATCAGAACGAATTTCCCAGGGTGGATGTGTCTGGCACGAGAGAGAATAGATAGAATGTGAGAGGAGGAATGTTTAATGGTGATGTGTATGGCAAGTTTTTTACAGAGTATTGTGAGGGCTTTAAATACACTGGCTGGAGACGTAAGCAGAGACGATAGTGTCGTTTAAGCGGCTTATGTATAGGCAATGGATGCGGAGGAAGTGGAGGAATATTGATCATGCACAGGCAGATGACACCAATTTAACCTGGCATCATCTTCGCATAAATATTGTGGACCGAAGGGCCTGTTTCTGTGTGTACTCTTCGATGTTCTATGTTTTAATAAGTAACCACGAGATATCGAAGGATAACCCAGTCTTTCATAAAATAACACAGAGAAAATCCGGAGAAGCTCAGTTTGGGAACTGCTGGATTGGCTGATTATTCAGACTGGAGAAGATATATGAGGGGCAGCAGAGCAAGACCGTGGGTGGATTTGGTGGAGTACAACTTGTGTCAGTTGTCGGCAGAAAGGAAGTGTACAACATGAGGCGTGTATTTATTTGTACGTGTACATTGTTTAGGTGTACCTCGGTTTACGTGTAGGTTGATAGTTGTGGGGTTTCGAGTGTAATGATGGGTTAGGATAAGTCGAAGACAGGACATGAATGTTTAGCATTTGCTAGAGTTAATTTATCGTCTGCAGATTCCTTTATTTATTAGATAGTGGTAGCATAGGTGGTGAGTGTAGGTATTGATGGGGGTTGTTCTGGGATGCTTAAACTAACTGTTGAGCCATCCCGAAGTGTCGTGTTCCTAACTCAACGAAACAACATTAAAGGGAGGTGCCACTTGATAATCCATATGATATAGTTGCATCTGCACGAACATAATTATTTTATTTGCTGGCTAACATGCAGGTAGCTAATTGTTGCCCATGGACTGTGTTATTGTTATAAGCATAAACCAATATAATCAGTTTAGTTATCATTTTCTATCAACCCACTCCGAAAATTAAGCTACATCTTCCTGGATTACACTTGGTAGGGGTATACTGGTGTGCTAATTATAGCGCGCGCGCGTGTGTGTGTGTATATATATATATATATATATATATATATAGATACACACACAAACATACACACACACGTCCAGAAGATGTTCCTTGTCTTGCTGTTATTAGCTGCGCAGTACTAGCGGGAACATGCGCGGGCAATTTTAATCTCTCCCTGCTCCGTTCTGAGGTACCACATGTTTCAAGATGGCCATCATCATACCAGTGCCGAATAAAAGCATCTCTCCTGCTAAACGACTAACTCCCAGAGGCCTTTACATCCACCATTATGAAATATTTTGTCAGTCAGTCAGTCAGTGTTATTCGTCACGTGCACATAAAGTGCAGAGAAATGAATTTGTCATCAGCGGTACAATAAAAAAAATAGCACTAAATACACAATAAAAATGTAATGCAAACATCCACCACAGCATTCGTCACGGCGGTGGAAGCGCACCATTTGGTCAGTCCTCCTTCGTTTTCGCCCGTGGTCGGGACCACAATCCTCCGCTGTCGCCGCTGCGGGCGTCCAGATGTGTAGACAAGGTAAATCCAGAAAGTCCTGAATCGGTGCCTCCCCACCGGAGACCGCGGCTTCAAGATGCTGCAGGCCGCTGGCCGGCGGTCAAAGATCTAACGTCCCCGCAGCGCTGCGGCCAGAAGCACCGCAGACCGCAGTGCCGGCGGTCTGAGCTCTTCTCCAGGGATCCCCGGCGAGGGATCCCGCTCCGGATGGTAAGTCCCCGCCACGCCGCGGTAGAAATAGGCCACTGGTCGGCCATCGGAGCTCTTCTCCTCCGGGGTCCCGAACGAGGGATCCCAGGCTCCGGACGCCGCGCCAGCTGTAGCTCCGCAGACCGCTAATTATGGAACGAATCCTCACCAGCAGCCTTGACCCACTGCAGTTCGCCTACCACCACAACAGTTCAACGGACGACTACGTAGCCCAAAACTCATCCTTGGAGCATCTGGATAAGAGAGACACCTAAGACTGACACCGATTCATAGAATGTAACCCTGTCTTTAGCTTATCACCAGACTCGCGGGACTCGAGGCAGCACACATCTCTGCAACTGGAGCATCGACTTCCAGTCCAACAGAACCCAATCACTGAGTATAGGGGACAATTCATCCTCTACGTTCATGTACAACACTAGTGCTGCCGGGGTTCCGTGTGAGAGCCCTGGTAACCTCATTGACAGCCCAATGGGGGCAGCACACTGTGCGCAGCGGCCCGATACAGCAGCCTGGAGCCATAAAGCCTGGGCGCGATAAAAAACCGCTGTCTCTGATGCTGATACCCCTAGTCAGAGCTTCAGAATAACAAGTTTTCTGTGCTGCTGGTGTGATGGGTTAGACAAACCTTGTCCCGCTATGATTAAGGCACCATCCCTCCAACTGCCCACACGGAATTCATGGTGAAACAACATCGACCTAAACTTATACTCTGCCTCTCCCTCATCACACAGTTCTGCCTGACATGGTGACATTTCAAACTATAATTCAGTAACAGTCCCGTTTCTCTGATTCCTGGATCAGTGTCGTCCCTGACCGTCCTAAGATACACTAATCGGTTGTCGTTAAACATTTTCTTATTGGAGCAGAATTGTTGAGAACACAGTAGTCGTGGCCGAGTGGTTAAGGCGATGGACTAGAAATCCATTGGGGTTTCCCCGCGCAGGTTCGAATCCTGCCGACTACGGATCAGCAAATCTATGTGTATGTGTAACTTTTGATGGGCCTTTGGTTGTCTGCTGCCAGAGTAAGCACATAATTTATTTTCTGCGGTTCCAGGCTGCACACTGGGTCGAATTAACTTCATACAATTCCACTGCTGACTCCTGTCCGAATCCTTGGAAAATCTGTCTCATGTACATTGTTTCTCAGGTAGACCAAAGCCCACGAGGAAGCGAATATTGGAATCCCCTTCCGGAAAGAGCAGTGGTTAATTGAATTAATAATATTTGAATTTCTATGAATATCTTGAAGTCGGGTGGATGAATGATTATAAAGTATTGTGTGAAAGGTCACATTGGAGTTGGAATGCAATGTTGAGACCAGCTAATTTGGATTAGTTTATTGTCAAGTGTACCGATGAAGAGTGAAACGTATTTTGTTGCGTGCTATCCAGTTCACGAAAAGACTATATATGATTGCAATGGTTCAATGGTTTAGTTGTGTCTTTATTGCCACTCGTAGCAGTTAGAGTGAAATACATTTTATTGTACACGGTTTAGTGTCTATCCCCGAACGTAAGCACAATCGATGCCGGTCAGTAAATAATGTACAGAACAGCCCACTGTGTCCGCATAAATGAGGCGCCATTTTACAGTCCCAACTGCGGATCCCCCAAGGGGGATCGGCAATTTGCAAATTGTGAACACTGTCTATTATCAAGTACATACAAGTGGAGGGGAAGGCGCAGGAGAGGAGCCGGTGCGACGTCAGCCATGCTTTAGGGAAGGGAGAAGGGCAAGGTGGGGGCGGGGCGGGAGGAATATCTTAAGGGGATTTGGGAGAAAAAGGAGGGAGAATGTTGGGAAGATACAGCAGGATGGCTGTTAGGTGCTTAAAATTGGAAAGGTAATTGTTCAGGCCACTTGGTTTGTAAGCTACAGCCACTGAATATGGGATGGTGTCTCTCCATTTTGCTTGTGCCCTCACTTTGATAGTTGAGGAGGCCCAGGGCAGAAAGGTCACATGGACAGAAATGCTACACTTGTCATTTTACCTCCCCACTTGACACCATTCAAGGACCCAAACAGTCTTTCCATGTGCGGCATAGTTTCACCTGCAGCTCCTCCAACCTCATTAGTTGCATCCGCTGCTCTAGATGTCAGCTGCTCTACATCGGTGAGACCAAGCGTCGGCTTGGCGATCGCTTCGCCGAACACCACCAATAGAGATGGCAATAGCCAAGCTGATCTCCCGGTGGCTCAGCACTTCAATCCCCCTTCCCAATCTGAGTCCGATCTTTCTGTCCTCTGCCTCCTCCATGCCCACCGTACATTGAATTTCGCTTTAGCAGTTTGCACCCCAGCGGTATGAACATTGACTTCTCTAATTTCAGATAGTCCTTCGCAGCTCTCCCTCAGCACACTGGCTCCTCTTCTTCCTTTCTTCTTCCCGCCCCCCCCCCCCCCATCTTCACATCATGCCAGAAACGTTGCCTATTCCCTTCGCTCCATAGATGCTGCCTCACCCGCTGAATATCTCCAGAATTGTAGTCGACCTTCGATTTTCCAGCATCTGCAGTTCCTTCTTAAACATGAAAGACTGGTGCTATTTCTGTGGGATTGGTGGCCCTAGCGTACCTGATCTGGCTTTACCTACAAATCAGGGGCTTAGATTGTACAACATTCCTCCGCCACGTCGGGCAGAAATCTGGATCCAAGCACTTGTGTGGGAGGTAAAGTTATATATTCGAATCACGTTTAAGTATCTCCAACCTTTGAATTGCCAAGCCATTAGATATAGATATTCTGCTGATATAAGACTTTTGCATTGAGAAAGCCTCAGTTGAGGATGTTACGTCACCCACTACGACAACTGTGCACCTTTTCATAACTGTTAACATATATGTTGCTCTATCATTTGTTATATTTTTGGAGGACTACATCTCAATTCCATTAGATAGCACCTTTCACATTTCTGATCTTTGTGGACGAATACAACTCTCATTGCAACCGTAACAGCGTCTCTAGGGCAACTTATTTACTTCCTTCTCTATCATGTGTGAAGCATCAGAACCCTGAAGGGCAGAGCTGCTCTTTCTGTCCCTCCCGCTAACAAATATTAGTAATGACCACCATCATAGTTCCAAGCTCTGAAGCGGGCTCTAAATCCTTTATGATGCAGGCTTTGTTGTGCACGCGAAAACTTGTGTTGAAATAAACACGCATCACCCATTCGGTTTCGCCACATCTTGAAACATCACCTTGTCTTCCTTACGTTTATAGTTACCGGTAATACCCTCTAACTTCCCAACAGTACTTCCATTTGCGCATCCTGTACGCTGGTTTCCACCACCGGCTCCAACGGAATTGAAGCCCTCCCGCGTAACACTACCGATCGCACACAAAGTGCATTGTATCCTCCAATTCATGCGTAACCAGATCCTTTTGTAAAGGTGAATTCTGCCCCAGAAGAATTCTCAGTGGTGAAACATCTGAATCGCGGATCTGGCGGATCTCCGTGGATTACAGCCCTCGTGACCCTGATATTCAACTACAACTAAACTCCTCGTTCCATGTATTCCCTCTGCTGGACCTCATCCATTTCCCTACAAATAGTATTTGTGCAACATGTATAATGACTTCCGGTTGTTCACCCTCCACCTTGGGAATGTTCTATAGCAGGCCCCTAGTACCGAGATGCAGCACCTCATCTCGGAGGTATGATGACGGCCAAATAATATTCTGACCGCTCCACTAAGCAATCAGTTCCCTACCTCAATCGCGCTGTCTGCTCCCACACATTCCCGGTCTGCTTCCAAGCCAGGTCTAGTGCACGAGAACAGACTGCTGCCCTCCCCGTGTGTTTACCCGCAACTGGGTACACTTGCTGTGCGGGAAGTGGGTGGGTGTCCAAATGGGATTTCTGTATCACTTCTACACCGTTGCCTGGTAGCCCTCTACTTCCTCCATGTACCTGTGGTACGACCACCTCACTGTAGCTCCTAACTATGACGTTCTCTTCCTCCCAGACAATTCTGCGGCCCTCCATCTACAGTTCTCAACCGTCAATGAGGAGCTCCGGCAGCACGCACTTACTACAGGTCATGTCCGCGGGGAAATCCGATCTCACACATCCTGCAAGAAAAGCTTAGTTATGTATTAACTGACATTTACAATGTACTGCAACTAGCGCAAATTTAAGTATAAAGTAAACGGTCTGAAACAGGATCCGATCCGAAACGTCACATATTCATGTTATCCAGGGATGCTTCTTGACCCGCTGCGTTACACCAGCATTTAGTCTCTCCTAGATAAAGCAGCATCTGCAATTCCTTATATTTCTAAAGAAAAGCATCCCTTTATTTCACTCTCAAGCCCGCACATAAGACTCTCAAGCCGATTTTAGATGGAGCATAATTCAAGAAAGTGTTACGTGCTGCACGTTGTGAGATTGAATGTAAGGTGAAAATATACAATTAGTGTCAAGACCGTGAACAACCTACAGAGGGATCTTGAGGTGCAAGTCTCTTAAGGTGCCAACACATGTGAACAAAGCATACGGTTTGCTTGGCTTATGTAAGAGGGTTTTTTATGTTACACCTCTACCCTGACTCTCATTTTACTTCGGGGCCAGCTCAGAGAGGAACTGACACAAAATAACACATCTCGCAGATCTGTGTTGAGTTTCTCGAACAAATCGGTTTATTGAATGTCTTAACAGGGCGCAGTATTAATACCTGGGGAAACCCAAAGTATTTCAAAGATTCACAGTACCCATTGCATTTTTATATTCTCACAAATATATGGTGACATGTGGATTCTACAATTTTTAAATGATTAATCATTCATCAATCTTATGCTCCCTGTTACTTAAAGAAAAGCCCACTCCTATTTGTATACAAATTGGCACCGTAAATGTCAGTAATGCTGATCATTTTTTATTACACTGGTGCTAGTTAACGCCTCCAATGTTTATTTTAACTAAAGGAACTGTGCTGTGGAATCCATGATCAATATATGTATTGCCTCAGTACTATCCTTAAGTATCCAATACTGAACATTTTCCCACCATGCTGCCCCTGTATGTAAGACCTTGGGTTAAACGTACTACAAACTACTCATCTTCCTTATAATTCTTTTATACTTCGACACCTCATTGCTCGCGGTTCTGAGGGTAAGCATGTGGAAGTGTTGAATCAAATTTTAAAGCCTTTCGATAGGCCCCATTTGTAATATTGCTTACAGTTATTTTCACCCTTTACAGGATGGATGTGACTGCTCTGGAAATTATGCAGGTGCGGTTTCCCAGAAAGATAACTGGATTACAGGGTGTTTGTTAGAAATATAAATAAATGGAATTGGACAGACGTTGTATTTCCTGGGGCGCCCGAAGTTGAAGGGAGAACAACTAGATATACTAGAATAGCATCCCTCTTCCCATCAGACCTGCCCCCTCCATCGACTTCTTTAAGTCGAGACTAAAAACTCACCTTTATTCTCAAGCCTTTCGTGACGTCCTCTGAGTGAGGGCTATATGTATGTATTATGTATGTGCTTAATCTATGAACCACTGTTGTATAACGTTAGTACCTCCACCAATGTAAAGCACTTTGGCCAACGAGAGTTGTTTTGTAAATGTGGTATATAAATAAAAGTGACTTTACTTGACTTGACTAGATGTATAAAAAACTGTGAGAAGCAAGGATAAGGTAGGCCGCCACAGCGCTTTTCCTGGATGGAAATAATAAACGCTGGAGGGCAGAGATTTTATGTGGGTGGGGCAATATTGAACGGAAATATGCGGCATAAACTCTTTAACGGTGAGAAATGTGAGCGATGGGCTCACTGCTATTGGTAGTGATGATTCAGTACGGCAGTGGTATTTAATACCTTTCTGGATAACCACGTGGATAAACAGGGAATGGATGGATATTGATCATGTGCAGGCAGATAAGAGCTAGTTTGCGCAACATGTTTGGCGTGGGCATTGGGAGCTGAAGGCACTGTCCATAAACTCTACTGTACTGGCAGTTTATTGTGTATTGTGTGTTCTTGTGTTCTTGTATGTAATGTTTATAGTGTATTGTGTGTTCTTTATCATTGTACCGCTGCTGGCAAATGCATTTCACTTGCACTTAAGGTGCAATGTGACGAATAAAACCGTATTGTATTGTATTGTATTGTACTATGTTCTACGTCAAAGTACTACAATTGCCTTATTTCTACAATTGTACTACAAAATCAACCTGCTCCTCACATAGCAGTGTCCAACACGGCCAATGCCAATACGCCGCCCCACCTTACATTTCCCTCTTCGTATTGGCTGCCATGCGTCGCAATGAGCCAGACAAACCGCTATTTCGCAAATTTCTCGCTGCTACTGTGGTCCACATGCGACGTTGGAAGTAACTCGTGTTTATACAATCAGGAAGGAAGTTTATATCTCCTTCTACCTGTGCAAATGCGATGTCGTTCGAAATAAGATGGTTTCTGTTGGACCTAAAGAAGAGATAGTGCGCACGATTATGTTGTTTTCAGCATCTGTGTTACATCAACATTGTTGAATGCTCCAGCGTTCTGTAAGTAAATGGTTAATCATAGCAACTTGTTCGTGGAATATCAATACCGCAAATCTCCATCGGGACTGATTGTGTCATCGTAAGTTGTCTCTCTCCTATAAATAAACGTCGCTATTAATGATGTATAACGGCGGTAGAGCGAGCGATAGCGCCAGTTCTGACTAGGAATTCCTGCTCTACACCAGGGAGAGGAAGGAGCAATATCTGGAAACAGGCGAGTGTGCTGCGATAGCAATGGCTAATCAACTGAAAAGAGCGGAACGGGTTGTTGGAACTGGTAAAAATGTTTTCTGGTTTGCCGAATATATTTTTGCAAATTATGACTGGTTGACGGTAGACCTCCGAATTCTCAGTGGACTTTCGACCATTCAAGCTATTTATTATCCGATCCTCGCTATTACTGCTGTTCCTGGTAAGTTTTCATTTCTCTTTTAATTGTATTAACAACATCTGATTGTATTTTGTCTTGTTGTCTGTGCCACATTTTTTGCTGTGTTTTACATTTGCAGATGCTGAATTTACTTGCCCACCTGTGCGCTATTAACGTTTGCTTAATCCCGCCAATTTCTATTAGGAGGTTCGTAGGTTGCATTGAATTGTTAAATTTATTTCTGCTCCAGAGTATACACTCCTCCACTCCATGCGTTCACTGCAGCTGAAAGCTGTATCTTTTTTTCGTTGACGTGTAATTGTATTCCAAGACTGTAGTGTTGTAAAGAGATCCAAATACGTTGCCTAAATGCAAGCGCGTATCGGGGTTACCGTGGTAATAACAAGCCACTTAATATAATAACAATGGCGGGGAAGTTTGGAAAGAGCCATTGTTTTCAAGGGAAATTGGACAATTGTTTCGAAAAAAGAGAGATATCTACAATAATTATAGAGGCATGGAGTAAATGAGGTGCTAGAGGAGTATAAAGAATGTAAAAAGAATCTTAAGAAATAAATTAGGAAGGCTAAAAGAAGATATGAGGTTGCTTTGGCAAGAAAGGCGAAAGTAAACCCAAAGGGTTTCTACAGCTATATTAATAGCAAAAGGATAACGAGGGATAAAATTGGACCATTAGAGAACCAGAATGGACAGCTATCTGCAGAGCCAAAAGAGATGGAGGAGATATTGAACAATTTATTTTCTTCGGTATTCACCACGAAGAAAGATATTGAACTCTGTGAGTTAAGGGGGAAAAGTAGAGTAGCTATGGACACTATGAGATTCAAAGAGGAGGAAGTACTGACACTTTTGAAAAATATAAAAGTGGATAAGTCTCCAGGTCCTGACAGGATATTCCCTAGGACATTGAGGGAAGTTAGTGTAGAAATAGCAGGAGCTATGACAGAAATATTCCAAATGTCATTAGAAACGGGAATAGTGCCGGAGGATTGGCGTACTGCGCATGTTGTTCCATTGTTTAAAAAGGGTTCAAAGAATAAACCTAGCAATTATAGACCTATTAGTTTGACGTCAGTGGTGGGCAAATTAATGGAAAGGATACTTAGAGATAATATATATAAGCATCTGGATAAACAGGGTCTGATCAGGAACAGTCAACATGGATTTGTGCCTGGAAGGTCATGTTTGACAAACCTTCTTGAATTTTTTGAAGCGGTAACTAGGGAAATTGATGAGGGTGAAGCAGTGGATGTTGTCTATATGGATTTCAGTAAGGCCTTTGACAAGGTTCCCCATGGAAGGTTGGTAAAGAAGGTTCAATCTCTGGGTGTTAATGGCGGAGTAGCAAGATGGATTCAACAGTGGCTGAATGGGAGATGTCAGAGAGTAATGGTGGATGGCTGTTTGTCAGGTTGGAAGCCGGTGACCAGTGGGGTGCCTCAGGGATCTGTGTTGGGTCCACTGTTGTTTGTCATGTACATCAATGATCTGGATGACGGGGTGGAAAATTGGATACGTAAGTATGCAGATGATACTAAGATAGGTGGTGTTGTGGATAATGAAGTAGATTTTCAAAGTCTACAGAGAGATTTGGGCCATTTGGAAAAGTGGGCTGAAAGATGGCAGATGGAGTTTAATGCTGATAAGTGTGAAGTGCTACATCTTGGCAGGACAAATCAAAATAGGACGTACATGGTAAATGGTAGGGAATTGAGGAATGCTGTCGAACAGAGGGATCTAGGAATAACTGTGCATCGTTCCCTGAAGGTGGAATCGCATGTAGATAGGGTGGTAAAGAAAGACTTTGGTGTGCTGGCCTTTATAAATCAGGGCATTGAATATAGGAGTAGGGAAGTAATGTTAACATTGTACAAGGCATTGGTAAGACCAATTCTGGAGTATGGTGTACAATTTTGGTCGCCTAGTTATAGGAAGGATGTCAACAAAATAGAGAGAGTACAGAGGAGATTTAGTAGAATGTTGCCAGGGTTCCAGCAACTATGTTACAGAGAAATGTTGAACAAGTTAGGTCTTTATTCTTTGGAGCGCAGAAGGTTAAGGGGGGACTTGATTGAGGTCTTTAAAATTATGAAAGGGATAGAGTTGACGTGGATACGTTTTTCCCATTGACGGTAGGGAAGATTCAAACAAGAGGGCATGACATGAGATTTAAGGGACAGAGGTTTCGGGGTAACGTGAGGGGGAACTTCTTTACTCAGAGGGTGGTGGCTGTGTGGAATCAGCTTCCAGCAGAAGTGGTGGAGGCAGGATCGATTTTAACATTTAAGAGTAAAGTGGATAGGTATATGGACGTGAAGGGAATGGAGGGGTATGGCCTGAGTGCAGGTAGATGGGACTAGGGGAAAACAAATGGTCGGCACGGACTGGAAGGGCCGAGAGGGCCTGTTTCCGTGCTGTAATTGTTGTATGGTTATATGTTATATGGTAAGCAGATATGATAGTGTCGTTGAAGCGGCTTATGTATAGGCACATGGATGTGGAGGAAGTGGAGGAATATTGCTCATGCACAGGCAGATGACACCAATTTAACCTGGCATTATCTTTGGCATAAATATTGTGGGCCGAAGGGCCTGTTTCTCTGTTGTACTCTTCTATGTTCTATGTTTTAATAAGTGACCACGAGATAGCGAAGCATATCCCAGTCTTTTATAAAATAACATAGAGAAAATCCGGAGAAGCTGAGTTTGGCGACTGCTGGATTGGCTTATTATTCGGACTGGAGAAGATATATGAGGGGCCGCAGAGCAAGACCGTGGGTGGATTTGGTGGAGTACAACTTGTGTCAGTTGGCGGCAGAAAGGAAGTGTACCACATGAGGTGTGTATTTCTTTGTACGTGTATATTGTGTAGGTGTACCTCGGTTGACGTGTAGGTTGATAGTTGTGGGGTTTCGGGTGTAATGATGGGTTAGGATAAGTCGAAGACAGGACATGAATGTTTAGCATTTGCTAGAGTTAATTTATCGTCTGCAGATTCCTTTATTTATTAGATACTGGTAGCAAAGGTGGTGAGTGTAGGTATTGATAGGGGTTGTTCTGGGATGCTGAAACTAACTGTTGAGCGATCCCGAAGTGTCGTGTTCCTAAGTCAACGAAACAACATTAAAGGGAGGTGCCACTTGATATAGTTGCATCTGCACGAACATAATTATTTTATTTGCTGGCTAAGATGCAGGTAGCTAATTGTTGCCCATGGACTTTGTTATTGTCATAAGCATAAACCAATATAATCAGTTTAGTTATCTTTTTCTATCAACCCACTCCGAAAAATAAGATACATCTTCCTGGATTACACTTGGTGGGGGTAAACTGGTGTGCTCAGTATAGCGCGCGCGTGTGTGTGTATGTATATATATATATATATATATATATATATATATATATATAGATACACACACAAACATACACACACACGCCCAGAAGAAGTTCCTAGTCTTGCCGTTATTAGCTGCGCAGTACTAGCGGGAATATGCGCGGACATTTTTAATCTCTCCCTACTCCGTTCTGAGGTACCACATGTTTCAAGATGTCCATCATCGTACCAGTGCCGAATAAAAGCATCTCTCCTGCTAAACGACTAACTCCCAGAGGCCTTGACATCCACCATTATGAAATATTTTGTCAGTCAGTCTGTCAGTCAGTTTTATTCGCCACATGCACATAAAGTGCAGTGAAATGAATTTGTCATCAGCGGTACAATAATAAAATAGCACTAAATATACAATAAACATTTAATACAAACATCCGCCACAGCATTCGTCACGGCGGTGGAAGCGCACCATTTGGTCAGTCCTCCTTCGCTTTCGCCCGTAGTCGGGTCCACAATCCTCCGCTGTCGCCGCTGCCGGCGTCCAGATGTGCAGACAAGGTAAGTCCAGGAAGTCCTGAATCGGTGCCTCCCCACCGGAGACCGCAGCTTCAAGATGGTGCAGGCCGCTGTCCGGCGGTCGAAGATCTAACGTCCACGCAGCGCCGCGGCCAGAAGCACCGCAGCCCGCAGTGCCGGCGGTTTGAGCTCTTCTCCAGGGATCCCCGGCGAGGGATCCCGCTCCGGATGGTAAGTCCCCGCCCGGCCGCGGTAGAAATAGGCCGCTGGCCGGCCATCGGAGCTCTTCTCCTACGGGGTCCCGAACGAGGGATCCCAGGCTCCGGTCGCCGCGCCAGCTGGAGCTCCGTAGACCGCTAGTTATAGAAGGAATCCTCACCAGCAGCCTTGACCCACTGCAGTTCGCCTACCACCGCAAAAGGCCAACGGACGACTACGTAGCCCAAAACTCACACTTGGAGCATCTGGATAAGAGAGACACCGATTCATAGAATGTAATCCTGTCTTTAGCTTATCACCAGACTCGCGGGACTTAGATACAGCACACATCTCTGCAACTGGGTCATCGACTTCCAGTCCCACAGAAACCAATCACTGAGTATAGGGGAGAATTCATCCTCTACGTTCATGTACAACACTAGTGCTGCCGGGGTTCCGTGTGAGAGCCGTGGTACCCTCATTGACAGCCCAGCACACTGTGCGCAGCGGCCCGATACAGCAGCCTGGAGCCACATCGCCTTGCGCAGCTGGGCGCGATAAAAAACCGTTGCCTCTGATGCTGATACCCATACTTAGAGCTTGAGAATAACAAGTTGTCTGTGCTGCTGGTGTGATGGGGTAGACAAACCTTGTCCCGCTATGACTAAGGCACCATCCCTCCAACTGCCCACACGGAATTCAGGGTGAAACAACATCGACCTAAACTTTAACTCTGCCTCTCCCTTATCACACAGCTCTGCCTGACATGGTGACATTTCGAACTATAATATCAATAACAGTCCCGTTTCTCTGATTCCTGGATCAGTGTTGTCCCTGGCCGTCCAAAGATACACTACTCGGTTGTCGTTAAACATTTCCTTATTGGAGCAGAATTGTTGAGAACACAGTAGTCGTGGCCGAGTGGTTAAGGCGATGGACTAGAAATCCATTGGGGTTTCCCCGCGCAGGTTCGAATCCTGCCGACTACGGGATCAGCAAATCTATGTGTATGTGTAACTTTTGATGGGCCTTTGGTTGTCTGCTGCCAGAGTAAACGCATAATTTCCTGCGGTTCCAGGCCGCACACTGGGTCGAATTAAGTTCATGCAATTCCACTGCTGACTCCTGTCCGAATCCTTGGAACCTCTGTCTCATGTACATTGTTTCTCAGGTAGCCACGAGGAAGCGAATATTGGAATTCCCTTCCGAAAAGAGCAGTGGTTAATTGAATTAATACTCTTTGAATTTGTATGAATATCTTGAAGTCGGGTGAATGAATGATTATAAAGTATTGTGTGAAAGATCACATTGGCGTTGGAATGCAATGTTGAGAACATCTAATTTGGATTAGTTGTTTATTGTCAAGTGTACCGATGAAGAGTGAAACGTATTTTGTTGCGTGCTATCCAGTTCACGAAAAGACTATATATGATTGCAATGGTTCAATGGATTAGTTGTGTCTTTATTGCCACTCGTAGCAGTTAGAGTGAAATACATTTTATTGCACACGGTTTAGTGTCTATCCCCGAACGTAAGCACATTCGATGCCGGTCAGTAAATAATGTACAGAACAGCCCACTGTGTCCGCATAGATGAGGCGCCATTTTACAGTCCCAACTGCGGATCCCCCAAGGGGGATCGACGATTTGCAAATTCTGAACACTGTATATCATAAACTGTACAAGTGGAGGGGATGGCGCTGGATAGGAGCCGGTGCGACGTCAGCCATGCTTTAGGGAAGGGAGAAGGACAAGGTGGGGGCGGGGGGGGGGGGGGGGATATCTTAAGGAGATTGTGTTTCTTCGGGAGAAAAAGGAGGAAGAAGTTCCTGTTGGGAAGATACAGCAGGAAGGCTGTTAGGCGCTTAAAATTGGAAAGGTAATTGTTCAGGCCACTTGGTTTGTAAGCTACAGTCACTGAATATGGGATGGTGTCTCTCCATTTTGATAGTTGAGGAAGCCCAGGGCAGAAGAGTAACCTGGACAAAAATGCTACACTTGTCACTTTACCTCCCCCCTTGACTCCATTCAAGGACCCAAACAGTCTTTCCATGTGCGGCAGAGGTTCACCTGCAGCACCTCCAACCTCATCAGTTCCATCCGCTGCTCAGAAATGTCAGCTGCTCTACATCGGTGAGACCAAGCGTAGGCTTGAGATCGCTTCGCCGAACACCACCGCTCGGTTCGCAATAGCCAAGCTGATCTCCCGGTGGCTCAGCACTTCAATCCCCCTTCCCAATCCGAGTCCGATCTTTCTGTCCTCGGCCTCCTCCATGCCCAGAGTGAGGACTACCGTAAATTGAAGGAGCAACACCTCATATCTCGCTTGGGCAGTTTGCACCCCAGCGGTATGAACATTGACCTCTAATTTCAGATAGTTCTTACTTTCTCCAAGCACTTGTGTGGGAGGTAAAGTTATATATTCGAATCACGTTTAAGTATCTCCAACCTTTGAATTGCCAAGCCATTAGATATTGATATTCTGCTGATATAAGACTTTTGCATTAAGAAAGCCTTAGTTAAGGAAGTTAACGTCGCCCACTACGACAACTGTGCACCTTTTCATAACAGTTAACAGATATGTTGCTCTATCATTTGTTATATTTTTGGAGGTCTACATCTTAATTCCATTAGATAGCACCTTTCACATTTGTGATCTTTGTGGACGAATACAACTCTGATTGCTACCGTAACAGTGCCTCTAGGGCAACTTATTTTACTTCCTTCTATATCATGTGTGAAACATCAAAACCCTGAAAGGCAGAGCTGCTCTTTCTGTCCCTCCCGCCAACAAATATTAGTAATGACCACCATCATAGTTCCAAGCTCTGAAGCGGGCTCTAAATCCTTTATGATACAGGCTTTGTTTCGCACGCGAAAATTTGTGTTGAAATAAACACGCATCAGCCATTCGGTTTCACCACATCCTAAAACATCACCTTGTCTTCCCAACTTCCCAACAGTACTTCCATTTGCGCATCCTGTACGCTGGTTTCCATCATCCGTTCCAACGAAATTGAAGCCCTCCCGCGTAACACTACCGATCGCACTCAAAGTGCATTGTATCCTCTAATTCACGTGTAACCAGATGCTTTTGTAAAGGTGAATTCTGCCCCTGAATAATTCTCAGTGGTGAAACATCTGAATCGCGGATCTGGGGATCTCCGTGGATTACAGCCCTCGTGACCCTGATATTCAACTCCAACTAAACTCCTCGTTCCATGTATTCCCTCTGCTGGACCTCGTCCATTTCCCTACAAATGGTATTTGTGCAACATGTATAATGACTTCCGGTTGTTCACCCTCCACCATGGGAATGTTCTATAGCAGCTCCGAATCAACAGGCCGCTGGTACCGAGATGCAGCGCCTCATCTCGGAGGTATGATTACGGCCAAAGTATATTCTGACTGCTCCACTAAGCAATGAGCTTCCCATCTCAATCGCGCTGTCTGCTCCCACACATTCCCGGTCTGCTTCCAACCCAGGTCTAGTTCACGAGAACAGACTGCTTATGATGCTGCCCTCCCCGCGTGTTTAACCCGCAACAGGGTACACTTGCTGTGCGGGAAGTGGGTAGATGTCCAAATGGGATTTATGTATCATTTCTACACCGTTGCCTGGTAGCCATCCACTTCCTGCATGTACCTGAGGTACGACCAGCTCACTGTAACTCCTAGCTATGACGTTCTCTTACTCCCAGACAATTCTGCGGCCCTCCATCTGCAGTTCTCAGTCGTAAATGAGGAGCTCAGGCAGTAGGCACTTTCTCCAGGCCATGTCCTCGGGGAAATTCGATCGCACACATCCTGCATAAAAGCATAATTATGTATTAACTGACATTTACAATGTACTGCAATTAGCGCAAATGTAAGTATAAAGTAAACGGTCTGAAACAGGACCGATCCGAAACGTCACATATTCATGTTATCCAGGGATGCTTCTGGACCCGCTGCGTTACACCAGCATTTCGTCTTTCCTAGATAAAGCAGCATCTGCAATTCCTTATTTCTGATGAAAAGCATCACTTTATTTCACTCTCAAGCCCGCACATAAGACTCTCAAGCCGATTGAAAATGGAGCATAAATCAAGAAAGTGTGACGTGCTGCACGTTGTGAGATTGGATGTAAGGTGAATATATACAATTAGTGTCAAGACCGTGAACAACCTACAGAGGGATCTTGAGGTGCAAGTCTCTTAAGGTGCCAACACATGTGAACAAAGCATACGGTTTGCTTGGCTTATGTAAGAGGGTCTTTTATGTTACACCTCTACCCTTACTCTCGTTTTACTTCAGGGCAGCTCAGAGGTGAACTGACACAAAATAACACATCTCGTAGGTCTGTGTTGAGTTTCTCGAACAAATCGGTTTATTGAATGTCTTAACAGTGAGGGTAACACAAAGTATTTCAAAGATTCACAGTACCCATTGCATTTTTATATTCTCACAAAAATATGGTGACATGTGGATTCTACAATTTTAAAATGATTCATCATTGATCAATCTTATCCTCCCCGTTACTTAAAGAAAAACCCTCTCCTATTTGTATACAAATTGGCACCATAATTGTCAGTAATGCTGATCAGTTTTATTATACTGGTGCTAGTTAACGCTGTCAATGTTTATTTTAACTAAAGGAACTGTGCTGTGGAATCCATGCAGCATGATCAATACATTTATTGCCTCAGTAATATCCTTAAGTATCCAATGCTGGACATTTTCCCACCATGCTGCCCTGTATGTAATACCTTGGGTTAAACGTACTACAAACTACTCATATTCCTTTTAATTTTTTTAAACTCCGACACCTCACTGCTTGAGGTTCTGAGGGTAAGCATGTGGAAGTGTTGAACCAAATTTAAAAGCCTTTCGATAGGCCCCATTTGTAATATTGCTTACAGTTATTTTCACCCCTTTACAGGATGGATGTGACTGCTCTGGAAATTATGCAGATGCGGTTTCCCAGAAAGATAACTGGATTACAGGGTGTTTGTTAGAAATATAAATAAATGGAATTGGACAGATATTGTGTTTCCTGGGGAGCCCGAAGTTGTAGGGAGAACACGTAGATATACTAGCATAGCATCCCTCTTCCCATCAGACCTGCCCCCTCCATCGACTCCTTTAAGTCGAGACTAAAAACTCATCTTTATTCTCAAGCTTTTCGCGACGTCCTCTGAGTGAGGGCTATATGTATGTATTATGTATGTGCTTATTGAACCACTGTTGTATAACGTTAGTACCTCCACCAATGTAAAGCACTTTGGCCAACGAGAGTTGTTTTGTAAATGTGGTACATAAATAAAAGTGATTTGACTTGGCTTGACTAGATGTATAAAAAACTATGAGAAGCAAGGATATGGTAGGCCGTCACAGCGCTTTTCCTGGATGGAAATAATAAACGCTGGAGGGCAGATATTTTATGTGGATGGGGCAATATTGAACGGAAATATGCGGCATAAACTATTTAACGGTGAGAAATGTGAGCGATCGGCTCACTGCTATTGGTAGTGATGATTCAGTACTGCAGTGGTATTTAATTCCTTTCTGGATAGCCACGTGGATAAACAGCGAATGGATGGATATTGATCATGTGCAGGCAGATAAGAGCTGGTTTGCGCATCATGTTTGGCGCGGGCATTGTGAGCTGAAGGGACTGTCCATACACTCTACTGTACTAGTAGTTTATTGTGTATTGTGTGTTCTTGTGTGTAATGTGTATTGTTTATTGTGTGTTCTTATTCATGGTACCGCTGCTGGCAAATTTATTTCACTTGCACTTAAGGTGCAATGTGACGAATAAATCCGTATTGTATTGTATTGGATTGTACTATGTTCTAAGTCAAAGTACTACACTTGCCTTCGAAAATCAACCTGCACCTCACATAGCAGTGTCCAAAACGGCCACTGCCACTACGCCGCTCCATTTCCCTCTTTGTATTGGCTGCCATGCGTCGCAATGAGCCAGACAACCGCTATTTCGCAAATTTCTCGCTGCTGCTGTGCTCCACATGCGTCGTTGGAAGTAACTCGTGTTTGTACAATCACGGAGGAAGTCTGCATCTCCTTCTACCTGTGCAAATGCGATGTCGTTCGAAATAAGATGGTTTCTGTTGGACCTGATGAACATATTGTCCAACAGAGCATGATTATTTTATAAGATGGTTTCTGCTGGACCTAAAGAAGAGATGGTGCGCATGATAATTTTATTTTCAGCATCTGTGTTACATCAACACCGTTGAATCCTCCAGCGTTCTGTAAGTAAATGGTTAACCATACCAACTTGTTCGTGGATTATCCATACCGCAAATCTCCATCGGGACTCATTGTGTCATCGTAAGTTGTCTCCCTGCTATAAATAAACGTCGCTATTAATGAGGTATAACGGCGGTAGAGCGAGCGACACCGCCAGTTCTGGCTGAGAATTCCTGCTCTACACCGGGGAGATGACGGAGCGATCTCTGGAAACAGGAGAGTGTGCTGCGATAGCAATGGCTCACCAACTGAATAGAGCAGGACGGGTTGTTGGAACGGGTAAAAATGTTTTCTGGTTTGCCGAATATATTTTTGCAAATTATGACTGGTTGACGGTAGATCTCCGAATACTCAATGCACTTTCGACCATTCAACTTATTTACTATCCGATCCTCGCCATTACTGCTGTTCCTGGTAAGTTTTCAATTATTTTTTAATTGTATTAACAGCATCTGATTTTATTTTGTCTTGTTATCCGTGTCACATTTCTTGCTGTCTTTGTTCATTTGCAGTTGCTGAATTTACTTTCTCACCGCTACTTGCCACCGTTGCGCTATTAGTGTTTACTTGATACCGCCACTTTCCTATTAGGAGGTTCGTAGGATGCCTTGAATTGCTAAATTTATTTCTGCTCCAGAGTATACACTCCTCTACTTCATGCGTTCACTGCAGCTGAAAGCTGTATCTTTTTTTCGTTGACGTGTAATTGTATTCCAAGACTGTAGTGTTGTAAGGATATCCAAATACGTTGCCTAAATGCAAGCGCGTTTCGGGGTAACGTGGAAGTAACAAGCCACTGAATATAATAACAATGGCGGGGAAGTTAAGGAAAAACTGTCTGAACGACAATATTAACTAACCACCGATGCCACAGATTTTCGTGCAAACTTCAAAATTGCTATCCTCTCAGTTGATTTCGTATTAAAGTACTTAATACTGAGTGCTAATGGTGAAGAACCGATCACCGATCCGTGTCATCCACCAGTAATCATTGGCTGCTGATCGCACAAACGAATCTCCGGCGCTTACCTCGAATGATTTGGATTCATAGAAACATAGAAATTAGGTGCAGGAGCAGGCCATTCGGCCCTTCGAGCCTGCACCGCCATTCAATATGATCATGGCTGATCATTCAACTCAGTATCCCGTACCTGCCTTCTCTCCATACCCCCTGATCCCTTCAGCCACAAGGGCCACATCCAACTCCCTCTTAAATATGGTCAACGATCTAGCCTCAACTACCTTCTGTGGCAGAGAATTCCACAGATTCGCCACTCTCTGTGTGAAAAACGATTTTCTCATTTCGGTCCTAAAAGACTTCCCCCTTATCCTAAAACTGTGACCCCTTGTCCTGGATGTCCCCAACATCGGGAACAATCTTCCTGCCTGTCCAACCCTTTAAGAATTTTGTAAGTCTCTATGAGATCACCCCTCAATCTTCTAAATTCCAGCGAGTACAAGCCAAGTCTATCCAGTCTTTCTTCATATGGAAGTCGTGCCATCCCAGGAATCAGTCTGGTGAACCTTCTCTGTACTCCCTCTATGGCAAGAATGTTTTTCCTCAGATTAGGAGACCAACACTGTACGCAATACTCCAGGTGTGGCCTCACCAAGACCCTGTACAACTGCAGTAGAACCTCCCTGCTCTTGTACTCAAATCTTTTGCTATGAATGCCAACATACCATTCGCTTTCTTCACAGCCTGCTGCACCTGCATGCCTACTTTCTATGACTGGTGTACCATGACCCCAGGTCTTGTTGCATCTCCACCTTTCCTAATCGGTCACCATTCAAATAATAGCCTCCCTTCCTGTTTTTGCCACCAAAATGGATAACCTCACATTTATCCACATTATACTGCATCTGCCATGCATTTGCCAACTCACCCAGTCTATCCAAATCATCCTGCAGCTTCCTAGCATCCTGCTCACAGCTAACACTGCCTCCCAGCTTCGTGTCATCCGCAAACTTCGAGATGTTGCATTTAATTCCCTCGTCCAAATCATTAATGTAAATTGTAAACAGCTGGGGTCCCAGCACTGAGCCTTGCGGCACCCCACTAGTCACTGTCTGCCATCCTGAAAAGGACCCGTTCACTCCAACTCTTTGCTTCCTGTCTGCCAGCCAGTTCTCAATACTCATCAATACTCAACCACCAATACCATGTGCTTTAAGTTTGTATACCAATCTCTTGTGTGGGACCTTGTCGAAAGCCTTCTGAAAGTCCAGATACAACACATCCACTGCTTCTCCCTTATCCACTCTACTAGATACATCCTCAAAAAATTCAATAAGATTCGTCAGACATTATTTACCCTTCGTAAATCCATGCTGACTTTGTCCAATGATATCACCACTTTCCAAATGCGCTGCTATCCCATCATTAATAATTGACTCTAACAGTTTCCCCACTACCGATGTTAGACTAACTGGTCTGTAATTCCCCGTTTTATCTCTCCCTCCCTTTTTAAAAAGTGGGGTTACATTAGGTACCCTCCAATCCTCAGGAACTACTCCAGAATCTAAAGAGTTTTGAAAAATTATCACCAAGGCATCTGCTATTTCCGGGGCTACTTCCTTATGTACCCTGGGATGCAGCTTATAGGGCTCTGGGGATTTATCGGCCTTTAATCCATTCAATTTACCCAACACCACTTTCCGGCTAACCTGGATTTCACTCATTTCCTCCATCTCATTTAACCCACGATCCCCTGCTATTTCCGGCAAATTATTTATGTCTTCCTTCGTGAAGACAGAACTAAAGTAGTAATTCAATTGATCTGCCATGTCCTTGTTCCCCATGATCAATTCACCCGTTTCTGACTGCAAAGGACCTACATTTGTTTTAACTAATCTTTTGTGCTTCATATATCGATAAAAAGTTTTGCAGTCAGTTTTTATGTTTCCTGCCAGTTTTCTTTCATACTCCATTTTCCCTTTTCTAATTAAGCCCTTTGTCCTCCTCTGTTGGTCTCTGAATTTCTCCCAGTCCCCTGGTAGGCTGCTTTTTCTGGCTAATTTGTACGCTTCATCTTTTTCTTTGATACTATCCCTGATTTCCCTCATTATCCACAGATGCGCCACCTTCCCTGATGTATTCTTTTGCCATACTGGGATGAACAATTGTTGTAGTTCATCCATGCAGTCTTTAAATGCCTTCCATTGCATATCCACCATCAACACTTCAAGAATCAATTGCCTGTCCATCTTGGCCAATTCACGTCTCATACCCTCAAAGTTACCTTTCTTTAAGTTCAGGACCCGTGTTTCTGAATTAACAATGTCACTCTCCATCCTAATGAAGAACTCAACCCTATTATGGTCACTCTTGCCCCAGGGGCCACGTACAACAAGGCTGCTAACTAACCCTCAATTACTAATTACTAACTAATTACTCAATATCCAGTCTAGAATAGCATGCTCTCTCGTTGGTTCCTCCACATGTTGGATTAGAAATCGATAACCATATAACCATATAACAATTACAGCACGGAAACAGGCCCTCTCGGCCCTTCTAGTCCGTGCCGACCATTTGTTTTCCCCTAGTCCCATCTACCTGCTCTCAGACCATACCCCTCCATTCCCTTCACGTCCATATACCTATCCACTTTACTCTTAAATGTTAAAATCGATCCTGCCTCCACCACTTCTGCTGGAAGCTCATTCCACACAGCCACCACCCTCTGAGTAAAGAAGTTCCCCCTCACGTTACCCCTAAACTTCTGTCCCTTAATTCTCATGTCATGCCCTCTTGTTTGAATCTTCCCTACCCTCAATGGGAAAAACGTGTCCTCGTCAACTCTGTCTATCCCTTTCATCATTTTAAAGACCTCAATCAAGTCCCCCCTTAACCTTCTGCGCTCCAAAGAATAAAGACCTAACTGGTTCAACCTTTCTCTGTAACATAGTTGCTGGAACCCTGGCAACATTCTAGTAAATCTCCTCTGTACTCTCTCTATTTTGTTGACATCCTTCCTATAACTAGGCGACGAAAATTGTACACCATACTCCAGAATTGGTCTTACCACTGCCTTGTACAATTTTAACATTACTTCCCTACTCCTATAATCAATGCTCTGATTTATAAAGGCCAGCACACCAAAGGCTTTATTTACCACCCTATCTACATGCGATTCCACCTTCAGGGAACTATGCACAGTTATTCCTAGATCCCTCTGTTCCACAGCATTCCTCAATTCCCTACCATTTACCATGTACGTCCTATTTTGATTTGTCCTGCCAAGATGTAGCACTTCATACTTAACAGCATTAAACTCCATCTGCCATCTTTCAGCCCACTTTTCCAAATGGCCCAAATCCATCTGTAGACTTTGAAAATCTACTTCATTATCCACAACACCACCTATCTTAGTATCATCTGCACACTTACTTATCTAATTTTCCACCCCATCATCCAGATCATTGATGTACATGACAAACAACAGTGGACCCAACACAGATCCCTGAGGCACCCCACTGGTCACCGGCTTCCAACCTGACAAACAGCCATCCACCATTACTCTCTGACATCTCCCATTCAGCCACTGTTGAATCCATCTTGCTACTCCGCCATTAACACCCAAAGATTGAACCTTCTTAACCAACCTTCCATGGGGAGCCTTGTCAAAGGCCTTACTGAAATCCATATAGACAACATCCACTGCTTTACCCTCATCAATTTCCCTAGTTACCACTTCAAAAAATTCAAGAAGGTTTGTCAAACATGACCTTCCAGGCACAAATCCATGTTGACTGTTCCTGATCAGACCCTGTTTATCCAGATGCTTATATATATGATCTCTAAGTATCCTTTCCATTAATTTGCCCACCACTGACGTCAAACTAATAGGTATATAATTGCTAGGTTTATTCTTTGAACCCTTTTTAAACAATGGAACAACATGCGCAGTACGCCAATGCTCCGGCACTATTCCCGTTTCTAATGACATTTGAAATATTTCTGTCATAGCTCCTGCTATTTCTACACTAACTTCCCTCAATGTCCTAGGGAATATCCTGCCAGGACCTGGAGACTTATCCACTTTTATATTTTTCAAAAGTGTCAGTACTTCCTCCTCTTTGAATCTCATAGTTTCCATAGCTACTCTACTTTTTCCCCTTAACTCACAGAGTTCAATATCCTTCTCCTTGGTGAATACCGATGAAAATAAATTGTTCAATATCTCCCCCATCTCTTTTGGGTCTGCAGATAGCTGTCCATTCTGGTTCTCTAATGGTCCAATTTTATCCCTCGTTATCCTTTTGCTATTAATATAGCTGTAGAAACCCTTTGGGTTTACTTTCACCTTTCTTCCCAAAGCAACCTCATATCTTCTTTTAGCCTTACTAATTTCATTCTTAAGATTCTTATTACATTCTTTATACTCCTCTAGCACCTCATTTACTCCATGCCTCCTGTAATTATTGTAGATATCTCACGTTTTTCGAAACAAGTGTCCAATTTCCCTTGAAAACCATGGCTCTTTCCAATTTTTACTATTTCCTTTCAACCTAACAGGGACATATATATTCTGTACTCTTCTGTAATAGAAGATAAAATGTGTCTGGGAGTATTTTACATCTTTTCATGTTTTATATTATGTAAGACAATATCAACATGTCGATGGGGAAATTATGCAAGTACGCATTTCCAGATAGATGGGTTTGCAAACCAGCAAATGATCAAATCAGTGTTCATTGTGTCGCAGTGCTTACAGTGCATGTCCACACCAAACACCTTGCGTGTGAATGTACATGGGGCTTTGAAGAGTGGAGGGGCAGAAGCTACAGGAAAAACCCATCTCATAGTAGTTAGGTCTGCATGGACTTCAATTCATAAATTGTCAACCTCTTCTTAATGTAAATGAGATTAAGTTACTAAGTTACTACCATAGATAAATTAGTTCGTTCAAGTTCACATACACCAATTGATTTCAACATAAACATCAACCATTTCTGATCATTTCTCACTGCGATGGAGGCCTATAAACTACAATCAATATTCCTCCGTTTTTCTCCCGTGATCGCGGTCTGGAAACGGCCGCTATGGACGGCACGATGTGCAGCCCCCCCCCCCCCCCCCGACCCCCCACGGAGATGATCCAAACACACTTCGTGGCTCCGCGTTTGCGAATTGGCAGCTTCTTAACGGAGACCGCGGCTTCACTATGTTAAGAACATAGTCCGAGCACGTTTTCTCAGTTAGTGATCGCAGGCAGCACCGAGATTCGATGTGAAAGAAAACCGACTTCAACAAGCTGGTATTAATCACAATTTGTAATTTACTTTGTTATGGATAAACATAGTTTAGGCCCTCAACTTCATGAATGATTGAATGAATAATGAAGGAATGAATGAATGAATGAATGAATAAATAAATAAATGATGAATGTACAGACTCCAAATCTCGTTTCTTCAAATCATAAAAGGGTACAATTACATTAATTAAAGTCCATACAGATTGATTTTCATAAATTCGGGCTTTTGATTTTAACTTTCAGTTCCAGTTGATTCACAATGTGTCAATCCGTAGAAGTACTCTCAGCCATGATGTGTGCTCCCTGCCGAGCTAGCTGAAACAAAGCCTGTGATTGGCCAATTGGCGTCTGATTCAATGTGCTATGATTGGACAAAAGCTACTCGGAGAATTTCAGGTTTTTCTCAAATTTATTAAAAATGTGCAGGTTTTGTTCTTGATGAGTTTCAAGGATGATTAGTAAAATATTTGTTACACACTATGTTAAAATTCCATGTAGTTGCATGAGTTGCGTCACAAACTTGGACAAAAAATCTCCACGTTCCACAGCCTAATATTTGTAAGGAGGAGATTCAGAGATGCTTGATTAATACGGGTGTCAGGGGTTATGGGGAGAAGGCAGGAGAAGGGGGTTGAGAGGGAAATATAGATCAGCCACTATTGAAAAGCGGAGTAGAATTGATGGGCCAATTTCCGCTCCCACAACTAATGAACTTATTGCAAACAATGATGAAGCCGAATACAAGATGAAGATGCAGGTAGCGTAGTGTCAAGTGAAGAACCTCTCCCTCAAGATAGACACAAAAAGCTGGAGTATCTCAGCTGGTCAGAAACCATATCTGGAAAAAGGAGTACCGGCTGGACATATTCCCATTGTGAGAAATTGATTCTCTCTCTCTCTCTCTCTCTCTCTCTCGCACGCTCGCTCTCTCTTCTCTCTCACACACACTCTCTCTGTCTCTTTATCTGTCTGTCTCTGTATCTGTCTCTTTCTCTCTCTGTCTCTGTCTGTATGCCCCCCCCCCCCCCCTCTCTCTCTCTCTCTCTCTCTCTCTCTCTCTCTCTCTCTCTCTCTCTCTCTCTCTCTCTCTCTCTTTCTGTTAGAAATAAACACATACTTTGACAGATAGAATGTCGTCTGGAGTATCGAATAGGCGAGAGTGGGAGATAAAGAGAGGGAGAGAGAGAGAGAGAGAGAGGGGGGGGGGCATACAGACAGAGACAGAGAGAGAAAGAGACAGAGACAGAGACAGACAGATAAAGAGACAGAGAGAGTGTGTGTGAGAGAGAAGAGAGAGCGAGCGTGCGAGAGAGAGAGAGAGAGAATCAATTTCTCACAATGGGAATATGTCCAGCCGGTGTCCCGGGTCACCGAGGTTTCATGTGAGGAAATGTGCGAGGTTTCAGCGAGGAAACGATAATGCCGTTCACGTTCGAGGAGCTATGTTGAAGAGGCGTGACACCGATCAGACCGTGGATGCTGGGACCGATGCAATGTGTGGAGACAAGAGTGATGCAACTGACTTGGTCAACACGGGAGGGACATGGACCCTCAGAGAAGGGGGGGGGGGGGGTGAGGATCTGAGTGCAGCTACGGATTTCCTAGATCATCTCAACGCTGCATGCGCACTGCAATTAGATTAAGGGGAGATTTCATCAATTTCTTTAGCTGTTTCCTGAAATTTGTCTGGGTCACGGCGTAAAGGACAGTGTTTGTGCAAAAGCCCAGGAGCTGCAGCATTGAGCCCAGTTCTCGTAAAGAATCTGGTGGCGGCAGAGTCGCAGCGAAGGAAAGATACAGTCGGATCCACATTGAATACACTGTAAACATTGCCCATAAGAAGATCAAATTCCCCGAGACCACGAGTAGTAAAATTAGGGATTTCCTGCGTCTTTCCATCTCTGTGTCTCTGGGACTCTCCCCACCGATGGGACCCCGGAGCCTACCGCGGGCTCTGCTGGCGGCACATACATGTCTGATGGTTAAAACTTTAAGCAGCAGAACCAGCACCAATGGGATCAGAGGGGTCAAGAAATAATGAAGGAGCTCGATTGATCCCCAGACCACTGACCAATGGACACCTCGCAACGCCCTACAAAACCAAGGGGCATTAAAATGACTATATTTCCCTGTGAGCATGAAATACCAAAATATGTTCTATAAACAGCTCAGCACGATTACTGTCCCCACAACCACTGCAGCTGTTCTCGCGGTACAGTATTTACTTTTCAACTTCTGACACCAAATAGCAACAAACCGATCAAACGTGAACGTCACCGTGAACCACACAGAACAGTCGGTCGTCGCATTAAGCAGGACGGCGTGGACAATACGATGCTGGAAAGCAATTGGTATCTGCCTCAGTATCAGGTCAATGACAACGACCAGTAGATCCGCCATCGCCATGGCGATCAGATAGAGAGTGACTCCTTTGGAGAGACCGCACTTTCCACGGGACAGGACCATGATCGTCACCACGTTCACTGCCAGTAAAGGAATAAACAGGGGTTTTAAATATCAGATTGAAATGGTGTTTCTGTATTGAACAATAAAGACATTATCATTTCCTGGAAATATGTTGTAGTGAATGGTTTTCTTGCAATTAATCGAAATAGTAATCGTAAAGAAACTTAATATTCGGCATACAGTAAAACAACGGACGCAGCAAGCTAAAATATTCCTGATGTATATACGTTTTGCAAGGTCGGAATTAAATGAGACCTGCAGGATGCCTCAAAGACACGTTGCATAAGCAAAGGTACAACATATGTCACATATATTGATCCTGAAATTAAGTTATGATTCCTGCCGCTAATAATTCTCTACTCGCGCTATATTTGTACGTGGGCCAGCAGCCAATTATCATAGTAAGCAGGCAGAATCAGCAGGATTTGATTAGTTCACTGCCGGACATAAATGTTACCATTTCGCCACTTACTTTCTTGTTTTCAGATTCCTTCAAATTGCAAAATGTTGCGCAAACATCCATGAGAACTAAAACAAATACTTCACATTCATTCACAAAGTGTTTTGAAGGAAAGAGTTGAAAGCTTGGAAAAAGTGACAACTTGAACCGTACACTGGGAAAATTGAGGTCGATGACCAAATGCCGTGGGGTAGGGAGGAAAATAAACAACGTTCCGGCCATGTCAAAATTTGAGATAGGATTGTAAATGTGGCATATTTTACAACATTATAAAGGGTGAGACTACGAATTATTATGCGGAATGTTTGAATCTGACAGGACATGGCTGCAGAATAACAGAATAATTCATGCGATCTCCAGGGCTTTAAATTGGAAAACATTGAGGTGACAGTAATGAACCTGCGATATAACATTCGTCTGGGACCAAGTATTATTCTGTATCCAGTGGGCTAAACAGCACTGAGATGAGAATGCAAGTGACGAATCTATTGGATTTTTTTTTGAAGGAATTAAATATCAGGACAGACCTTGGATCCTGTTTCCTTGGATTTAAAAATTCATTTGATAAGTTTCCACACTTGATGCTGCTAAAGGAGTGGGATAATATTAGAGGGACTATGCCAGCATGGATAAAGTTTGGCTGATAAGGTAGAAGGCAAAGAATTGTAATAAAGGGAGCTTTATCTGGATGGCTGCCAGTTCCGCAGGGTGTTGATGCTGCGGACGCTACTCTTCCATTGTTTCGTAATGACCCGATTTTCTATGTTTCTATATTGGGGACGATCAGCCATGATCGCAATGAATGGCGGTGCTGGCTCGAAGGGCCGAATGGCCTCCTCCTGCACCTATTTTCTATGTTTCTATGTTTTTATGATTTGGATAAGGGATCGGAAGGTTTCATGGACACGTTTGGTATAAATCAAAGCTAGACGGAAGGGCCTGTACTGTAGGGAAAGCAGAAAGTTTTGGACGGGGTTGGAGAATGGACAAATAATTGGCAGATGGAATACAGTGTAGCAGAGTGTGGAGTGATGAGTTCATGGTAGTAAGAATAAAGGCGTAGATTATTTTTGAAACGGGGAGGATTTATAAAACGGTGGTGCAATAGGACTTCGGAGAGTTGGTGAAGGTTTTCCAAAGGGTTAATTTGTAAGTTGAATCGGTAGTAGGGGAGGCAAATGCAATATTTCGAGAAGGCTAGAGCAGAAAAAGGGTTGTAATCCTGAGGATCATAATGTCCTGCCATGAGCGCATTAGGAGTAATATGAGCAGTTCTGGGCCCCATATCTGAGAGTGGGGGGGACAAGAAAGATCCAGTGGTTGATAGGGGCCTATGTTCGCTGAGGTTCAGAGGGGTGAAGGGGGCCCTAGAGAAGTTTGCAGAATAGTGAACGGTGTGGAATGGAGCGAATGCGTAGAGCGTGTTTTAATTATCGGGAAAGTGTAGCACAAATGGAGATATAATAAAATAATGCACCTTTGGAAAGTAGATGAGGACAGACTTCTTTAGTCAGAGGGTAGTGAATCTGGTTAATTTATTGCCACAGATGGCTGTGGAACCGGACATTGGATAGTTTTAAGGCGGAGATGGACAGATACACGAGTCACGGGTTATGGAGAGAAGGCAGGAAAATGAGGTTGAGCGCAAAAAATAGATCAGACACGATTGTAAGATGGAGTAAACTCGATGGGCTGAATGGCCTAATTCTGCTGCTATGACGTATGAAAAGGTTGAAGGAGGTTGAGAACGGTTCACTGCTCTGGTCCTGCTGGCGTGGAATCAATTCCATTGCTAGCAGAAGTAGTTCAGATTAGTACCTATGCGATGCTTGAGAGTTTGCTATTTGAAGCCATTTAGAACGGAGATGAGGAATCACTTTTTCACACAGTGATTTGTGAATCGGTGGAATTCTCTTCCTCAGAGGACTGTGGAGGCCGGTTCTCTGGAAACTTTCAGAGACAGCTAGATAGGGTTCTTAATGATAGCGGAATCGGGGATATGGGAAGAAGGCAGGAACGGGGTATTGATTGTGGATGATTAGCCATGATCGCATTGAATGGCGGTGCTGTCTTGAAGGGCTGTATGGCTTACTCCTGCACCTATTGTCTATAGTCTATTGAATCCAAATCATTCGAGGTAAGCGCCGGGGATTCGTTTGTGCGATCAGCAGCCAATGATTACTGGTGGATGACACGGATCGGTGATGGGATCTTCTCCATTAGCACTGAGTATTAAGTACTTTAATACGAACGCAAGTGAGAGGATAGCAAATATGAAGTTTGCACGAAAATCTGAGGCATCTGTGGTTAGTTAATGTTGTCGTTCAGACAGTTTTCCGTTAACTTCCCCGCCATTGTTATTATATTCAGTGGCTTGTTATTACCAGGGTAAACCCGTTAACCTATTGCATTAAGGCAACGTATTTGGACCTCTTGTCAACACTATAGTCTTGGATTTCAATTACACGTCAACGAAAAAAAGATACAGCTTTCAGCTGCACTGAACGCATGAAGTGGAGGAGAGAATACTCTGGATCAGAAATACATTTAACGATTCAAGGCAACCTACGAACCTCCTAATAGGAAAGTGGTTGGATTAAGCAAACGCTAATAGCGCACAGGTGGCATGTAGCGGTGGGCAAGTAAATTCAGCAACTGCAAATGACAAAGACAGCAAGAAATGTGGCACACATAACAAGGCAAAATGGAATCAGATGCTGTTTATACAATTAAATGAGAAATGAAAACTTACCAGGAACAGCAGTAATGGCGAGGATCGAATAGTAAATCACTTGAATGGTCGAAAGTGCATTGAGAATTCGGAGATCTACCGTCAACCAGTCATAATTGGCAAATATATATTCGGCAAACCCGAAAACATTTTTACCCGTTCCAAGAACCCGTTCCGCTCTTTTCAGTTGATGAGCCATTGCTATCACAGCACACTCTCCTGTTTCCAGAGATCGCTCCTTCCTCTCCCAGGCGTAGAGCAGGAATTCCTGGTCAGAACCTGCGGTATCGCTCGCTCTACCGCCGTTATACCTCATTAATAGCAACGTTTATTTATAGGAGGGAGACAACTTACGATGACTCAATGAGTGCCGATGGAGATTTGCTGTATTGATATTCCACGAACAAGTTGGTATGGTTAACCATTTACTTACAGAACGCTGGAGGATTCAACAGTGTTGATGTAACACAGATGCTGAAAATAAAATACACATGCCCCGTTGGTCCATCTGTTCATCAGGTCCAACAGAAACCATCTTATTTCGAACGAAATCGCATTTGCACAGGGAGAAGGAGATACAAACTTCCTCCCTGATTGTACAAACACGAGTTACTTCCAACGTCGCATGTGGAATACAGCGGCAGCGAGAAATTTGCAAAATAGCGGTTGTCTGGCTCATTGCGACGCATGGCAGACAATACCAAGAGGGAAATGTAAGGCGGAGCGGCGTATTGGCAGTGGCCGTGTTGGACACTGCAATGTGAGGTGCAGGTTGATTTTCGAAGGCAATTGTAGTTTCCTAGAACATAGTACAATAAAATACAATACGGTTTTTTATTCGTCACATTGCACATTAAGTGCAAGTGAAATGAATTTGCCAGCAGCGGTACAATGATAAAGAACACACAATACACATTTTATTTCGGAGTCACGTGAGTGACTTCGTGAAGACCCCGCCAGCATGCATGCGCGATTTATCGTTGCACGCATTTGCTATCGAGAAGCTGGGGGGGGGGAGTGCGCTCTCTCCACGGCTCCTTCAACAACGCAGTCAAGGTAAGTACACTAACCTTTCGTTGGTTGCAGCATGGAAGGCAACGGCAACAGGAAAGGACAAGGATTACTTCCCAAGAGCCACGGGACGCCGACAAGCCACCGTCCAATTTCTCCGGAGCTGCGAGCACCACCGGCAGCCCTGGCACTTCTCTGCAATACGCAGTTGGAAATGAACTGCCTTCGTCAGAGCTCCATCCGCCCTTCTCTCAACCCAAAACTTGCAGTGTTGTGCCGTCCCTCCACCACTCCACCACCTCATCAGCTGTTCTGGGAAGATCTGCCGAAACAAGTCAAAGACATGCTCGAGGAGGCCAAGACCGCTGGCCTTATGCAACCACCACCGGCTAAAGTACACCCATACCAACGGCAGCAACCGTACCCTACCTGGAAACCTCGCCAGCCGGATAGGACACCCAGGACCAGATAGGACACTCCAGTTCCCCAACAGCAGCGGACTTTTAGGGAAGGCCTGCAGAGGCCCACGTGGAAGATGCGGCCACAGCCACGACAAGCAGCACAACGTCCACCCAAAACGCCATACACCAAGACTCGCCGTTGCCCATGGAGGTAAGGGGGTCTGGTTCGTCTAAGGAAGTAGCAATTGTAACATCACAAGTAGGGGGACGGTTACGGGCATTTCGTGGTGCTAGGGATGCAATAACCACAGACACGTTTATTCTACAAAGTGTTCACAGTTATGTCGTGGAATTTATTAATGGGAAACCTCCCCCTACACAGCATGGACCTCAGGGCACATTTCCGCTCTCTCAAAATGAGATAAAGGAGGGCCATGGTGCAATTCTACGGCAGCAGCCAAAGGGGTGATCGGTAAACCGACTCATGAACCCCTTGTGTTTGTGTCCAACATCTTTCCAAAACCAAAAAAGATGGTGGATGTCGGATTATCCTAGCCCTAACCCAGTTGAACACTTTTGTACAATATACCCATTTCAAATTGGGAACCTTTGAAACAGCCAAGCAGCTGCTTTACCAGGGGTACTTTATGGCTTTCATCGATTTAAAAGATGCACACCATACAGTCCCAATCATAGAATTTCACAGGAAGTTCCTGCTATCCAAACCACCCCGTCTCAAGTTATGGGCTACCTGGGCTTCACCATTGACACGACCCGAATGATGATCACCATCCCGACCAACAAAAGCTTCAGACATTCAATAAGCATGCAACAGCCTTGCTTGCGCCAGGGGACCGACTATCAGACATACGGCCAAGTTAATAGGGAACTTGGTAGCTACATTCTCAGCTGCGCAATTCGGACCATTACATTACCAAAACTTACAAAGTGCAAAGATCTCAGCGTTAAAAGCAAATGCTGGGCAATTTGACAGACCGATACGGTTGCCAATTAAGGCTAAAGCTGAGCTACAATGGTGGATTGACAATATTAGTGAGTGACACAAACCTATCATTGTTAGCAACCCATCAGTCGTGCTACAGACTGACGCAAGCGCACAAGGCTGGGGTGCAACTGACACCACGTCCAGTTGTGGTGGCAGATGGGATCCTCACTGATCTACCCTCCTCCGGACACAAGGGTTAGACTATCTGGAGATGGTAGAGGTTTTCCATGGGCTGCGGGCATTCTGCACTAGCTTACAGCATTTACATATCTGCCTCCAAAAAGATAACACCACGGCGGTGGCTTATATATAAATCATATCGGTGGTATCAGGTCATTACCTTGTGACGAATTGGCTAACTCAATCTGGCTATGTGCATTGATAGAAATATTTGGATAACAGCGACCTATCTACCAGGGAAGCTCAACACAGTGGCGGACACCAGGTCACGAGTGTTCAATGATAACATCGATTGGATGTTGAACCCCTAATTTTGCTGACATTATAGCTAACTTTGGCACACCAGATATAGACTTTTTTGCGTCCAGGTTGAGCCATCAGATGCCAATGTATGTGTCTTGGGAACCAGACCCTGGGGCAGTAGCTATGGATGCTTTTCTCTCCATTGGGGTTAAACGGTTGTGCTATGCATTTCCCCCATTCTGCCACATCAGTCGGGTATTGCAGAAAATTCAACTGGATTCTGCACCTGGCATTTTGATCATACCCGACGGGCCTACACAGCCATGGTACCAGATAGTCCTCCAATTTTTGAAACGTCCGTGGATTCAGTTTGGTAACAACCCCAAATTGATTACTAACACCATTATGGGGGACAGTCACGCGTGCCATGGTCACCTAAGCATGTTGGCCTGCAGGTTCTAAAGAGGCCGCTCGTCAAGGCCGGCATATCACCAAGAGCCATGGAACTCATCTCAGCGTCATGCCGAGCATCAACCAGGAGGCAGTACCTCACCCCGGTCAGGAAGTTGGAGGCATTCTGCTCCCCTACCAACCCGACCTCCAACTTGGCTACGATCCCTGATGTCCTGGAATGCCTAGCGGGCCTTCATTACGATGCGGGCCTTAGCTACAGTGCCATCAGCAGCGCCAGGAGTGCACTGTCCTCATACCTAGCCATAGGTATAGGCTCCAACCACCTGGTATCTAAATTCATGAGAGGAGTGTTTAAGACCAACCCTCCACGGCCCAGATACAACATCACCTGGGACGTAGGAATCGTTCTGACCCTACTGAGGAGCTGGTCTCCTATGACAGAGTGACCACTCAAAAGGCTCACCCTCAAGGTGGCGATGCTGATGGCACTGACTACAGCTCAACGAGTCCAGGCATTACAGAAGCTGCGGCTGGATAGCATGATTTCCACCCCTGCAAAGGTGACTTTCTTTGTCCAGGATCTATTGAAGCAGCACAGACCTGGGGCTCATGGGCTGCAGTTTGAGATTCCCGCGTACCCCACTGATGCCACCCTCTGCATAGTCACCCATCTCCGCCTCTACATCCACACTACACGACCCATCCGGTAGATGGAGAAGGGACTCCTCATCAGCCACAAATCTCCACAGCACCGGGTGCCTGTGCAGACTATCGCAAGGTGGCTCAGGGCGGTGTTGGGTGCAGCAGGAGTAGGTACTAATATTTTTAAATCTCCCTCTACCAGGGCTGCATCCACATCAGCGGCGAGGGTCATGGAGATGCCCATGGACCACATCCTCGCCACCGTGGGCTGGGCCAGTGCATCTACCTTCCAGGGGTTCTACAATAAGCTGCTGGTCGCCCCCGCAACATTAGCGGAAGCCATGCTGGGAGCCGCTCCGTGAATGATTTGTCCCTGAATTAGTGGTCTTTTGCTTTGTTATTATTTGTGTTAATAACTGTGCATTATTTTTCAGCCTGTTCAGTCTAGAATGCATTAATTACCTTCCTCCATCAGTATTGCGGCAGTGTGATAGCATGGAAGACGTCCAGGGCGTGAAATCACAGAGCATTGAAATCTTCACGAGGTCACTCACGTGACTCTGTTATAAAATAGTAAGATTAAACGAGAACTTACCAAGTTCGAAGGTTGATCTTTATTTTATGAGGAGTTGCGGTGAGGGATTTTGTGCCCTCTGCTCCCACCCTCTATCATAAGGACAACTGGTATGTCCTACCTTCTTAATCTTATTATTTCCAATCATGGTGCATTCTGTGATTCCACACCGCTGCTTTGAAGGAAGACGCGCATGCGTGCTGGCGGGGTCTTCACAAAATCCCTCACTGCAACTCCTCGTAAAATAAAGATCAACCTTCGAACTTGGTAAGTTCTCGTTTAATCTTACTAATAAACATTACATACAAGAACACATGAACACACAATACACAATAAATTACTAGTACAGTAGAGTTTATGGACAATCCCTACAGCTCACAATGCCCGCGCCAACACAATGCGCAAATCAGCTCTTATCATTTGTAGTAATATTTTTATTTGAAGAAATCCGTCATAACAACGGTATTACAACTTTTCAACTACACAACCGACTTATTTCAATAAGTATACGAATGTTACGAATAATTCTTATAAACTTCTATTTTTTTTTGAAAATAGAAAAAGAAAAGAATAGATTTTAATCAATAAGAATAGTGATTAAGTAATAATTTTGATTATAAAGAAAGAGAAAGAGAAAAGAGAGGAATATATATATATATATATATGTTTATATTCTTGTTGTATGTATTTAGTTAAAATAAAGTAATATATATATATTAAAAAAGAGAGATTATAGTATACATCTTAATAGTGAATAACACAATTTCAAATTGCGATATCAATAGAGACATGTATAAAAATCAAAAAGAAAAACAGATTTTCATCTAATCCTGCCGGGTACTCATTGAGTTGTGATGCCAAGAACAGCTACCCCTTCAAATATTCTGTATATGGGGACCATATCTGTTCAAAGTGTTCGTATTTGTCCATTAGGACAAATCTGATTCTTTCCAAATGCAACGTCTCCAACATTTCCACTGTCCACATTTTAATTGTGGGGGATAATGTTCCATTCCAAAATTTCAATATTATTTATTTCCCTATTATCAAACAGTAATCAAAGAATTTTTGTTGGTTTATTGTTAATATTAGATTTGAATCCAGAACTCCTAATATTATTAATTTTGGATCTGGGTCTTGTTTAATTTTAAGAACTTCATCGATAACTCTAAAGATTTCTGTCCAATAATAATTATGTTTTATACATGTTACAAACCTATGCGTTAAACTAGCTTCCAAGTTCTGACATTTATTACAAATAGGAGAAATGTTAGAATAAATTCTGTTTAATTTCGTTTTTGAATAATGTAATCTGTGTAATACCTTAAATTGTATCAATATATGTCTAGCATTTAATGAGCAACGATGTATACATTGTAGGCTTTCTTCCCAAGTTTCCTTCGATATAGATAAACCTATTTCATTTTCCCATGTTTGTCGATATATTTCCGAAGTTGGGATTTCCTTATCCAAAATAGTATTATATATATAGAAACATAGAAACATAGAAATTAGGTGCAGGAGTAGGCCATTCAGCCCTTCGAGCCTGCACCGCCATTCAATATGATCATGGCTGATCATCCAACTCAGTATCCCGTACCTGCCTTCTCTCCATACCCTCTGATCCCCTTAGCCACAAGGGCCACATCCAACTCACTCTTAAATATAGCCAATGAACTGGCCTCAACTACCCTCTGTGGCAGAGAGTTCCAGAGACTCACCACTCTGTGTGTGAAAAAAGTCTTTCTCATCTCGGTCTTAAAGGATTTCCCCCTTGTCCTTAAGCTGTGACCCCTTGTCCTGGACTTCCCCAACATCGGGAACAATCTTCCTGCATCTAGCCTGTCCAACCCCTTAAGAATTTTGTAAGTTTCTATAAGATCTCCTCTCAATCTCCTAAATTCCAGAAAGTATAAACCGAGTCTAATATATGCTATTAATTTTTCTGTATTTGGGTGTTTATTAAACAATTCATCTAATAATCCTGGATTTCTATTTTTATAGTCTTGCGTATTTGAGTTAATATAATTTCTAATTTGTAAATACCTAAATATGTTATTTGACTGCAATCCATAGATATCTTGTAACTCTTGAAACGAAATAAAATTTCCTTCCTTGTAAAGGTGTTCTATCCTTTTAATTCCTAAATCATTCCAGTGTTTAAACCCCTTGTCCAATACAGAGGGCCTAAACAAGGGATTATTCATAATTGGCAAACAAAGTGACAAATTAACCATATGTAGGGTCTTAACTATGTGTTCCACATACGTCTATTGTTATGAATTATAGGGTTGTCACCATACATTTTCTTTTGTACTTCCCTTAGTGCAGAAAGAATCGAACCTACATCAAAAGGCAAGCAGTCTTCCTTTTCCATCTTTAGCCAGCTTGGTTCATGATCTAAATTTACCAACCAAAAATTCATATTCTTAATCTGAACTGCCCAGAAATAATATAAGAAATTTGGTAGTGCTAGTCCACCATTTATTTTAGATTTACATAGATGTTTTTTACTTATTCGATGGTTTTTATAGTCCCAAATAAAACTATTAACCAAGGTATCTATATTTTTAAAAAACATTTTAGGGAGATATAAAGGGATGGCTTGAAATAAATATAACAATTGTGGTACAAACATCATTTTTATAGCATTTATTCTACCGATCATTGATATAGGTAGTGTTTTCCAATATAAAATACTTTGTATTGTTTATTTAATAATTGAGGGTAATTATATTTAAATAGACATTTATACGATTTAGATACTTTAATTCCTAGATATTTGAGTTTGTCCGTGACTATTTTAAGTGGGAATTGTTCTAATATATTTAATTTTATTCCAGTTATAGGCATAATTTCACTTTTTCCTAATTAATTCTATACCCAGAAAATGTACTAAACTTAGTTCTAACATTAAATAGATTGGGAATACTAATCTCCGGTTTTGTAATATAAATTAAGATGTCATCTGCATATAGAGATATTTTATTCATTGTAGTTTTGGTATTATATCCATATATTTCTGGTTGTGATCTAATCATTTCGGCTATTGGTTCTATTACCAGAGCAAATAGTAATAATCATAACGGGCATCCTTGTCTACAACCCCTAAAGAGTTTAAATTTTGCTGATAGCATTTGATTTGTTAATATTCTTGCAGTTGGATTCGAGTAAATGATTTTTACCCATTTGGAGAATCTATCCCCCAGTTGAAATTTCTGCATTATTTTAAATAAATATGGCCATCAACCTTGTCAAATGCTTTTTCAGCATCTAAGGTTATGACAGCTAGTTCAATATCATTCACTCTTTTTGAGTGCATGACATTGAATGGACGTCTAGATTATAGGATGAATAGCGTTTTGGAATAAAACCTGTTTGGTCATGATGTATTAATTTATTAATCACTAAACTTAGCCTCCGAGATAAAATTTTAGTTAGTATTTTTTGATCAGTATTTAAAAGAGCTATTGCTCTGTATGATCCAGGGTCTTCCAAATCTTTATCAGCTTTAGGGATAAGTGTAATTGTAGACTCATTTAATGATTATGGTAACTTTCCTTGTTCATACGCATATGTATATATTGTATGTAAGCGTGGAGAGATCAGATCATGAAACGTCTTATAAAACACAACACGTAAGCCATCAGGGCCTGCGGCTTTTCCGTTATTTAATGATCCAATTGATTCTTCAATATCTTTTACTGATATATCAGCATTTAACAAGTCTCTACTTTCCTGATCTAAACAATTAATATGACATTCTTGTAGGAATGTTTCCATTCCATCTGATTGTCCTGCTAGTTTAGATGAGTAAAGATTTTGGTAATATTTGTAAAAATGTATCATTGATATCTTTTGGTAAAGTCAATATTGCTCCTTGTTCAGATCTAATTTTATGTATCATTTTCTCCTCATCTAATGTTTTAAGCTGACGTACCAGTAATGTTTGTGGTTTATCCCCAAATTCAAAGTGTACTTGTTTAGTCTGTTGAAAAAGTTTCATAATCTGATTTGAGTATATTTTATTTAGCTTATATTTTAATGATGCAATTTTATTACTTAATCCCTTAGAAGGGGATATTGCATTTTCAATATCTAATTGTTTTATTTCATTTTCCAACTTTTGTTGAGTCTTTCGATTTTCCTTATTAACGTATGCGTGTGCTGATATTATCGCACCACGCATAAATGCTTTAAATGTATCCCAGAGCAGTGATGGTGAAATTCCATGTTTGTCATTAGTTTCAAAAAATAATTTATTCTGTTTTACCAAATAATCATAACAAGCCCTATTCTTTAATATTTGGGGGTTGAGTCTCCAGTTAGAGGTTTTAATAATTACATCTTAAATGTTAATGGAGCGTGATCCGAGATAATAATATTATGATATTTTGAGTCATATGTAAATGGAATTAGTTTTGAATCTATTAAAAAATAGTCTATCCTCGAGTAGGTTCCAAATACAGGTGAAAAGAATGAATATTCTCGACCAGTTGGGTTATCTGTTCTCCAGATACCCTTAACGTTTGCTGTATTAATAAAATAATTTATAAATGTACTTGACTTAGAAGTGGTTTTCCTTTTCGTTGATGATCTATCTAAAGAATTATAACCATATAACCATATAACAATTACAGCACGGAAACAGGCCGTCTCGGCCCTTCCAGTCCGTAATTATCTAAGGTACAATTAAAATCACCTCCAATTATTAGATTATGTTGAGTGGATATAGGGATATTGTTAAATATTTTCTTGAAGAATAATAGATTATCAAAATTAGGACCATATATATTCATAAGGATTACTTTTTTAGAATATAATTCACCTGTAATTATTATATATCTACCCTCAGCATCTTCTATTATTGAGCTTTGTTTAAAAGGTATACCTTTACGAATAATTATTGCTACCCCTCTAGACTTATGTGTAAATGAAGAGTGATATACTTTGGAAATCCATTTTGCTGTTAATCTATACTGTGCGTCTTTTTAAGGTGTGGCTCATGGAGAAAAATAATATCAGATTTCAATCTATTTAATTGAGCTAAAACCTTACCTCTTTTAATTGGTTCGTTAATTCCCTTAACATTCCAACTACAGAAGGTGATTCCATCACCCCCAATCCGAGTGTTTATATCATGCATTTTATTATTAAGGTGGTTTATAATTGAGTAGATGTCTCAGCTCATCCAGCCCAATCCTATACCCAAACATCAGATCGATGAAATTTAATATCTGTGACATTGTCTTATACACACATCTCATTGAACTAAGTATATAATACCAATCATACTTAAATCCATATAGTATATTATATGAAATAAAATTCATAATATAAAAATAATAATAAAAATGTAAGTAAAGTAAGTGATGTTAATAAAGTGTAAAGGGAAAAAAAATGACTACAACTATAGTTAGTGCAGTTAGTATTAGTGTAAGTCACACTAGCGTGGCTACTAATCTACGGACTTCCGTGAAACAAAAAAGATGTTAATAATTCCCGCTCCGTTTTTGCCTTAAGGGCTATTTATGTCAGGGTGGGGTATTACATTTATATACTTAGTGATTAATAATACTACTAATATCAATTATAATTAGTATCATATCACTATATTAGGAGAGCTAACATACATTTTTGAGGGGTAGTTAATACAAAACTATATTTATTAATCCATCCCTCCTTGACCCCAAGATAGAGTCCATGTCCATTGTTCCTCCTCCTTCCCTGCGAATCCTCCTTCAATGTAAATGCTCCTCCTTTTCTGTGGGTGGACAGTATCATCAGATAAGTGATCAATAATCAGTATCATCAAGTAAGTGATCAATAATATTCAGTGTCCTTCATCTTCATCTGTTTCTTCCTCTACTTCTTCTACTTCCAGTTTCTTCTGAATATCCCGAGCGAATTCAAGAGCTTCTGTGTGTTTGGTGAAGCGGTGCTCCTTGTTATCATAAGTTACCCTTAATGTTGCCGGGTACATCAGGCCATATCTCAGATTCTTTATGTTCCTCAGGATACCTCTTGTTTCTGTAAACAAAGATATTCTCTTGGCCACTTCCGCAGGGTAATCTCAAAAAATACTGATGTTGTCTCCCTCATATTTGAGATTGTTCTTAAATATTATTATCTTCATCATATCTTCAAAAACATGATCGTAAGCCACCTTCACAATCATCTGTCTTGGGGGAGCATCCCTCCTACGGGTACGTCTTAATGCCCTGTGTGCTCGGCCCAGTAGACGTTCTTGGTACAAGTTCGGAATATCTTTTAAAAGTTTTGCAGCAAATTTTCGAGGGTCTTGATTTCCCTCTCGGCCTTCACTCAAACCAACAATACGCAGATTCTTACGCCTTTGACGTCCCTTCAAGTCAATGCATTTCTCAGTTATTTTATGTAATAATTCTGATAAACGCTTGTTCTCGGCAAGGCGCTTCTCGGCTGATTCAGTCAGTTCTTTTAATACGTCATTTTGTTGGTTAACTGAAGTTATAATAGGTTCCAAGTTGGTATCCAGCAGCACCTCCATCTCACCAGTTTTACGGTTTACATCATCCATCTGTTGTTGCAAATCAGTATCTGCTTTATCTTTCCATTTGTCCATCATGGTCTTTACAGCGGCTATAACTTCCTTTTTGGACTGTTCTTTCAAATTCTCATGATACACCAAAATATCATTTCTTAAAGTCTTTATTTCCACTTTATATTCTTTTTTCATGTCCTTAAGCATTTGTTTCAACTCACCCATAATGATTTTTTTGAGATCGTCCATCTTTAAAATATCTTCCTGGGAGGCACTCAAACTCGTGCCCGAGGCTCCAGTGAGGCCTACTTCCCTTTTCACAAGTTTTTTCCCTTGGTGGGGGGGGGGGGGGGGGGGGCGATGCATCTTAGTAAAGTCGCACGCCTGATGATGTCACGCACCTTTTTAACGCTACCGGAGCCATTCACAACCGTTCTCCTCTGGTGAGTAGCTTCAATTAACCCCTTTTACCCCCGTTTTTATACAGTTTTAGCGGAGCTGAATGGCGCGAGTTCCACTCACTCCATAGCGCCACCGGAAGTACAAATCAGCTCTTATCTGCCTGCACTTGATCAATATCCATCCATTCCCTGTTTATCGACGTGGCTATCCAGAAAGGTATTAAATACCACTGCCGTACTGAATCATCACTACCCCTGGCAGTGCGCCCGTCGCTCACATGTCTCACCGTTAAACAGTTTATGCCGCATATTTCCGTTGAATATTGCCCCACCCACATAAAATCTCTGCCCTCCAGCGTTTATTATTTCCATCCAGGAAAGGCGCTGTGACGGCCTACCTTATCCTTGCTTCTCATAGTTTTTTATACATCTAGTCAAGTCAAGTCTGGAGTATGGTGTACAATTTTGGTCGCCTAGTTATAGGAAGGATGTCAACAAAATAGAGAGAGTACAGAGGAGATTTACTAGAATGTTGCCAGGGTTCCATCAACTATGTTACAGAGAAAGGTTGAACAAGTTAGGTCTTTGTTCTTTGGAGCGCAGAAGGTTAAGGGGGGACTTAATTGAGGTCTTTAAAATGATGAAAGGGATAGACAGAGTTGACGTGGATACGTTTTTCCCATTGATGGTAGGGAAGATTCAAACAAGAGGGCATGACATGAGAATTAAGGGACAGAAGTTTCGGGGTAACGTGAGGGGGAAACTTCTTTACTCAGAGGGTGGTGGCTGTGTGGAATGAGCTTCCAGCAGAAGTGGTGGAGGCAGGATCGATTTTAACATTTAAGAGTAAAGTGGATAGGTATATGGACGTGAAGGGAATGGAGGGGTATGGTCTGAGTGCAGGTAGATGGGACTAGGGGAAAACAAATGGTCGGCACGGACTGGAAGGGCCGAGAGGGCCTGTTTCCGTGCTGTAATTGTTATATGGTTATAAGTTATATGGTTAAGTCACATTTATTTATATAGCACATTTACAAAACAACTCTCGTTGGCCAAAGTGCTTTACATTGGTGGAGGCACTAACGTTATAGAACAGTGGTTCATAGATTAAGCACATACATAATACATACATATAGCCCTCACTCAGACGACGTCACGAAAGGCTTGAGAATAAAGATGAGTTTTTAGTCTCGACTTAAAGGAGTTGATGGAGGGGGAAGTTCTGATGGGAAGAGGGATGCTATTCTAGTAGATCTAGTAGTTCTCCTCGCAACTTCGGGCGCCCCAGGGAACACAACGTCTGTCTTATTCCATTTATTTATATTTCTAACAAACACCCTGTAATCCAGTTATCTTTCTAGGAAACCACATCTGCATAATTTCCAGAGCAGTCAAATCCATCCTGTAAAGGGGTGAAAATAACTGTAAGAAATATTACAAATGGGGCCGATCGAAAGGCTTTTATTTCTGATTCAACTCTTCCACAAACTTACCCTCAGAACCTCAAGCAATGAAGTGTCGGAATTTTGGAAAATTATAAGGAACGTGAGTAGTTTGTAGTATGTTTAACCCAACGTCTTACATACAGGGGAAGCATGGTGGGAAAATGTACAGCATTGGGTACTTAAGGATATTACTGAGGCAAAAATAGATTGATCATGGCATATTGATTCCACAGCACAGTTCCTTTAGTTAAAATAAACATTGTTGTTAAAATAAACAGAGGTTGTGAACTAGCACCAGTATAATAAAACTGATCAGGATTACTGACATTTATGGCGCCAATTTGTATACAAATGGGAGAGTGGTTTTCTTTAAGTAACAGGGAACATAAGGTTAAATATAATTCTGGGGAAAGGCATACATGCAATTTTACAGAGAGGATGATCAATGATGACTCATTTAAAAATTGTTGAATCCACATGTAACCATATTTTTATGTGAATATAAAAATTCAGATCGGTAGTGCTACGCGGGAGGGCTTCAATTAGTTGGAACGGGTGGTGGAAAACGGCGTAGGGGATGCGCAAATGGAAGTACTGTTGGGACGTTAGAGGCTGTTACCGGTAATTATAAACGGAAGGAAGACAAGGAGATGTTTTAGGGTGTTGCGAAACCGAATGGTTGATGCGTGTTTATTTCAACACAAGTTTTCGCATGCAAAACAGAGCCGGCATCATAAATGATTTAGAGCCTGCTTCAGAGCTTGGAACTATGATGGTGACCATTATAAATATTGGTTGGCGGGAGGGACAGAAAGAGCAGCTCAGCTTTTCAGGGTTTTGCACACATGATAGAGAAAGAAGTAAAAGAAGTGAACGAGTTGCCCTACTAATCATAGACACTGTTACTGTGGCACTCGGAGTTGTATTCGTCCACAAAGCTCAGAAATGCGAACGGTGCAATCTAATGGAATTAAGCTGTAGCTCTCCAAAAAATATAACAAATGATAGAGTAACATATATGCTAACAGTTATGAAAAGGTGCACAGTTGTCGTAGTGGGCGACCTTAACTTCCTCAACTGAGGCTTTCTCAATGCAAAGGTTTAAGCCCCTGATTTGTAGGTAAACCCCGATCAGGTACGCTAGAGCCACCAATCCAAGAGAAATAACATCAGTCTTTCATGTTTAAGAAGGAACTGCAGGTACTGGAAAATTGAAGGTCGACAAAAATGCTGGAGAAATTCAGCGGGTGAGGCAACATCTATAGAGCGCAGGGAAGAGGCAACGTTTCGGGCCGAAACCCTTCTTCAGTCTGATGTGAGAGTGGGGGGGGGGGGGTTTGGAGCCGGGAGAAGAAAGGAAGAAGAGGAGCCAATGTGCTGAGGGAGAGCTGCGAAGGGGTGGAGAAAGTAAGGACTATCTGAAATTAGAGAAGTCACTGTTCATACCGCTGGGGTGCAAACTGCCCAAGCGAAATATGAGGTGCTGCTCCTTCAATTTACGGTGGTCCTCACTCTAGACATGGAGGGGGCCGAGGACAGGAAGGTCGGACTCGGATTGGGGGGGGGGGGTTGAAGTGCTTGGCTATTGCGAATCTAGCGGAGGTGTTCGGCGAAGCAATCGCCAAGCCTGCGCAAGGTCACACCGACTAAGAGCAGCTGATATCTAGAGCAGCGGGTGCAACTGATGAGGTTGTCGGGGGTGCAGGTGAACCTCTGCGCACATGGAAAGACTGTTTGGGTTCTTGAATGGAGTCAAGGGGGGAGGTAAAGTAACAAGTGTAGCATTTCTGTCCAGGTGACCTTTCTATCTGGGCCTCCTCAACTATCAAAGTGAGGGCACAAGCAAAATGGAGATACACCATCCAATACTCAGAGGCTAGCTTGCAAACCAAGCGACCTGTAATATTACTTTTCCAATTGTAAGCACCTAACATCCTTCCTGCCGTATCTTCCCAACAGGAACTTCTCCCTCCTTTTTCTCCCCAAGAAACACAATGTCCTTAAGACCTACCCCACCCCCCCCCCCCCCACCTTGTCCTTCTCCTTCTCCCTTCCCTAAAGCATGGCTGACGTCGCACCGGCTCCTCTCCAAAGACTTCCCCTCCTCTTGTGTAGTTTATAATATACAGTTTACACAATTTGCAAATTGGCGATCCCCCTTGGGGAATCCACAATTGACACTGTAAAATGGCGCCTCATCTATGCGGACACAGTGGGCTGTTCTGTACATTATTTACTGACCGGCATCCATTGTGCTTACGTTCGGGGATAGTTCCTAAACTGTTTGCAATGGAATGTATTTCACTCTAACTGCTACGAGTGGTAATAAAAACACCACGAAACCATTGAACCATTGCAACCATGAACTGGATAGCGCGCAACTGATGTGAGAGTTGGGGGGGGGGGGGGGGGGGAGTTGGGGCCCGGAAGAAGAAAGGAAGAAGAGGAGCCAGTGTGCTGAGGGAGAGCACACACTTTCGTGAACTGGATAGTGCGCAACAAAATACGTTTCACTGTTCATCGGTACACTTGACAATAAACAACTAATCCAAATTAGATGGTCTCACCATTGCACTCCAAACTCCACGGTGACCTTTCACACAATACTTTATAATCTACCCGACTTCAAAATAGTCATAGAAATTCAAATATTATTCATTCAATTAACCACTGCTCTTTTCGGAAGGGAATTCGAATATTCGCTTCCTCGTGGGCTTTGGTCTACCTGAGAAACAATGTGCATGAGACAGAGGTTCCAATCATTCGGACAGGAGTCAGCAGTGGAATTGTATGAAGTTAATTCGACCCCAGTGTGCAGCCTGGAACCGCAGGAAATAAATTATGTGTTTACTCTGGCAGCAGACAACCAAAGGCCCATCAAAGTTACACATACACATAGATTTGCTGATCCCGTAGTCGGCAGGATTCGAACCTGCGCGGGGAAACCCCAATGGATTTCTAGTCCATCGCCTTAACCACTCGGCCACGACTACTGTGGTCTCAACAATTCTGCTCCAATAAGAAAATGTTTAACGACAACCGATTAGTGTATCTTAGGACGGTCAGGGACGACACTGATCCCGTAATCAGAGAAAAGGGACTGTTCCTGAATTATAGTTTAAAATGTCACCATGTCAGGCAGAGCCGAGTGATGAGGGAGAGGCAGAGTTTAAGTTTACGTCGATGTTGTTTCACCCTGAATTCCGTGTGGGCAGTTGGAGGGATGGAGTCTTAATCATAGCGGGACAATGTTTGTCTACCCCATCACACCAGCAGCACAGAAAACTTGTTACTCTCAACCTCTGAATATGGGTAACAGCATCAGAGGCAGCGGTTTTTTAATCGCGCCCAGCTGCCCAAAACGATATGACTCCAGGCTGCTGTATCGGGCCGCAGCGCACATTGTGGTGCCCCCATTGGGTAGTCAATGAGGGTACCAGGGCTCTCACACGGAACCCCGGAAGAACTAGCGTTGTACATGAACGTAGAGGATGACTTTTCCAATATACTCTCTGACTGGGTTCTGTTGGACTGGAAGTCGATGATCCAGTTGCAGAGATGTGTGCTGTATCTAAGTTCCGCGAGTCTGGTGATAAGCTCGGATGGTATAATGGTACTAAAAACAGGGTTACATTCTATGAATCGTTGTCAGTCTTAGGTGTCAGTCTTAGGTGTCAGTCTTATCCAGGTGCTCCAAGGATGAGTTTTGGGCTACGTAGTCGTCCGTTGACCTATTGTGGTAGTAGGCGAACTGCAGTGGGTCAAGGCTGCTGGTGAGAATTCGTTCCATAACTAGCGGTCTGCGGAGCTCCAGCTGGCGCAGCGTCCGGAGCCTGGGATTCCTCGCTCGGGACACCGGAGGAGAAGAGCTCCGATCGCCGGCCAGCGGGCTATTTCTACCGCGGCGGGGCGGGGACTTACCATCCGGAGCGGGATCCCTCGCCGCGGATCCCTGGAGAAGAGCTCAGACCGACGGCACTGCGGTCTGCGGTGCTTCTGGCCGCGGCGCTGCGGGGAAGTTAGATCTTCGACCGCCGGCCAGCGGCCAACACCATCTTGAAGCCGCGGGCTCCGCTGGGGAGGCACCGATTTAGGACTTTCCGGATTTACCTTGTCTGCACATCTGGACGCCCGCAGCGGCGACTGCGGAGCGTTGTGGTCCCGACCACGGGCGAAAACGAAGGAGGACTGACCAAATGTTGTGCTTCCACCACAGTGACGAATGCTATTACATTTTTATTGTGTATTGTGTGCTATTTCTTTTTTATTGTACCGCTGATAACAAATTCGTTTCACTGTACTTTATGTGCACGTGATGAATAAAACTGACTGACAGACTGACAAAATATTTCATAATGGTGGATGTCAAGGCCTCTGGGAGTTAGTCGTTTAGCAGGAGAGATGCTTTTATTCGGCACTGGTATAATGATGGTCATCTTGAAACATGTGATTAAAATGTCCGCGCATATTCCCGCTAGTACTGCGCAGCTAATAACGGCAAAACTAGGAACTTCTTCTGGGCGTGTGTGTTTATGTTTGTGTGTGTATCTATATATATATATACACACACGCGCGCGCGCGCTATACTTAGCACACCAGTTTACCCCTACCAAGTGTAATCCAGGAAGATGTAGCTTTTTTTTCGGAGTGGATAGAAAAAGATAACTAAACTGATTATATTTCTTTATGCTTAAGACAATAACAAAGTCCATATGCAACAATTAGCTACCTGCATGTTAGCCAGCATATAAAATAATTATGTTCGTGCAGATGCAACTATATCACTGGGATTATAAAGTGGCACCTCCCTTTAATGTTGTTCGTTGACTTAGGAACACTACACTTCGGGATGGCTCACCAGTTAGTTTCAGCATCCCAGAACAACCCCCATCGATACCTACACTCACCACCTATGCTCAAAGTATCTACTAAATAAAGGAATCTGCAGACGATAAATTCACTCTAGCAAATGCTAAACATTCTTGTCCTGTCTTCGACTTATCCTAACCCATCATTAAACTGAAAACGGCACAACTATCAACCTACACGTCAACCGAGGTACACCTATACAAAATACACGTACAAAGAAATACACACCTCATGTGGTACACTTTATTTCTGCCGACAACTGACACAAGTTGTACTACACCAAATCCACCCACGGTCTTGCTCTGCGGCCCCTCATATATCTTCTCCAGTCCGAATAATAAGCCAATCCAGCAGTCGCCAAACTCTGCTTCTCCGGATTTTCTCTATGTTATGTTATGAAAGACTGAGTTATCCTTCGATATCTCGTGGTTACTTATTAAAACATAGAACATAGAAGAGTGCAACACAGAAACGGGACCTTCGGCCCACAATATTTATGCCGAAGATGATGCCAGGTTAAATTGTTGTCATCTGCCTGTGCATGAACAATATTCCTCCACGTCGCCCACATCCATGTGCCTATACATAAGCCGCTTAAACGACACTATCGTATATGCTTACGCCTCCAGCCAGTGTATTTAAAGCCCTCACAATACTCTGTAAAAAACTCGCCCTACACATTACCATTAAACATTCCTCCTCTCACATTCTATCTATTCCCTCTAATGCCAGACACATCCACCCTGGGAATTTCGCTCTGATTGCCTATTCTATCTATACATATCATAATATTACACATTTTTGTAAGTCGCCCCTCAACCGCCGACGTTCCAGTGACAAAAACATAGAAACATAGAAACATAGAAACATAGAAACATAGAAATTAGGTGCAGGAGTAGGCCATTCAACCCTTCGAGCCTGCACCGCCATTCAATATGATCATGGCTGATCATCCAACTCAGTATCCCGTACCTGCCTTCTCTCCATACCCTCTGATCCCCTTAGCCACAAGGGCCACATCCAACTCACTCTTAAATATAGCCAATGAACTGGCCTCAACTACCCTCTGTGGCAGAGAGTTCCAGAGACTCACCACTCTCTGTGTGAAAAAAGTCTTTCTCATCTCGGTCTTAAAGGATTTCCCCCTTATCCTTAAGCTGTGACCCCTTGTCCTGGACTTCCCCAACATCGGGAACAATCTTCCTGCATCTAGCCTGTCCAACCCCTTAAGAATTTTGTAAGTTTCTATAAGATCCCCTCTCAATCTCCTAAATTCCAGAGAGTATAAACCGAGTCTATCCAGTCTTTCTTCATAAGACAGTCCTGACATCCCAGGAATCAGTCTGGTGAACCTTCTCTGCACTCCCTCTATGGCAATAATGTCCTTCCTCAGATTTGGAGACCAAAACTGTACGCAATACTCCAGGTGTGGTCTCACCAAGACCCTGTACAACTGAAATAGAACCTCCCTGCTCCTGTACTCAAATCCTTTTGCTATGAAAGCTAACATACCATTCGCCCAACTGGGACAACAACCCAGTTCTATCCAGTCTTAAAGGATTTCCCCCTTATCCTTAAGCTGTGACCCCTTGTCCTGGACTTCCCCAACATCGGGAACAATCTTCCTGCATCTAGCCTGTCCAACCCCTTAAGAATTTTGTAAGTTTCTATAAGATCCCCTCTCAATCTCCTAAATTCCAGAGAGTATAAACCGAGTCTATCCAGTCTTTCTTCATAAGACAGTCCTGACATCCCAGGAATCAGTCTGGTGAACCTTCTCTGCACTCCCTCTATGGCAATAATGTCCTTCCTCAGATTTGGAGGCCAAAACTGTACGCAATACTCCAGGTGTGGTCTCACCAAGACCCTGTACAACTGAAGTAGAACCTCCCTGCTCCTGTACTCAAATCCTTTTGCTATGAAAGCTAACATACCATTCGCCCAACTGGGACAACAACCCAGTTCTATCCAGTCTCTGCCTCCAGTTGGAACCGTCTAAAGGAGGTAGCGTTCTGGCAAACCTCCCCAGGACACTGTCCAAAACCTTCACATCTACTCTGCAAAGGGCCGAACAGAACTGCATGCAATACTCATGCTGCCGAACGAACGTGTCATAACTTCCATACATACTTAATGTCCCAAGCAATGAAAGCAAGCACATCTAAAGCCTTCGTAACCACCTTCATAACTGGTTCTGAAAACCAAGAAAACCAAAGAGCTCATTGTCGACTTAAGGAGGCACAGCGCCGACTTAGCTCCCTTATACATCAACGGTGAGTATGTGGAGAGGGTCTACACCTTCCGGTTTCTCGGGGTCCTTATCTCCGCTGACATCTCCAGGACAGATAACATCACAGCAGTCATCGAGAAGGCTCAGCAGCGACTGCACTTCCTGAGGGTCCTGAAGAAGCACAACCTGGACTCCAACGTGCTGCTGACCTTCTACCGCTCGTCCATTCAGAGCCTGTTGATATACTGCATTACAGCATGGTACGGCAGCTGCACCATGGCAGACAGGGAGAGGCTTCAGAGGGTAGTTAGGGCAGCACAGAAGATCATCGGCTGCCCTCTCCCCTCTCCGATGGACATTTACACCTCCCGCTGCTTCAGCAGTGCGAAGAACATTATCAAGGACAGCTCCCATCCTGCATTTGGCCTGTTCAACCTGCTGCCCTCAGGGAGGCGCTATAGGTGCATCAGCACAGGACAAATAGACTCAAGAACAGTTTCTTTCCAAAATCCATTATCTCCCTGAACTCACACATGCACTGACTTCACAGCCTAACCCGTGGACCTTCATCTATCCACCTACTATAATTTGTACTGTAACTGTAATTCTATTTTTCCATTGTCTTTTATAGATATGTACATAGCGTCGCAGAAACTGTGCACATTATCCCCCCCCTTTTTGTTTTTACACTGAGTAGGAGCAGCTTTTAATCTCATTGTACATGTGTATAGTGACAATAAAAAGGCATTTTACTTCGGAGTCACGTGAGTGACTACGTGAAGAAGCCCCGCCTGGCGCTGGAACGGCATTACGTCGACGCTGACGGCAGAGCAAGAGCTGCAGAGCGCAGCTCCTCGCAGCGGTCTGAACGGACCCGCAGGTAAGTGCAAGGGAAATTCAGGGGACGTTCTAAAAAAGATGTTACGCTGGCATTAGAACCAGCAAAATGAAAGTAAAAAATTCAAAAAAATCAGAGTCACGCTGGCGTACTGATCCAGCCCAGATAATAAAAATAAATAAATGGAGACGTCTCAGAAGAAAATTTCGCGGGTAAAAAGATCGTCCCGGGGAGAAGCTGAAGATTCGGGACAAGAGATTAGTGCGGAGCGGTTCCGATACCGGTGGCCGCTGATTCACGCGTTAGTGAGACTATAGTTTCTCCAGAAATACAGACCACGGAGGAAAATGGTCCTAAGAAAAATAAAAAGACATCCGTGAGGCCCGTGGTTTCTGATGATGACTCTGATAATGAATGTCCTCCGGATAATAAAGCTATATGGCTTAAAATGGAACATATGGAGAGAGTACTACAAAATATTATGAGACAAGGGTCAAAGTACCCAGAAATTCCCCAAACTGACCCTGAGGGGTTTGAATATCCAGAATATGGCTATGTGCCAAATTGGGAATTTGAAACTCCAGACCCAGGACTAAGGGTGGAGGAAGTCTCATTTGATGAAGTTCCAGGTGTATCAGGGCTGCAAATATCAGACCCTGAAAGTGGTGATGTGGATTATGAGTGCACACCACAAATAAAAAAGAAAAGGCCATATGTGCCTGTTATGGCAAGAGACTTTGCTATACCTGAAGGAAGTGGTGAGGCTATGGAAGAAAACCTAGCTGACAGTATTAATTATATGGTATCTCACCAACTTCAAGATTCTGTGATGTCTGAAACAGCAGAGTTATATAAAACACCGGAAAATTGCACTTCATTGAAAGTACCTACGGTTAATCCGTCTATATGGACACCTATGACATCAGTCATGAGAGGACAAGAAATACGGTTTCAAAGAATCCTCAAACTGATTTCGGCTGCCATTACTGCTTTTGGAAAGCAAATGGAAGGGTCAGAAATGATCAAAATCCAAAGAAATACTTCGGGCTTATTGTGCAATTCCTTTTATGAAATTAATTGTATGAGGAAAATTGCGATTCGGCCCATATTTCATCCAAGATTTGCAGGTCTGTGTCGATCAAGTGATGTTCAAGCTCCTGGCTATCTATTTGGAGAAAACCTGCCGAAACAAATAAGAGAAATGGATGAAGAGGCTAAGTCTATTAGCTACATGAGACCTTTCGTTTTTGGACAAAAAAGGTATTTTTCGTCAAGAAGGGGATCTGATTTTGGAAACAGAGGCAGGAATATGGTAAGAAAATCCAACACAGCCTAATGTTCACCCGTACACGGGGAAAAGGAGACCACCACGTTCATATGGAGAGGTACAAAAACTTTATTCTATTCTTAAAAAAAACTGTGGACAAATCTCCAGTTGGAGGGAGATTACAAATGTTTTATGATGAATGGCTTTCCATCACATCTGACCGGTTCATTTTACAAACAGTTTCAGGAGCTACAATAACATTTAAAGAAGGTGTTCATTCTCCAGTACAAAATAAACCTGCTTATGGTTTCATGTTTTCTGCTATTGAGGAAGCAGAAATTAATGTGGAAATTGACAAATTGTTTGAAAAAGGCGTTATTGAAAAAATTGTTGAGCATAAACACCAATTTGTGTCAAATATCTTTCCGAGGAATAAAAAAGATGGAGGTTGCAGAATTATTCTGGACCTTACAAACTTTAATACATTTGTCCAGTATAAACATTTCAAGATGGAAACATTCAACACTGCAAGACATTTGATATCAGCAGGTTGTGATATGGCTACAATTGATTTAAAGGATGCGTACTATTCAGTACCTATACATCGATTTTTTCGAAGGTATTTAAAATTTAATTGGCCGGGACAGCTGTGGCAATTTAAAGCTTTACCAAATGGCTTAAGATCAGCTCCCAGGCTCTTCACAAAACTGTTGAAACCAGCTCTAGTGGAATTAAGAGCACAAAACACATCATTATGGCTTATCTGGATGACATTTTAATTGTCAGTAGTGATCAGGAAGCAGCTGGAAAATCAGTTTCAGCAACTAAAACTTTGTTTGAAAAATTAGGGTTCCTGATTCATCCAATTAAGTCCCAGCTGTAGCCAGAACAGTCAATTAACTGTTTAGGGTTTGTGATTAACTCGGTTACCATGTTAGTAACTTTGTCAACAGACAAGATTGATGATATTTCAACGGCATGTTACGGCCTAATTCAGAAACCTTACCCCTCCATCCGAGAAGTAGCGAAGGTTATTGGTAAATTAGTTGCAGCATTTCCTGCAGTAGAATATGGTCCATTACATTACTAAAACCTTCAAAGGGACAAATTACGAGCTCTAAAAAAGCGATCAGGCCATTTTGATAGGCCTATGCAATTAACAAAGGAGCTTTATTGGAATTGCAATGGTGAATTGAAAATGTTCCACATGCTGCTAAAAACATTTCAGTACAGCAGCCTGAGGTATTTTTACAAACAGATGCAAGTGCTCTCGGATGGGGGCGACAGATACATTTACCAGCTGTGGGGGCAGGTGGACTATCCAAGTAGAAATGTTTCTCCAAACATATGGTATTAATTATTTAGAATTGTTGGGGGCATTTTATGGATTAAAAGCTTATTGTTCTACAAAAAATAATCTGCATGTACAGATACAATTAGACAATAAAACAGCTGTTGCATATATTAATCACATGGGTGGTGTCAGATCGGTATCATGTGATTGTCTGGTCAATCAGGTATGGCAATGGTGTATTAAGCACCAAATTTGGATCTCAGCAAGTTATATCCCAGGTAAAGACAATGTGGTGGCCGACAACAGATCAAGGGTGTTTAAAGATAACACAGAATGGATGTTGAACCCAGAAGTTTTCAGTAAAATTGTGATTCGATATGGGTTACCAGACATTGATCTGTTTGCATCTAAATTAAATCATCAATTGCCTAAATATGTGTCTTGGGAACCCGATCCAGATGCAGTAGCAGTAGATGCTTTTTTACTACATTGGGGGAATATGTTATTTTATGCTTTCCCTCCATTTGCTCTGGTTCGGCAATGTCTGAAGAAAATAGAACACGATTCTGCCACAGGACTATTGGTGATTCCAAATTGGCCGACACAACCATGGTTCCCGTTGATGTTAAATATGATCAAAGAACCATATATGTCAATTCCTAGCAGCAGTGATTTGTTAATAAAACCAGTAACAAAAGAAATTAATCCATTACATGTTTATATGAATTTGTTAATCTGCAGGTTTTGACCAGACCACTACAAGGGCTTGGATTGTCGGATAGAACTATGGATGTGATAGTCTCATCATGGCGAGATATCACTCAGAGACAATATATGACACATATAAAGAAATGGGAAGTTTTTTGTAGACAATCAAATATATCTTATCATACTGTGAACATTTCAAACATATTGGAGTTACTTGCTGAGTTGCATTTTGAGCAGCACTTAAGTTATAGTGTCATTAATAGTGCACGGAGTGCTTTATCATCCTATTTAGGACAAATTTCTGATCAGGAATCAATTGGGTCACATCCATCAATATCCAGATTTATGAAAGGAATCTTTAACAAAAATCCACCCAAACCAAGATATACAGAAATTTGGGATGTCAGCATTGTACTTACTTTACTTAGACAATGGACTCCAATCGAAGTTATATCATTGGAAAAGTTAACATTTAAATTAGTAATGTTAATGGCGTTGGTATCAGCACAAAGGGTGCAAACATTACAAATGTTACGTTTAGATTGTATGCATGTGGCTTCAGATAACATTGTGTTTTACGTTTACGATCTGATCAAACAAAGCAGACCAGGGAGAACTGTAGCGAAGGTAATGTTTCAAGCTTACCCTATTGATCCAACGTTGTGTGTAGTTAGACATTTGACTCAGTATATAAAAGTTACCAAGGCTCTTCGAGGTGATGAAAAAGCGTTAATGATTACGCATAAGAAACCACACACAAAAACATCAGTACAAACAATTTCAAGATGATTAAAACAGGTGTTACTTTTAGCAGGAGTAGACACTGATGTGTTCAAATCTCACTCCACCAGGGCAGCAGCTACGCCCGCAGCGAAGTTACAGGACGTACCACTCGAACACATTTTAGAAACCGCAGGGTGGTGTAAAGAAGAAACTTTTTCAAAGACCTACGATAAACCTGTTCGCACAATGACAGGCTTTGGACACGCGGCGTTGGGTTCACTATAAATCACCTGCTTTGTTTTCACTATCGATTTATATTATCGCTTATGTTATCACTTATATCTTTTATCACTTTGTAATGATTTCCCCAGATGTAAAAAAGGGGGTTATTATATGTTATTTTATCATTAAAAGATTTATGAAAAGAAACTAAAACTGATCTGGTAAAAGGTTATTTACTCTTGTATGTGTTGACCTAGCCGGACTGTCGTATGGAATAAATTCTACGACATGAAAAACACAGAAGCTTCAAACTCTTCACGTAGTCACTCACGTGACTCCGAAGTAAAATAGTAAGATTAAACGAGAACTTACCAGTTCGAAGTTTGATCGTTATTTTATGAGGAGTAACGATGAGGGATTACGTGCCCTCCACTCCCGACCCTCATAAAATAAATGATCATCTGGTAGTTCTAAATCTTTGTTGAGCCTTACTATCTTACTCCGGCTATTATGTTCTGTGTTTTTCATGCCGCTGCTTTGAAGTATGCCTTCCAGCGCCAGGCGGTGCTTCTTCACGTAATCCCTCATCGTTACTCCTCATAAAATAACGATCAAACTCGAACTGGTAAGTTCTCGTTTAATCTTACTATTCTATTCTATAATCTATTCTATTTTCTCCTTGCGCTGCCACATTCAGTGACCCATTTCCTAACTGGATAAAAGCTAACCTTAAAATTCTCCGGTACAGTCAATATGTGGATTTCAACTACGTTCAAAACACTACACTTGGAAGATATGAGACTCCGACTAGCAGGAAAGTCAGACTGTTTCTATAAGACGTCGTCTGCCTTTATAAATCTATTACAAGGATAAGGTGCAAGAATACCGGTGTCGGTCCTTTGTAAAGGGGGAAGAAAAACTGTCGAGTTGGTAGATTCCTTTTGCGAGATGTTTATAATAAAATAACTGGCTTTTCTTTTTTTCTTTGTCTATTTTTCCCTTTTTCTTTCTTTCTTTTTTTTCCTCTCCAAGGTCTATCTCTTAATACCCGTTTCTAACTCTTCAAGGGTTTCCTCTGTCACGCTTTTGCACTTTCACATCTCTTTTTCACTTTTCTACTTTCTATGCTGCTATTTTTCTCTATATTCTCTCTTTTCTAAAGCCTTAAAATATAAATAAAAATAAGGGGTACAATGACTGTAATACAATACAAGGGATGTACACTGATGTAACTTACAGTACCGCTAATAAATAAAGATATTTAAAAAAAAACTTAATGTCCCAAGCAACAAAAGCAAGCACATCTAAAGCCTTCATAACCACCCTTTATCCTTGTGCTGCCACATTCAGTGACGCATGAACTTGGACTCCAAGATCCCTCTGCACATCAATGTTGTCAAAGGTCTCGTCATACCTTCGCTCCGAGTGTTATCTGCTACCTTTTCTGACCACAGAGAACGGCGGCTGGGTTTATTGGGACATTGTGTGTGCTGGGATCTTTACAGATATCGCCTTGTATTTTACGACGTAGCCTGGAGAAGTAATTGATAATGTTCCCTCTGATTACCTGAATGAAGTGAGCTATGATAGAACCTACTCATGGGCGGCATTTGAGATGTTTCGCCGCATTTCATCTCCTTGTGACCTGTTTATTCACATTTTACTGCTCAATGTTCTGACGGCAGACGGATGTTCGCGACCAGTAGAGGGGTTTCAGAAGAAGCAGGAATTGAGAGAAAAACAAATATCCGGAGATGAAGAACCGAAATGAATCCATCGTTTTACTCATCGTTTCAGGGGTTTCAACGAATAGAGGAAACGAGATAATTTCCTGGTTACCTTTCACTTTCATCGGGCATTGCTTGCAACAAACCATCCTCCGATATTTTCGTCATCTCCAACTTGATCCCACCACTAGTCAGTTCTCACTTTCCAACTTCTGCAGAGACCGCTCCCTCCGCAAATCCTTGACCCACTCATCCCTTCATATCCAGACGGTCCCATCCCCAAGTACTTTGCCTGCAACCGGTGGGGAAGTCACATGTCCCGATACTCCATACAGAGACAGCGGCTGTCCTTCCAGGTGAGATATAGGTTCACATGCATCTCCTCTAACTTATTCTACAGCATACGCTGTGTTCGATATGGGCTTCTGTACATCGGCGAAACGAAGCGTGGATTGCTCGACTGCTTTGCTCAACACGCACCTGGTACGCAAAGGCCCAGTGGGTGGCCCTGTCGCTCACAATTTTAACACCTTTTACCATTGTCATACTGACGATTTCTGTCCTGTGCCTCCTGAAATATCAAAGTGAGGTAACAAGCAAAATGCAGCGACAGTATCCCATATTCAGATAGTGTAGCTTATAACCCAAACGGTATGAACAATAACTTTTCTAAATTTAAGCACCTAACAGCTTTTGTGTTGTATATTCCCAACGGGAACTTCACCTTTCTTTTCCTCCCCAATAAACCCAATTTCCTTCCCATCTCCCCCCCCCCCGTCCTTCTCAATTCACTAATACATCGCTGACCTCGCACCGGCTCCTCTACCACGCCTTCTCCTCGACTTGTACAGTTTATAATATACAGTGTCCACAGTTCGCAAATTGTTGATCCCGAAGCTTTGGGGATCTGCAGTTGGGACACAAAAATCGCGCCTGATCTACACGGACACAGTGGGCTGATCTGTACATTGTTTACTGACCGGGAACGCTTGTGTTTACGTTCAGAGATAGTCCCTAAACTGTGAGCAAAAAATGTATTTCAGCCTAGTTGCTTCGAGTGACAATAAAGTCACCACTGAACCATTGAACCGTTGCAATCATGTTTCGTGTTTTGGTGAAATGGATAGGCCGCAACAAAATACGTTTCACTGTTCATCGGCACACTTGACAATAAACAACTGAACCAAACTAGATGGTCTAATAATACGCTCAACATTGCATTCCAAACTCCACAGTGACCTTTCTTTATAATAATTTATCCACCGACTTCAAAATATTCATAGAAATTCAAATTGTTTTCATTCAATTATCCACTGCCCTTTCAGGAAGGGAATTCCCATATCGTGGACTTTGGTCTACCTGAGGAACAATGTACCTGTGACAGAGGAGAGAGAGGTAAAGCAGTGAAAGAGAGTTATTAATCGATTGTTGTCATATTTAAGCTTTCCTGTTGCAAAAAGCCAATTGTATTGCATGGTGGGATTTGTCAAAAAAATCATCATGACAAGGTTTTTTTTCTTACGTGTTGAATAGTTCACAGCCCTCTTACAAGTATATTTTATTGCAAGTTGAAGAGGTTAATCAGATAAGAAGGGGCCAGGGGATGCCATTGGAAAACTGGCTTTTGGCAAAGAGTGAAAAACAACTCCACATTTGGAGGTGGCTGATGGTTTCTGGTACATAACCTCATGCAATTGGTATTAAGTCTCAAGATATTTTAACCCGGTTGTCTGGTATTTCGTTGTGTGTGCTGCTGGAGTATTCAGCCTGAAAACTGTTGCATCTGGGTCTCTAGGTCCACACCCATCAGACGTTAAATTAAGGCGTTGTATGGTCTTAAGAATGTGTACTTTGTCTATCTTTTAAAGTTAACTTTTACAGCAGCGTGGACTGTCCCTGTCCAGAGAGTTCAGTCATTGGTTAAATCATTGCTCATCACAAACTCTGGTTCCAAGTAATCGGACAGGATTCAATAATAGAATTGTATGAATGCGCAGATGTCCGCAGCACACGACCAGTCGGCGTTCAGGATACTTGCACCCGATAGCATATCCAAGTGGACGTACTTAAATTCACAGCGGAACCACAGGAAAGAAGCATGAAACCACATGAAATAAATTAGATGTCTACTCTGGGAGCAGACAACCAACGGCCCATCAAAAGTTAAACATACACACCGGTAATTTCGTGCAGTATTTGAATCTGCGCGGGGAAACCCCATTGGATTTCTAGTCCATCGCCTTAACCACTCGGCCACGACTACTACGGTCGCAACAATTCGGCTCCAATAAGGACATTTTTGACGAGAGTCGATTAGTGTATCTTAGGACGGACAGGGACGACAGTGATCCCGGAATCAGAGAAACGGGACTGGTCCTGAATTATGATGTGAAATGACACCATGTCAGGCCGGGCCATGTGATGAAGAGAAGCAGAGTTAAAGTTTAAGTCGATGTTGTTTCACCCTGAATTCCGTGTGGGCAGTTGGACGGATGGAGACTTACTCATAGCAGGACAGGTTTTGCTTCGTGTGTGGACGTGGCGCCGGCGGACGAGAAGCCAAAGCAAAGAAGTGGCAGCCAAATAACCCAATGGAAACAAAGCCGAAACGCCAAATAACCGAAATCGTAGGAAGCCGAAACGCCAACTAATCGAAAGGGTGGGACACCTAAATGCAAACTAACCGAAAGGGCGGGACGCCTTAAAGCCAACAAAACGAAAGGTTGCGTCGCCTAAAAGCAAATTTACCGAATGACCGCTTTGCCGGATCGTCACCTACCCGAAAGGCGGAGTCGCCGACAAGCCATGCCGAATGCCGCTCAACAGAAAGGTCAAATAACGCACATGACGCTGCCGGTGGGCGGGACTTGGCAAAATTGGTCCAGACCCCAACGCCCATCACATCACTGTGGAGGAATGAACATTGTCCCACACCTCCACTCCACCCGGCCCACAGCGTGTCGCAGTGAGGCCGCACGGGGAGACGAGTCGGAGGGAGGACGTGTGAGAGTGGGGGCTGTCCCGATGAATGCGCACCTTCGGCTGCTTACAACTTAGTGCTTGGATTCAAATGATCCCCACCCTCCCGCCGGTGTAGACGGGAGCTTGTGGTATTTTTTTCCACACAAGCCATAGATGACTGGGCAATCTGAACCCAAGCATCACGTTGTAAGCGGCTAAGGAGCGTATCCGTCCGAACAGCCCCACTCCCCCACGGCCACTGCCGCCCTGCGCCTCGTGTCCTCCGTGCGGCCGCACTGTGACGGGCTGTGGGTCGAGTGGAGCGAAGGTGTAGGACAATGTTCATCCCTCCACAGTGATGTGATGGACGCGGGTGTCTGGACCAATCGCTGACAATTCACGTCTCCTGGCAACGTCATGTGCGTTATTTGACTGTCCTGTTGAGCGGCATTGGTTCGTTGTCTTGTTGACGACGCCGCCTTTCGGGTTGGTGGCTTTTCGGCAGAACGGCCATTCCGTACGTTAGTTTTTAGGCGACGCAGCCTTTCGGTTAGTTGGCTTTAAGGAGTCCCGCCCTTTCGGTTAGTTTGCAATTACGTCTCTCCATTTCGGTTAGTTGGCATTTCGGCTTTGTACGCTTTCAGTTATTTGGAGTTTCGGCCTCGTTTCCATTCGGTTATTTGGCCTCTACTTCTTTGCTTCGGCTTCTCGTCCGGACTTCCGGGTACCGGACATACAAACGAGAATCAGTAGATTTTGTTTAGCTATATTTTCAGAAAGCCTTTGATAAGGTACGACACGTGAGGCTGCTAAGGAAGATGAGAGTCCATGGTATAAAGGGCAACTATAGCTGATTGGTTGGATGGCAGAAGGCAAAGTGTGGCAATAAAGGCGGCTTGTTCTGGTTGAGTAACTGTGACTAGCAGAACTCCGCAGGTGTCGGTGCTGGGGCGTTACTTTTTACGTTGTGTATAATGATTTGAATGAGGGGACTTAAAGCTTTTTGGTCATGTTTGTGGATGATTCAAAAACAGGTCGCTGGCAATTAGTGTAGTGAACGCAGGGACTTAGCAGAAAGACTTGGACAGGTTGGGAGAGTGGGCAGAGAAGTGGTAGATGGAATATAGTGTAGTAAAGTATGGAACATTGCATTTTGTTCGGAGGAATAAAGGCCTAGTCCATTTTCTAAATGAGGAGATAATATAGAGATCGGATGTGCAAAGGGACTTGGGAGCATTGGTGCAGGATTCCCTAAGCATAATCTGCAAGTCCATTCGATAGTAAAGAAAGCAAACGCAATGCAAGCATTTATTTCGAGAGGGCGAGAGTACAAAATCATGAATGCAATGCTGAAGCTTTATAAGGCGCTGATCAGGCCGCATTTGAAGTATTGTGAGCAATTGTGGGCATGACGTCAGAGGAATGATGAGCTGTCTCTGGACAGTGTCCCGAGGGGGTTGACAAGAAACATACCTCAGTTGTTTCAAATATAATGAGCATTTGCCGGCATTGGGCCTGTACTCTAGGTCAAAGCATCAGAATTAAAGGACATTATTTTCGGAAGGAGATGAGGATGAATGCCTTTAGTCAGAGGTTGGTGAAACTGTGGAACTCGTTGTCACAGAACGTTGCGGAGGCCATGTCAATGGATATTTATAAGACCGAGATAGATAGATTCTTGATTTGTACGGGTAGTCAATGGTTGTGGGGAGAAGATGGAAAATGGGTTATGAGGGAGAGATAGATTACCCATGATTGAAAGGCGGAGTAGACCTGATGGGCCGAATGCCTAATTCTGGTCCTATCAGTAATGATTTCATGACCACATGTGTCCACGAGGTGACCAGGCAGAGAGTTCAAAATCGTGCCGATCCTCTGCTCTACTGCACACGATTATGTGTAAATAAATCAAACAATGCAACGATCAACTTTACTCGATGTGCCACACCTCTCTTCAGGATACCTTTCCACAGAGCGGTCGGGTTGTGTCTTGCAGGTCCCTGTCCATAATTCTGCTTGTCGAATCTTTTTTACGATCTCCTTACTTGTACTCAATCCGGTAACGACGTTAATGAAACGACAACAGTGGATAACGTTTGTGACCACATGATTGCAGTGTGTGTCCGCGCAGCCGCAGCACGGGAATCATTTTACTCTTCGAAGTATCGAGTGAATCATGGTGTGAGAAAGGAACCGAACATTATTTTGTGGGACGAGTGCAGAGGCATTTACATCAGCATACCGCGCTGATTGACGAATACATGTCTACGCAGGAACGGTTTGTAATCTCAACATGACAGCGGCATTTCCGGAATGATCCTTCGTCTGTCAAAATACTTTTGGAAGCAGTCTGGAGAGCAGGGTAATAAGGGATGCAGCGATGCTGCAGAATGCGTGCATCGAAATAGCCGGAAAAATGTCAATAGACAATAGACAATAGGTGCAGGAGTAGTCCATTTGGCCCTTCGAGCCAGCACAGCCATTCAATGTGATCAAGGCTGATCATCGCCAATCAGTACCCCGTTCCTGCCTTCTCCCCATATCCCCTGACTCCGCTAATTTTAAGAGCCCGATCTAGCTCTCTCTTGAAAGCATCTTGAGAACCTGCCTCCACCGCCCTCTGAGGCAACGAATTCCACAGACTCACCACTCTCTGTGAGAAAAAAAGTGTTTCCTCGTCTCCGTTCTAAATGGCTTACTCCTTATTCTTAAAATGTGGCCCCTGGTTGTGGAAATGTGGCCCCTGGTTCTGGAGATGTCCGGGGGTTCTCTCGGTTGCGGACGGATCCGCTGCTGTGTTTATTTGAATGAATGTCTGTTTGTTTTTCTGCAACATCACTTCAGGGCAACAAAACGCAAACTGCCAAATGCTTCTGCCTGGTTTCGAACCAGGGACCTTTCGCGTGTTAGCCGAACGTGATAACCACTACACTACACAAACCGTGTAGTGATAAATGCAGATAAGGGTTTAAAGCGAGGGTATGGACAAAATTCTGGAATAACTCAGGGGGGCAGGCAGCATCTCTGGAGAGAAGGAATGGGTGACTTTTCGGGTCGAGGCCACTCTACAGCCTCTGCAGTTCCTTGTTACACAACAATGATACTTACTTTGGAGAGAAGGAAACGATGAGGGAACTAATCAGACCAGTGCTGGAATATTTAGTATGAGACCATGCGATAAATTCAGGCACAGAGGTAATATAATGGTGATAGTTGTATTTCATGCCCCGTGCGCGACACCAAGATGACCTTGTACTTCATCCAGCCGCTGGTGCGAGTTTCTATTATATCGAGTGTTTTCAAAATGCGGAAGTAATCACGACAGTTACGGATAGGTCTTTGGGCAACTGTTGCCAACTATGGGAGAAGCCCTCGCTGGACAGTCTGGAACAAGTGGCAAAATAACGTTCCTGCCCAGGATCGAACTGGGGACATTGTGCGTGACAAGCGTACGTGATAACTTCCGTTAGCAGTCGCTAGTTAACATGGAGCTATATACCAAATATAGACGCAAAACATTGGACTAACCATTTTTTCCAGATGTGCTGCCTCGCTCGTTGGGTTACGACAGAATTTTGTGTCTATACATGCAAGTCTACCCCTCGTGGGCGCAAGTAGAATTTGGTGACAGGTTTCAACGAACTTTCACCGGATCCAGCCTGTCGCATGTAAAGATACTAGCTGCCAGGAAACTGGGTGTCCACTGTGCGCGACTGTGAGTGAAGAGAACGCGGCTCCAGGTGGTGTCTGTGTGTGGGGTGGGGGTCCATTCAGCAACCACCGTCCAAGGGACCACAGAGCACCTCCCAGCTCCACTCAGCAGCTTGCCCGACCACTAATCGGCTTCCCCGACTCCGCACAGCGGCTTCCCCCGACTCCACACAGCGGCTTCCTCCGACTCAGCCCCGCCTCTTAGACCATTTAATTCACCTTGCCCTGAAGGGGCGTTACCTTCGTGGTGAATGACAGGCGAGAAGACCAATCTGCCGATTTCATGATTTTTTAAAACTGTCCCAAATTTTCTAATATTCCACCTATCGGAACAAAACGTGGTGCGATTGGAGCAGAGGAGAACGGTGAGTAGATTGAGGTGGAAATCTTAGCGACATAGGGTACCGTTTTGCGCAAATTTATAAAAAACGCTAAACGAAAGTGGTCAAGATAGGGGGTTTAGTAATAGTATAGATATATCATCATATTACATGAAAATAATATAATGAATATAATTTTGATTCCGTCCGGAGGTATCTGCTGAGCGAGACTGCCGCAGAGGTCCCGGGTTTCACTGGCTCATGAACCGGCCTAATTAATTGGTCAGGGTAGATCCTGTGCGTTTCCCCGTCTACTGAAACCCACTGCTCGCCAGTGTGCAGAGTGTGGGTAACGGCCATAGTGCGACGGGCAATGCCAGACTGGGGAAAGGCTAAGGCATCTTCCATTGAGAGAAAAATGCCCAAACCTAACCTTAACTAACCCCCATTCCAGAGCTACCTACGGCAGGAGCTGGAGAGGCATTGCGATCGGATGCGGGCTCCGTACGTATGGCCGCTCAGCGCGTCCACCTCGACCAGCATGCCATCATCAGCAGGAGCCCATCGACGCCACGATTACACCGAATGTCAGCATGGAGCTTCGCAGCACTGCCCTGCACGCCGCCAGGGCCGCCTTCAGCAAAGGTTCTCTGCCCTTCCCTATAGCGTCGGTTCCGTCAGCTCGCTCGCTGCAATACCGGCCGGCCGACAACTCGACCAATCCGTCACAGCATCCACCGGCCGGCCGACCGACAGCACGACCGACCTCTCACAACACCCAGCCGACTGCCATCAGCACGACTGACCCCTGACAGCAACCAACGGCCGGCCGACAGCCCAACCGACCCCACACTGCACCCACCGGCCGGCCGACAGCCCAACCGACCACTCACAGCACCCACCGACCGGCCGTCAGCGCGACTGACTGACTCATCCTAACCCTAATCCTAACCGTAACTCTACATTTTTAGTTATTGTAGATGGTTTATATGCAACCAATAATATAGTTACCTCAGTACCATTAACCCCGCCTAGTTAACATCAATTATAACGCCTTCCCCTTCCTGGGTACAGTTCAGTAGAAGAATGTAGCCAGTGCTTGAGGATGTATGTAATACCCCGTGCTATCATTAAAAGATGTTGTACACTTTAAGAGTTTGTGAATTGCTTATTTACAGTTATCATTTTTATTTCACAATTCACAACATCGTAACTTTACAAAGGTAATTCAGTTGTAAAAACCAAATTAACAGCAAGGTTAGCATTTCCTTTATTCCTTCGAAACCTTGCTATTGTAATGATGTCATCAGGAGGCAGCCATGATCCCAGTGTGCTCGCTGCCTAGCAGCATGAAACAAAGTGCATGATTGGTCAAATGGCGTCCGACTCAATGTCAATCGTAATTTAATTGGACAATTACTACTCGGAAAATTTGAGGTTTTTCTCAGATTTTAAAATTATGTGCAGGTTTTGTTCTTGGCGAGCCTCAGCTATGATTTCTATGATCATGTTACACAATATGTTATGAATACAGGTAGATACGTGGATTGTGTCACGAATTGAAACGAAAAAGCACCTCTGCCCACGGTGTATAATCGCAACGTTTGCAAAAGGTTCATTGACAGACGCACCGTGAAGCATGTAAAATAAATGTCTCTGCCCAGGATTGAACTTGGTACCGTTCGCGTGTAAAGCGAACGTGATAACCGCTACACCACAGAAAATATATAACTTCAAATCACGATGTAGTCTCCTCTGCCACGGTTCTGAGCATCGACAGAAGACAGTTGTATTCACAGTCATTGTAAACTTTTCTACATCCAGCAATTAGCACCAAACTGTAATCCATCATGCATCTTCTATCTCGTTCCAGCTGGGTGCACGGTGACATATTAAGAAAGAAAGCAACTGCGAACCAATCATTATGGGTGATAACGGTCTCGTCTGACTAACCACTCACAATTTGCAGATAACTGAAGAGATGTTTTGAATGTTTTCTCCACAAGTTAGCCCGTCGTCAGTCTCCGAAAGTCTGTTCATTTCTCACCTCGGGCGCGAAGTTCATTGAGGGCAGTAATACATGTTGACAATATATTTGTAGACGACATGAATAGCAGTAAGGGGTGCTACCCTTTAGTTATTAGGTCATCATTTGGAGTCACAGAGTCCTGGATAATGGAATCAAGTTTTTCAGCCCACCAAGTTCGCACTTCCCCGCGAACTTGGTGGGCTGTGCGGCAAGAACATCTTCCCCCCTCACTACGTCTGAGTTCGGGTTAGATACAGCTCTAGGGGCTAGTGGAATCAAGGGATATTGGGCGATGGCAAGCACGGGTTATTGATTGGGGACGATCAGCCATGATCACAATGAATGGCGGTGCTGGCTCGTAGGGCCGAATGGCCTCCTCCTGCACCTATAATATGGTCCTATGGTTCTATGGACTGCAGCTGGCTGCGAGTTCGCTCGGTGCACTGTGTAACCTGGCTTCATCACATTCCGGCATGATCCCACCCCGGGGATCAGTTTCGAGTGAGTGTCCCGATATCTCTGACAGCGATGAGCCGGACAGTGTAGGCCAGGCTCCTGCACTCTCCAACCGCTCCCTACGACTTTGCCTGGGAAATAACAAACAAGAGGCGGCCTCAAGGCCCGCGGTGCGCAGGCAGTCCCGGAATCGGATTGAGGGTCACGACTGGAAACAGCCCCGCCCCACTCCGCATCCAGGGTACCCGCTCCAACAGCATCAACCAGAGGTACCCAGGCTCCTCCTCCAGGGGAGTAATCTCACTATGGCCCACAGAAGAAGCCAGCGTTTCTGGTGTCTTCCCTACTTTCGCAGCCGTTGGGGCAGCACACCCCTTAGCTACCCTTGTAGCTCTAATGAGGAAGACAAGCTGTGAAACCACCCCCACATTCTAGACTCCACGTTCGGGTTCTCACTGCTCAACCTCCGTCCCAGGGGACACATTTCCAGGGGAGCCAACCACAACAACTGGTGAGATAAAGCCCTCGGAAGGTCCCCGAAACGAATGGATATCCTGCGGCCAGAGGTCACTAGTCTCGACTGGGGTGGAAGGACTCGAGGTAGGCTGCACCCTGACTTTGGGCCCAGAGCCGTGTTGTCCCTCAAATGACCCACGCCTTGTATTTGTCCCGCTGATATGCGGCGGTACGGTGACCTCTATAAAGGACGCGTTGCTGGGAACCCGAGACCGAGCCGCCGCCATCCTGACAGGGGTACAAACCAGCAACAGAGCCAACAGTTTTGACTCAAGATCGATCTCAGAGTCGGCCTCTGAGTCTAAAAGAACAGCAGAAGCAGTTCTCTGCAGCCGAACAAGGAGATACGCCCACGTTCAACTTATCTGCCCAGAGCTGCTCTTGGGATGCTGTTCTCAGGCCTTCCGAGCCTCTGGAAACCGCTTGATTCGAAAAGTACCTTCTCTTTGTTTAAACCCAGACGACCTGCTGTGGGAAAAACGGTGTGGGAGCAGGGTTACGGTGCAAGAAACCGCCTCTTTTCGACTCCCCGTCTCCGGGCACGATTGAAAATGCGCCAGCCACTGTTGCTCCCGCGCCACTCCAGGAAAAGCGCTGGAATACCTCACTGAATGGAGAAATACTTTAAAAAGTAACGTTTTCGCAGTTCGGAGTTGTCAATCTTTGATCTCTCACCGACTCTCTCTCTCTCTCTCTCTCTCTCTCTCTCTCTCTCTCTCATTCGCGAATCTCTCTCTCTCTCTCTATCTCTCTCTCTCTCTCCCCCTCTTTCTCTCTCTCTCTCTCCCTCCCTCTCTCTCTCTCTCTCCCTATCTCTCTCTCTCTCTCCCTCTCTCTCTTCTCTCTATATCTATTTCTCTCTCACCCCATCTACTTCCCCGCTTTCTCTACCCCCTAACACACCCTTTCTATCTCTCTTCCTCTCTTTCTCCCTCTTTTTATCTGGCTCTAATCCTATTCCTCCCTCGCTCTCCCTCTCCATCTCACAACCTCCCTCCTGCTCCCACCCTCCTTCCCTCCCTCCCCTCCCCCTCCCCTTCTCTCCACTTCCTCTCTCTCGCTCTACCTCTCCCTATCTTTTCTGCCTCTCTTCCTCTCCCTCAATACCCATCCCTCTATCTCCCCCCTCTGCCCTCCCTCTCGCTATCTCTCCCCGTCTATCTCTTCCAATAGCCCGTTCGCTCCTTCTTCCCCGCCCCCTCTCACTATCTCTCTCAGTCTCTCTCCCACTCTCGCCATTATCTTTTTCCCGAACTTTCTCTCCGCCGCTCCACCTACTCTCTTCGTCTTTCCATCTCTCCATCTCTCCCATTTCTGTACACGTCTACACCCCTCTCTCTGCATTCTCTATGCCCTCTCTTACGCTTTCTCCCTCCTCCCGCTCTTGTTCCTGCATTTCGCTCTGCCTCTCCAACGCCCGCTCTTCCTCCCCTTCTCTACATCTCTCCCCCATCTCCCCCTCTTCCGCCGCATCCCCTTATCCCTCTCTCGCCCCTTCTCGCTCCCGCTCTCTCTCTCTCTCTCTCTCTCTCTCTCTCTCTCTCTCTCTCTCTCTCTCTCTCTCTCTCTCTCTCTCTCTCTTACTCACTCTCTCGCTCTCCCTCTCACTCACTCTCTCACTCTCTCACTCTCTCTCTTTCTGTCTCTCTCTCTCTCTCTCTCTCTCTCTCTCTCTCTCTCTCTCTCTCGCTTTCTATGAGAAATAAATAAATACTTTGAAAGGTAGAATGTAGCCGGGAGTGTCGGTTAGGCCCTCGGTTTGCTCTGGCTCTGCACACGACTATGTCTGGTCACCCGAGCTCAGTTCACATTTCTCACCTACTCGCATAGATCAGGACACCGCTTGCGTCAAGCTGTTTATCTGTCCCTTCTAGCTGCCTGATTCAGGAGAGAGACAGTTATAAAGAGAAGGAGAGAGGGAGAGAGAGAGAGAGTGAGCGAGAGAGAGAGAGAGAGAGAGAGTCATATAGAGAGAGAGAGCGAAAGAGACAGAGAGAGACAGATAGAGAGAGAGAGGCAGAGAGGGAGGGAGAGAGAGAGGGAAAGTGAGAGAGAGAGAGAGAGAGAGAGGGGGGGAGAGAGAGAGAGGCAGAGAGAGAGAGGGAAAGAGAGAGAGAGAGAGAGAGGGAGAGAGAGAGAGGCAGAGAGAGAGAGAGAGAGAGAGAGAGAGAGAGAGAGAGGGGGGGGGGTAGAGGGAGAGAGAAAGAGGGGGGTATATGTTCAAAATGGGAATATGTTCAGCCGGTGTCCCGGGTAATATGGATCGTGCGAGGTTTCAGCGAGGAAACGATAATGCCGATCACGTTAGAGGAGCTATGTTGAAGAGGCGTGACACCGATCTGACCGTGGATGCTGGGACCGATGTAATGCGTGGAGACAGAGTGACGTAACTGACTTGGTCAACACGGGAGGGATATGGACCCTCACAGAAGATGAGGTGAAGATCTGGGTGCAGCTACGGATTTCCTAGATCATCTCAACGCTGCATGCGCACTGCAATTAGATTGAGGGGATATTTCACCAATTTATTTAGCTGTTTCCTGAAATTAGTCTGGGTCACGGCGTAAAGGGCAGTGTTTGTGCAACAGCTCGGGAGCTGCAGCATTGTGCCCAGTTCTCGTACAGAATCTGGTGGCTGTAGAGTCGCAGCGAAGGAAAGATACAGTCGGATCCACATTGAATACACTGTAATCATTGCCCATAACAGGATTAAATTCCCCGAGACCACGAACACTAAAATTAGGGATTTCTTGCGTCTCTCCATCTCTGTGTCTCTGGGTCTCTCCCCACCGATGGGACCCCGGAGCCTACAGCGGGCTCTGCTGGCGACAAATACATGTCTAATGGTTAAAACGTAAAGCAGGAGAACCAGCACCAATGGGGTCAGAGGGGTCAGGAAATAATGAAGGAGCTCGATTGATCCCCAGACCACTGACCAATCGACACCTCGCACCGCTCTACAAAACCAAGGGACATTAAAAGGACTATATTTCGCTGTGAGCATGAAATAACAAAACATATTCTTTAAACAGCTCAGCTCTATTACTGTCCCCACAACCACGGCAGCTGTTCTCGCGGCACAGTATTTACTTTTCAGCTTCTGACAACAAATAGCGACAAACCGATCAAACGTGAACGTGACCGTGCACCACGCAGAACAGTCGGTCGTCGCATAAAGCAGGACAGCGTGGAAACTACACACGGGGAGGTTCCCCAAGAACACAATACGATCAGGTCAATGACAACGACCAGTAGATCCGCCATCGCCATGGCGATCAGATAGAGAGTGACTCCTTTGGAGAGACAGCAGTTTCCACGGGACAGGACCATGATCGTCACCACGTTCACTGCCAGGAATGGAATAAACAGGGATTTAAAATATCAGATTGAAATGGTGTTTCTGTATTGAATAAAAAGGACATTATCATTCCCTAGAACATACGTTGTAGTTAATGGTTTTCTTGCAATTAATCGAAATAGTAATCGTAAGAAACGTAATATTGGGCACACAGTGAAACAAAGGACGCAGCAAGCTAAACTATTCCTGATGAATATACGTTTTTTCAAGGTCAGAATTAAATGAGACCTGCGGGATGCATCAAAGACACCTTGCATAAGCAAAGGTACAAGATATGCCACATATATTGATCCTGAAATTGGGTTTAGATTCCTGCTGCTAACAATTCCCTACTCGCGCTATATTTGTACGTGGGCCAGTAGCCAATTATCCTGGTAAGCCGACAGAATCCCCAGGATTTGATTAGTTCACTGCCGGACATAAATGTTACCACTTAGCCACTTACTTTCCTGTTTTCAGATTCCTTCAAATTGCAAAATGTCGCGCAAACATCCATGAGAACTAAAACAAATACTTCACATTTCTCCACTTTTCTCAAAATTGAAACAGGGATCCCTCAGGGCACTCTCTTGGGACATATACTCTTCAGCCTTTACATCAATGGTTTGGCAGATGTATGCCCAGATATAGGTCTACAGATGACACAGTTGTATTTGCATCTGGTAAAACCTGTACTATTGTGGCTGAGAAAACTAAATGACAACTTAGACAAAATATAATCTTGACTGGCCTCATCTTGTTTAACTTTAAACACTAAAAGGAGAAACTCTGTCTGCTTCTCCATCAAAAAACTACCCCTAACAAACCTCCTCAATATAAAAGTCAATGGTGAGCTCATTGAACAAGTACCAGAAGTAAAGTATCTGGCAATAATTATTGAAAGTCATATTAAGAAAATGTGTAAAACCATTAAGGCAAACTTGGGCTGTTTTATTATAAGAAACTGTTTGACTTTTAACGGTGCTTTTCTTTTCATGAATTCTATGATTCTCTCACATATATCGTATGGCTTAACCACATGGTTCCAGGCTCACCAGTCATCAATTAAGGCCATAGAGTGTCTCTATAACCGAGCCTTGAATGTCCTGGATCAAAAAAGAATAAGGTATATAGCTGTAGTCAACCCAAAGGGCTTCTACAGCTATATTAATAGCAAAAGGATAACGAGGGATAAAATTGGACCATTAGAGAACCAGAATGGACAGCTATCTGCAGAGCCAAAAGAGATGGGGGAGATATTGAACAATTTCTTTTCTTCGGTATTCACCAAGGAGAAGGATATTGAACTCTGTGAGTTAAGGGGAAAAAGTAGAGTAGCTATGGAAACTATGAGATTCAAAGAGGAGGAAGTACTGACACTTTTGAAAAATATAAAAGTGGATAAGTCCCCAGGTCCTGACAGGATATTCCCGAGGACATTGAGGGAAGTTAGTGTAGAAATAGCAGGAGCTATGGCAGAAATATTTCAAATGTCATTAGAAACGGGAATAGTACCGGAGGATTGGCGTACTGCGCATGTTGTTCCATTGTTTAAAAAGGGTTCAAAGAATAAACCTAGCAATTATAGACCTATTAGTTTGACGTCAGTGCTGGGCAAATTAATGGAAAGGATACTTAGAGATAATATATATAAGCATCTGGATAATCAGGGTCTGATCAGGAACAGTCAACATGGATTTGTGCCTGGAAGGTCATGTTTGACAAACCTTCTTAATTTTTTTGAAGCGGTAACTAGGGAAATTGATGAGGGTAAAGCGGTGGATGTTGTCTATATGGATTTCAGTAAAGCCTTTGACAAGGTTCCCCATGGAAGGTTGGTTAAGAAGGTTCAATCTGTAGGTGTAAATGGCGGAGTAGCAAGATGGATTCAACAGTGGCTGAATGGGAGATGTCAGAGAGTAATGGTGGATGGCTGTTTGTCAGGTTGGAAGCCGGTGACCAGTGGGGTGCCTCAGGGATCTGTGTTGGGTTCACTGTTGTTTGTCATGTGCATCAATGATCTCGATGATGGGGTGGAAAATTGGATAAGTAAGTATGCAGTTGATACTAATATAGGTGGTGTTGTGGATAATGAAGTAGATTTTCAAAGTCTACAGAGAGATTTGGGCCATTTGGAAAAGTGGGCTGAAAGATGGCAGATGGAGTTTAATGCTGTTAAGTGTGAAGTGCTACATCTTGGCAGGACAAATCAAAATAGGACGTACATGGTAAATGGTAGGGAATTGAGGAATGCTGTGGAACAGAGGGATCTAGGAATAACTGTGCATAGTTCCCTGAAGGTGGATCGCATGTAGATAGGGTGGTAAAGAAAGCCTTTGGTGTGCTGGCCTTTGTAAATCAGAGAATTGAATATAGGAGTAGGGAAGTAATGTTAAAATTGTACAAGGCATTGGTAAGACCAATTCTGGAGTATGGTGTACAATTTTGGTCGCCTAATTATAGGAAGGATGTCAACAAAATAGAGAGAGTACAGAGGAGATTTACTAGAATGTTGCCAGGGTTCCAGCAACTATGTTACAGAGAAAGGTTGAACAAGTTAGGTCTTTATTCTTTGGAGCGCAGAAGGTTAAGGGGGGACTTGATTGAGGTCTTTAAAATGATGAAAGGGATAGACAGAGTTGACGTGGATGTGTTTTCCCATTGAGGGTAGGGAAGATTCAAACAAGAGGGCATGACATGAGAATTAAGGGACAGAAGTTTAGGGGTAACGTGAGGGGGAACTTCTTTACTCACAGGGTGGTGGCTGTGTGGAATGAGCTCCCAGCTGAAGTGGTGGAGGCAGGATCGATTTTAACATTTAAAAGTAAAGTGGATAAGTATATGGTCGTGAAGGGAATGGAGGGGTATGGTCTGAGTGCAGGTAGATGGGACTAGGGGAAAACAAATGGTCGGCACGGACTGGAAGGGCCGAGAGGGCCTGTTTCCGTGCTGCAATTGTTATATGGTTATATGGTTATATCATCACTGTCTAATTCTAAGCAAATGTAAGATCCTAAGTTTTGCAAACTTTATTTCCTTACATCTAGTTAAATTGGTCTCCAGGTGCCTAAATGGCGCTGCTCCCCAGCTGCAGTAAAAACAATAACAAGACTGCAAAGTGGTACCAGATCCACCACCCGAGCAGCGTCAAAAGGCAATTGTAGTATCCCCTTATGCAGAACATATTTTGCTCAAATTGCCTTTTCAGTAAAAGGGACAAAATTATGGAACTCACTGCCAGACCACTTGAAATGTATCCCTACATATGTCACATTCAAAAGAAACGCGAAATTGTGGCTAACTCAACAACAATCTTGTTCTCATATTTAATTTTTACACTGTGCTCTCTCTATGTCTTTTTCGCTTTTCCATTTTTTATCTAATTTCCATTTCCATTTTCCTATTTTTAACAATGTTAATCTGTATTATCATTTTTAACCAAAAGCCCTACTAGGGATAAGTGTGGCAGTGTTTGTGCAACAGCTCGGGAGCTGCAGCATTGTGCCCAGTTCTCGTACAGAATCTGGTGGCTGTAGAGTCGCAGCGAAGGAAAGATACAGTCGGATCCACATTGAATACACTGTAATCATTGCCCATAACAGGATTAAATTCCCCGAGACCACGAACACTAAAATTAGGGATTTCTTGCGTCTCTCCATCTCTGTGTCTCTGGGTCTCTCCCCACCGATGGGACCCCGGAGCCTACAGCGGGCTCTGCTGGCGACAAATACATGTCTAATGGTTAAAACGTAAAGCAGGAGAACCAGCACCAATGGGGTCAGAGGGGTCAGGAAATAATGAAGGAGCTCGATTGATCCCCAGACCACTGACCAATCGACACCTCGCACCGCTCTACAAAACCAAGGGACATTAAAAGGACTATATTTCGCTGTGAGCATGAAATAACAAAACATATTCTTTAAACAGCTCAGCTCTATTACTGTCCCCACAACCACGGCAGCTGTTCTCGCGGCACAGTATTTACTTTTCAGCTTCTGACAACAAATAGCGACAAACCGATCAAACGTGAACGTGACCGTGCACCACGCAGAACAGTCGGTCGTCGCATAAAGCAGGACAGCGTGGAAACTACACACGGGGAGGTTCCCCAAGAACACAATACGATCAGGTCAATGACAACGACCAGTAGATCCGCCATCGCCATGGCGATCAGATAGAGAGTGACTCCTTTGGAGAGACAGCAGTTTCCACGGGACAGGACCATGATCGTCACCACGTTCACTGCCAGGAATGGAATAAACAGGGATTTAAAATATCAGATTGAAATGGTGTTTCTGTATTGAATAAAAAGGACATTATCATTCCCTAGAACATACGTTGTAGTTAATGGTTTTCTTGCAATTAATCGAAATAGTAATCGTAAGAAACGTAATATTGGGCACACAGTGAAACAAAGGACGCAGCAAGCTAAACTATTCCTGATGAATATACGTTTTTCAAGGTCAGAATTAAATGAGACCTGCGGGATGCATCAAAGACACCTTGCATAAGCAAAGGTACAAGATATGCCACATATATTGATCCTGAAATTGGGTTTAGATTCCTGCTGCTAACAATTCCCTACTCGCGCTATATTTGTACGTGGGCCAGTAGCCAATTATCCTGGTAAGCCGACAGAATCCCCAGGATTTGATTAGTTCACTGCCGGACATAAATGTTACCACTTAGCCACTTACTTTCCTGTTTTCAGATTCCTTCAAATTGCAAAATGTCGCGCAAACATCCATGAGAACTAAAACAAATACTTCACATTTCTCCACTTTTCTCAAAATTGAAACAGGGATCCCTCAGGGCACTCTCTTGGGACATATACTCTTCAGCCTTTACATCAATGGTTTGGCAGATGTATGCCCAGATATAGGTCTACAGATGACACAGTTGTATTTGCATCTGGTAAAACCTGTACTATTGTGGCTGAGAAACTAAATGACAACTTAGACAAAATATAATCTTGACTGGCCTCATCTTGTTTAACTTTAAACACTAAAAGGAGAAACTCTGTCTGCTTCTCCATCAAAAAACTACCCCTAACAAACCTCCTCAATATAAAAGTCAATGGTGAGCTCATTGAACAAGTACCAGAAGTAAAGTATCTGGCAATAATTATTGAAAGTCATATTAAGAAAATGTGTAAAACCATTAAGGCAAACTTGGGCTGTTTTATTATAAGAAACTGTTTGACTTTTAACGGTGCTTTTCTTTTCATGAATTCTATGATTCTCTCACATATATCGTATGGCTTAACCACATGGTTCCAGGCTCACCAGTCATCAATTAAGGCCATAGAGTGTCTCTATAACCGAGCCTTGAATGTCCTGGATCAAAAAAGAATAAGGTATATAGCTGTAGTCAACCCAAAGGGCTTCTACAGCTATATTAATAGCAAAAGGATAACGAGGGATAAAATTGGACCATTAGAGAACCAGAATGGACAGCTATCTGCAGAGCCAAAAGAGATGGGGGAGATATTGAACAATTTCTTTTCTTCGGTATTCACCAAGGAGAAGGATATTGAACTCTGTGAGTTAAGGGGAAAAAGTAGAGTAGCTATGGAAACTATGAGATTCAAAGAGGAGGAAGTACTGACACTTTTGAAAAATATAAAAGTGGATAAGTCCCCAGGTCCTGACAGGATATTCCCGAGGACATTGAGGGAAGTTAGTGTAGAAATAGCAGGAGCTATGGCAGAAATATTTCAAATGTCATTAGAAACGGGAATAGTACCGGAGGATTGGCGTACTGCGCATGTTGTTCCATTGTTTAAAAAGGGTTCAAAGAATAAACCTAGCAATTATAGACCTATTAGTTTGACGTCAGTGCTGGGCAAATTAATGGAAAGGATACTTAGAGATAATATATATAAGCATCTGGATAATCAGGGTCTGATCAGGAACAGTCAACATGGATTTGTGCCTGGAAGGTCATGTTTGACAAACCTTCTTAATTTTTTTGAAGCGGTAACTAGGGAAATTGATGAGGGTAAAGCGGGTGGATGTTGTCTATATGGATTTCAGTAAAGCCTTTGACAAGGTTCCCCATGGAAGGTTGGTTAAGAAGGTTCAATCTGTAGGTGTAAATGGCGGAGTAGCAAGATGGATTCAACAGTGGCTGAATGGGAGATGTCAGAGAGTAATGGTGGATGGCTGTTTGTCAGGTTGGAAGCCGGTGACCAGTGGGGTGCCTCAGGGATCTGTGTTGGGTTCACTGTTGTTTGTCATGTGCATCAATGATCTCGATGATGGGGTGGAAAATTGGATAAGTAAGTATGCAGTTGATACTAATATAGGTGGTGTTGTGGATAATGAAGTAGATTTTCAAAGTCTACAGAGAGATTTGGGCCATTTGGAAAAGTGGGCTGAAAGATGGCAGATGGAGTTTAATGCTGTTAAGTGTGAAGTGCTACATCTTGGCAGGACAAATCAAAATAGGACGTACATGGTAAATGGTAGGGAATTGAGGAATGCTGTGGAACAGAGGGATCTAGGAATAACTGTGCATAGTTCCCTGAAGGTGGATCGCATGTAGATAGGGTGGTAAAGAAAGCCTTTGGTGTGCTGGCCTTTGTAAATCAGAGAATTGAATATAGGAGTAGGGAAGTAATGTTAAAATTGTACAAGGCATTGGTAAGACCAATTCTGGAGTATGGTGTACAATTTTGGTCGCCTAATTATAGGAAGGATGTCAACAAAATAGAGAGAGTACAGAGGAGATTTACTAGAATGTTGCCAGGGTTCCAGCAACTATGTTACAGAGAAAGGTTGAACAAGTTAGGTCTTTATTCTTTGGAGCGCAGAAGGTTAAGGGGGGACTTGATTGAGGTCTTTAAAATGATGAAAGGGATAGACAGAGTTGACGTGGATGTGTTTTTCCCATTGAGGGTAGGGAAGATTCAAACAAGAGGGCATGACATGAGAATTAAGGGACAGAAGTTTAGGGGTAACGTGAGGGGGAACTTCTTTACTCACAGGGTGGTGGCTGTGTGGAATGAGCTCCCAGCTGAAGTGGTGGAGGCAGGATCGATTTTAACATTTAAAAGTAAAGTGGATAAGTATATGGTCGTGAAGGGAATGGAGGGGTATGGTCTGAGTGCAGGTAGATGGGACTAGGGGAAAACAAATGGTCGGCACGGACTGGAAGGGCCGAGAGGGCCTGTTTCCGTGCTGCAATTGTTATATGGTTATATGGTTATATCATCACTGTCTAATTCTAAGCAAATGTAAGATCCTAAGTTTTGCAAACTTTATTTCCTTACATCTAGTTAAATTGGTCTCCAGGTGCCTAAATGGCGCTGCTCCCCAGCTGCAGTAAAAACAATAACAAGACTGCAAAGTGGTACCAGATCCACCACCCGAGCAGCGTCAAAAGGCAATTGTAGTATCCCCTTATGCAGAACATATTTTGCTCAAATTGCCTTTTCAGTAAAAGGGACAAAATTATGGAACTCACTGCCAGACCACTTGAAATGTATCCCTACATATGTCACATTCAAAAGAAACGCGAAATTGTGGCTAACTCAACAACAATCTTGTTCTCATATTTAATTTTTACACTGTGCTCTCTCTATGTCTTTTTCGCTTTTCCATTTTTTATCTAATTTCCATTTCCATTTTCCTATTTTTAACAATGTTAATCTGTATTATCATTTTTAACCAAAAGCCCTACTAGGGATAAGTGTTGCAAAATTAGCTTTGGCTAAAAACACTATGATGCCAGGCACGTGCCGTGAGTAATTACTCAGGGCAGGCAATCAGTCCGTAAAAAAAAAATAATTAAACCGCGCATGCGCAGATTGTTCGCTCCCGTTAAATAAATAAATAAATAAAAACAGTGACATTTCAATGTGCCCAAGGCTTCCTAGTCCTAGACCAATTGGGGGAACGGTTCCTTTCACGGCGTGTGGAGAGTGAGTCAGGGGTAAAGTTGTGGGGAGGGCACGAGTGTTGACAAGGAGGGTGTCGAGGATAATGGCAGAAACTTACTCACTCACCGCTGCCGCAGCACTCCGGGCACGAAGCCCCCGCACTGTAGCTGGGGATAGAAGTAGCTCGGGTAGCTACGAGCGGCCGTCGGTACCCGACAGCAGAACTGTCCGCCACTTCAGCGCCTTCTGCCGGCCCGCTCACCTCTGGCAGTGCTCTCCGTCCGAACACCCGTCACCTGCCGTTCGCCGACTTCGCTCATGTCAGCGGCTTCCTGCAAATCCTTAAATTCCCACAACCGAGTAACCTCAATCGCGCTGTCGGAATTTAAGGACATGAATGAGGCCAGCGAGCGGCAGGAGAGTGGTTTGTAGACGGAGAGCTGCCAGAGGTGAGCAGGGACCGGCAGAAGGAGCTAAGGTGGCGGCTGGTTCCGCTGTCCGGCCCGGCGGCCGCTCAGCCACCCGAGCTACTTCTCTCCCCCCGCCCCCCGACCTCAATGCGGTGGCAATCCACGCCTCCGTGCAAGTAGCGTCGCAAGTGGCATTATCCCAATCCCCTCATTCATAACATTCGTGCATTCCCCGCATACTTACACTGGACCAGACTCCCCAAACACTGTGAAAGAAGCTCCCTCCCCCCCCCCCCCCCCCCCCCACACACCCCGGGAAATACAGCATTTCAAAACATAAACACAAAATGTACTTACCACATCATTGGTACACAAGCTCCATTCTTCTCTCTTTGTTACCAAATACACTTAAAATAATGACAAACCATATTTGAAAACCCCGCCAAGAAACTTGTTCTGCGCATGCGCAGTCGACCGATGCGCATACGCAGTGCTGCAAAGGCAGAATTCCTGCTGCCTTCAGCCCCGCTTGTCATTGACGGCTTCAGGCAGCGCTGACGGCACGTGGGTTGCACAGAGCTTCCCGTGTTACAAGCGCTGCGGATGAAAGGCATAGAGAATTATGCCTACCTAAGAGATCGATCTCTTACATAGGCACAATTCTCCCATGCCTTTACTATTTATATTTAGTTATTACCATGTTATAATTTTACTCAGGGTCGGCAGTGCCTACCTTGCCTACCCTGACGGCACGTGCCTGTATGATGCGTACATCAGATGACTGTTTCAAGTGTATCTATGTTTTTGTATCTGTCCCTATTTAAATAAACCTTAATAAAAAATGACTTGGTGACTCGTGGAATACTAAAGATCGAGATGTTGCATCCAGGCTCAATCATCAGTAGAAACAAAATATATATATGGCATGGCAGTGGCGATAGATGCACTCTCGCTACATTGTAGAGGTTTGTCTTCCTCCATTTTGTCTTATGTCGGGTGTTGAAAATATTCAGTAAATCCCGCTTCAGGCATTTTTTTGTAGTGACTGGCCAATACAGCCAAGATTCCCGCAGATGTTGGTAATGATACAGAACCCTATATGGTTAATTCTAACATAGAATAGTAAGATTAAACGCGAATTTACCAGTTCGAAGTTTGATCCTTATTTTATGAGGAGTGACGTTGAGGGATTACGTGAAGAAGCCCCGCCATGCGCATGCGCGTCATACTTCAAAGCAGCGTCGTGAAAACACAGAAAACAAATAGCCGAAGTAACATAGTAAGGCTCGTAGAAGACTAGAACTACCAGATGATCTCTTAGGTTATGAGGGTGGGAGCGGAGGGCACGTAATCCCTCAACGTCACTCCTCATAAAATAACGATCAAACTTCGAACTGGTAAGTTCTCATTTAATCTTACTATTTTACTTCAGAGTCACGTGAGTGACTACGTGAAGATTTCAAAGCTCTGTGTTTGCATGCCATAGATGAACATACGACAAGCTGCTTCGGTTGACAGAGTAGTAAAATAAAGAAGATATTGAACATTGCATGAACAATTCAATAACGATTTTAATAATAACAAACAGAGTAATGACCCCTCTGTCCCAGGGGGGAAATTACAAACAATAATTGATATAAACAAAGCAATAAAAGTAAATGGAACCCAAAACAGCAGGCCCAAACCGTGGCACTGCCTGAACAGGTTTATCATAAAAACGAGAAAATGTTGACTCTCTAGACCATCCTGTGGCCGCAAGGATTTGATCTAGCGGCACGTCCTGAGCCTTCACAGTGGATGTAGATGCTGCCCTGGTGGAGTGAGATTTAAACACATCAGTGTCGATACCCGCACAACCAGTTTCAACCATCTAGAAATAGTTTGTACTGACTCTTGCTTATATGGCTTTTTATGACTAATGAGCAGTCTTGTCTCAGAACCTCTCAGACTGCTTGTTAACGCAATATATTGGGTTACATGTTTAACTACACATAACAGTTGGTCAACAGGATATGCTTTAAACGTCACCTTGATTCCTGACCTTCCTGGTCTACTTTGTTTGATTAAATCACAGACATAAAATGTAATATCAACTTGAGAGAAATGCATATAATCTATTCTTAACAAGTGCAACGTTTGTACACGTTGTGCTGAAACCAACGCCATTAACATAAGCACTTTAAGAGTCATTTTTTGCAAAGATAATGACGCAATTGGAGCCCATTGCCGAAGCAGTGAGAACTATACTGATATCCCAGATTGCTGTGTATCTGGGCTGAGGAGGGTTTTTGTTAAAAATTCCTCTCATAAACCTGGATACCAATGGATGAGACCCGATAGGTTGTCGTGCTGAAGACTGCCCTAAATAAGAGGACAAAGCACTGCGAGCAGTGTTAATAGCACTATAATAAGGTGCTCATCAAAATGTAAAGTAGCAAGGAACTCCAACACATCACGTATAGTAGCAGTATCATACGATATATTAGATTGTACACAGAACAGTTCCCATTTCTTAATGTGCACGAGGTATTATTTTTTAGTGCTAGTTCTCCATCCTGCAGTCATAACCTCCATGGTCCTGTTCGATAATCCAAGCCCTTGGAATGGTCTGGTCAGAACCTGCAGACCAACAAATTGATACGGTCATGTAAAGGGTGACTTTCTCCTGTAACCGGATGCACCAACAAATGACTGCCGCTGGGAATCCTCATGAATGGCTGTGCCATCATTCTCAGCACCAATGGGAACCATGATTGTGTTGGCCGCTCTGGGACCACCAAAACACCTGTGGCGAAGTCACGCTTTATTTTGGTGAGACATTTCACAATCAGGCAGAATGGAAGCAACGCATAAAAGAATGATTGTCCCCAGTGTAACAAGAATGCATCCACAGCTACTGCACCTGGATCTGGCTCCCAGGAGACATATTTAGGCAACTGGTGATTCAGTCTGGATGCAAACAGATCAATATCTGGCAATTCAAATCGAGTAACAATGGTTTGAAATATGCTGACATTCAACATCCATTCTATATTATAATTAAACTTTCGCGACCTAAGGTCTGCTACCACATTATCTATACTTGGTAGATAGATGGCCGAAACCCAGATGTTCCATGAAATACACCAATGCAAGATAGTATTAGCCAAGTTTTCACATAACACAGATCTAGTTCCTCCCATATGATTAATATGCCACAGCTGTGGTGTTATCAATCTGGAGTTGAACGTGGAAATCAGACATTGTGGAGAAATGTGCTTTTAACCCATAAAAAGCAGCCAATAATTCCAGATAATTAATACCATGTGTGTGAAGAAGCAAGTCTTCTTGCTCAGTCCATCTATCCCCACAGCTAGACTCTGTGTCTGTAATCCCCAACCGAGAGCGCTAACATCAGTCTGTAAAATCACTGAGAGTTCGTCCACCAAAATGTGATTGGTGCCATAGCTACCATTAATAATCCACCACTGCAATTCTGCCAGAGCCGTGGTGGGTAACTGCATAAGCCTTTCAAAATGGCCTGCATTGTGTTTCAATGCTTGTTTCTTGCTCTTTGCAGAAGTTGATAATGCAAGGGCCCGAACTGTACCGTAGGAAAGGCTGCTACCAATTTCCCAATGACCTTTGAAACGTCTCGGATGGAAGGATAAAGGTTTTATCCTTTAGAGACATTAACAATATCTACTACCTTGGCTGCTGGTAATGTAAATGTCATATGAACTGAATCAAGAAGAAACCCCAAATACTCAATCTGTTGGGTTGGCTGTAACTTGGACTTAAGTGGATGGACCAAAAATCCCAATGACTCAAATAGATTCTTGAGTGCTGTAACAGAGTCTTCAGCTGACTCTTTAGTGTTGCAGACAAATAAGATATCATCTAAATAGGCCATAACAATGTGATTGTGGGCCCTCAATTTCCCCAGCACAGGTTTCACCAATTTAGTAAATAACCTAGGTGCAGAACTAAATCCATTAGGCAATGCTCTATCTTGCCACAGCTGTCCCATCCAATTAAATTTCAAGTACCTGCAATAATCAACATGAATTGGCACCAAATAATAAGCATCTTGTAAATCAATGGTGGCCATATAACAACCCTGGGACATCAGCTGCTTTGCAGTAAAAATGTGTCCATTTTTAAATGCCTATAGATAACTGAAGTATTCAATTGAGTGAGATCCAGAATTACTCTAAAACCACCATCTTTTTTGGGTCTGGGAAAAATATTAGACACAAATTTCTGAGGATGATTAACTGCTTTTTCAATCACACCTTTACGGGACAAATTCTGAATCTCCACATTGACTTTCTCAGTCTCGTGAATAGAAACCACCAACACTTTACAAGGCACTGAGGAATAACTGTGGCCTTAACCCCTTGCTGTATTAGAACCTGGAGCATATTTTCCATTTGCTGCATTCTGCCCCACATCTTTTTATTAACTGGGGGAGAATCACCACCGTCATCAGAGTCATCAGACAATACTGGCCTGTTGGTTTTCCTTTTGGCCTTCCTGTGGCTCTCAGCAGCCTCAGCCTGTTGAGTTTAAGGCACTGTCCTGGAACCACTTTGAACAGGTGCTACCGGTGAAATGGCACCCGGTATCGGAACCGGAGGTCCCGTTGTTATCTCCCGACCCGATGGAGAATGCGACTCTTCGCTAGACACACGCTTAGAGCGCACCCTCCGTCCGGACCGATCCATCTCCAACTCCAACTGACTTTGCGAGCCAGCTTTACGGAGCCAAATACCCTGCAGCAAAAGTTGTTGAACACTTACCTGCAAAGTTTCTACTTACCCGCTGGTGGAGCTGTGCCCTCCAGCCCGTTCAGTGCGACATGCGCAGACGTAATGACGTGCAAGTGCCTGGCGGGGCTTCTTCACGTAGTCACTCACGTGACTCCGAAGTAAAATAACTGGTTCAGCCCGTGACTCGGGCAACCATCCAATGCATGATAAAATCATTTCGTTGACATACATACGGTACGGATAACAGACGAATGGGAGTTCAGTTTCGAATGGTGGCCATATACAACCTGTGACAAAAAAAATAGCTATAGTACCATTAACTTGGCCAAACGTGCCTTCTTGTCATATTTCTGCAAGAACCGGGACCCACTCTGTTGGGTCTCACCCTCTGGTATCTTCAACTCAAACCTCCCAGGCCCAGGTACGCAGAGACATGGGATGTTAACATTGTGCTGATGCCGCTTCGCCAGTGGGCTCCGACTACATCCCTGTCCATGGTCAAACTCACTTACAAGTGGTTATGCTCATGGCACTGGTTCAGTGCAAAGGGTCCAGTCATTGTATAGCGCGACTAGACAGCATAGTTACATCTGCAGGCAAATAACAATTTATGTTCAAGCAGAACAGACCAGGGGCATCAGGTCTACTAGAATTTGGGCATACCTCATGGACCTTCATAGACACCTAGAAACATAGAAACATATAAATATGTGCAGGAGTAGGCCATTCGGCCATTCAAGCCTGCACCGCCATTCAATATGATCATGGCTGATTATCCATCTCAATATCCTGTACCTGTCTTCTCTATATACCCCCTGATCCCTTTAGCCACAAGGGCCACATCTAACTCCCTCTTAAATATAGCCAATGAACTGGCCTCAGCTACCTTCTGTGGCAGAGAATTCCACATATTCACCACTCTCTGTGTGAAAATGATTTTCTCATCTCGGTCATAAAAGACTTCCCTTTTATCCTTAAACTGTGACCCTTGTTCTGGACTTCCCCAACATCGCGAACAATCTTCCTGCATCTATCCTATCCAACCCCTTAAGAATATTGTAAGTCTCTACAAGATCCCCCCCGTCAATCTTCTAAATTCTTGCGTGTACAAGCCGAGTCTATCCAGTCTGTCTTCATATGAAAGTCCTGCCATCTCAGGAATCAGTCTGGTGAACTTTCTCTGTACTCCCTCTATGGCAAGAATGTATTTCCTCAGATTAGGAAACCAAAACTGTGCGCAATACCCCAGGTGTGGCCTCACGAAGACCATGTACAACTGCAGTATATACTCCCTGCTCTTATACTCTAATCCTTTTGCTATGAATGCTAACATACAATTCGCTTTCTTCACTGCCTGCTGCACCTGCATGCCTACTTACAAAGACTCGTGAACCATGACACCCTGGTCTCGTTACATCTCCCCTTTTCCTAATCGGCCACCATTCAGATAATAGTATACTTTCCTGTTTTTGCCACCAAAGTGGATAACCTCACATTTATCCACATTATACTGCATCTGCCACGCATTTGATTGTGTGTGGTAATCTGCAACTATACGTTAAGGTCACTTAGATCCTTAGGGGCACTGATCTAGCAATATTTGTTAGTTACATAAACCTCATAAGAAGGTATCAGTACAGACCATCTCCAGGTGGTTAAATGGGTTCTGGCTTGTGCAGGAGTGACTCTGATATTTTAAATCTCACTTCACCTGGTCTGAAACAGTTTCAGCGGCAGGGGTATGGACGTTCCGCTGGAGCACATCCTGACGTCTGCAGGATGGTCAAACGAACGATCTTTCCATACATTTTATAACAAACCCATTGCCAGCCCGTGGGTATTTGCCAACTCTATTTGCCAACTATTTTAAGTTCTGTCTATAGTTTCCCCCCGGATGACAGGGGTTACTATTATTATTACTTGTTCATAAAAAAGCTTCAGCATGTCTATATCTATGTCATGTCTGAGTGCATGATTAATGTTCACTCATCCTTGCTCAATTGATGCAGAGAGCGACGCATGGACTCGTGTCCACGGCATGAAATCACAGAGCTTTGAAATCTTCACGTAGTCACTCACGTGATTCCGAAGTAACATTGGAAGGATTAAACGAGAACTTACCAGTTTGAAGTTGATCTTTATTTCATGAGGAGTTACGATGAGGGATTACGTGCCCTCCACTCCCAACCCTCTCTCATAAGATCAGCTGGTAGTTCTAGTTTCTCCAATCTTACTATATTCAGTTCATCAACTGTTATCTGTGATTTCACATGGCTGCTTTGAAGATTGACGCGCATTCGGGCTGCGGGTTCTTCACGTAATCCCTCATCGTAACTCCTCATATAATAAAGATCAAACTTAAAACTGGTAAGTTCTCGTTTAATGTTACTAATAGATCGGGTAGATGCACAGAGTCTCGTGCCCAGTGTAAAGGATTTGAGGACCAGAGAACCTAGGTTTAAATATGCAGGAAAGAACTGCAGATGCTGGTTTAAGTCGAAGTTAGACAGAAAGGGTTGGAGTAACTAAACGGGTCAGACAGCATCCCTGGAGAACATGGACAGGTACAAAATGCTGCAGTAACTCAACGGGCCAGAGAGCGTTTCCAGAGGGCATATATAGGAACACATTGCTGTAGTGACTGCGACATCCGTCTAAAGAAGGTTCGCGACCCGAAACGTCACCCATTGCTTCTCTCCACAGATGCTGCCAGAAATGCTGCCTGTCCCGCTGAATTACTCCATCATTTTGTGTCTACCACCCGGAGGAAACCCACGCTGTCACACGAAGTACGTGCTGACTACACGCAGACAGCACCCACGGTCAGGATGGAACCCCCGCCTCCGGCGCTGTGACGCACCGGCTCTAGCAACTGAAGATAGAGTAATAGCAGCGAATCTCACGAATTGTAGCTGGAATAAACGCGTGCAGGTATAGTCGTTCCGATGTCAAATCAACAGTTGGATTATACACTGGCTCTCACCAACTGGAGAGCGGCCCTGACCTCCCATCTAGATCTTAATTAGTACGGGTCAGAAGTTATAAGGAGAACGCAGGAGAATAGAGTTAGGAGGGAGAGATAAATCTGCCATGATTGAATGGTGCAATACTGTTGATGGGCCGAATGGAGTATCATGATCTTACCGCTGATAATCTTACGACCTTATGATCATTGGAGACCTTCGGACTATCCTTAATAGGACTTTATCCTCCACTAAATGTTATTCCCTTTAACCTGAATTTGTACACTATATGGTAATCGTGCGTTAGTGACAGGTAAATATGTGGCGTTCGTGCATATATCAATTTGTTCACGTGACTCGCGGGCGATTAGCATCAACGGGCCAGGCAGCACCTCTGGAGAGCATGGATAGGAACAAAGTGCTGCAGTAACTCAGCGGGTCAGGCAGCATCACTGGAGAACATTACAAGTCTATCTACCTCCCTCTCCCCTGAGATCAGTCTGAAGAAGAGTCGCGACCGGAAACGTTACCCATTGCTTCTCTCTGGAGATGCTGCCTGTCCCGCTGAGTTACTCCAGCATTTCCTGGAGGAAACTTCCGCGGTCACACGAAGTATGTGCTTACTCCAATGGTCAGGATCGAATCCGTATCTCCGGCACTGTGAGGCACCGGCTCTAGCAACGAACGATAGAGGAATCACAGCGAATCTTACGAATTGCGGCCGGATTAAACGAGTGCAGGTAAACTCGATGCGATGTCAGGTATAGAGTTGGATTATACACTTGCTGTCACCAACTGGAGACGGATCCTGACTTCCCATCTTAATCTTAATTAGTACGGGTGTTAGGGCTTATAGGGAGAAGGCAGGAGATTGGGGTTTGGAGGGATAAATAGATCAGCGATGTTTGAATGGTGGAGTAGTCTTGATAGGCCGATTGGATTAATATTACTCCTATCACTTATGATCTTATGATTTTATGCTCATGTCGGACGAACTTTAATCGGACTTCATCTTCCATTAAACGTTATTCCCCTTATCACTAATGACATGAAGCTGGGGGGCAGTGTTAGCTGTGAGGAGGATGCTAGGAGGCTGCAAGGTGACTTGGCTAGTTTGGGTGAGTGGCTAAATGCATGGCAGATACAGTATAATGTGGATAAATGTAAGGTATCCATTTTGGCGGCAAAAACAGGAGGGTAGACTATTATCTGAATGGTGACCGATTAGGAAAAGAAGAGATGCAACGAGACCTGGGTGTTATGGTACACCAGTCATTGAAAGTAGGCATGCAGATGCAGCAGGCTGTGAAGAGAGCGAATGGTATGTTGGCCTTCATAGCAAAATGATTTGAGTACAAGAGCAGGGAGGTTCTACTGCAGTTGTACAGGGTGTTGGTGAGGCCACACCTGGAGTATTGCGTACAGTTTTGTTCTCCTAATGTGAGGAAAGACATTCTTGCCATAGAGGGAGTACAGAGAAGGTTCACCAGACTGATTCCTGGGATGGCAGCACTTCCATATGAAGAAAGACTGGATAGACTCGGCTTGTACTCGCTGGAATTCAGAAGATTGAGGGGGGATCTTATAGAGACTTACAAAATTCTTAAGGGGTTGGACAGGCTAGATGCCGGAAGATTGTTCCCGATGTTGGGGAAGTCCATGACAAGGGTTCACAGTTTGAGGATAAGGGGGAAGTCTTTTAGGACCGAGATAAGAAAATCATTTTTCACACAGAGAGTGGTGAATCTGTGGAATTCTCTGCCACAGAAGGTAGTTGAGGCCAGTTCGTTGGCTATAGTTAAGAGGGAGTTAGATGTGGCCCTTGTGGCTGAAGGGATATGGAGAGAAGGCAGTTACGGGATACTGAGTTGGATGATCAGCCATGATCATATTGAATGACGGTACAGGCTCGAAGGGCCGAATGGCCTACTCCTGCACCTATTTTCTATGTTTCTGTGTTTATATCCTGTATCTGTGCACTATGTGGTAATCGTACGTTAATGAAATTAAGATATGACTTTCGTGCATATATGATGCAATGTTTCACGTGACTAGCACGCAATTAGCATACATTGGTACCGAGGGACGGATGAGTTTGGGACACACCATGCCCACAGGTACACGTGACACTGCCGCAGTATATAAGACGCCGCCACTCGGCAGCGCCGCGCACACACACCGTCGGCAGACATGCACGAACCCGTGAACAGCCCAGTCTATTCCATCTGCTATATTCTCATTGGCGTTTTCGGCCTTCCCGGTAAGTTGTGTATTCATCTTTAACGTGCAGTGGCGCAGCTGGTAGAGCTGATGCCTCGCAGCCCCAGAGCCCCGGGTTCAATAATGACCACGGGTGTTGTGTGTGTGTGTGTGTGTGTGTGTGTGTGTGTGTGTGTGTGGTGTGTGTGTGTGTGTGTGTGTGTGTGTGTGTGTTATGCATGTGTACATGTGCGTGTGGGTGCGCGTGTGTGTGTGTGTGTGTGTTTGTATGTGTGCGTGTGTGTGCCTGCGTGTGTGTGCGTATGTGTGTGTGGGTGTGTGTCTGTGTTTTGTGTGTGTGTGTGTATGTGTTTCATGTGTGTTTGTGTGTGAGTGCGTGTGTGTGCATGTGTGTGTGTGTTCTTTGCGTGACTGTGTGTCTGAGAGAGGGAGGGGTTATGAAGAGACGGAGAGAGACCGAGAGAGGGTGAGAGGGAGAGAGAGAGAAAGAGTGAGTGAGAGAGAGAGAGAGAGAGAGAGAGACGGAGGGACGGAGAGAGAGAGAGATAGAGAGAGAGAGAGGTAGAGAGAGAGAGAGAGAGGGAGAGAGAGAGAGAGAGAGAGAGAGAGAGGTATAGTGTGGAGTTTGAACCATCTCCCGGTGACTGCCTGTGTTTCCTCCGGGTTACTGCCACATATTGGAGCCGTGCCGGTCATGTTGGAAATTGTGCTGATGTGTGATGTGAAAATGGGATGACATGGAATATATATGACAGGGTGATCGATGGTCGGCTTTGATTTGTCGTACCGAAGTATCCAGTTTCCATGCTGTATCTCTGATTTAAACAACACATACTTTGTTTAATACACTTGCGTTGCTTCTGCATGTGTCTACGTTAATGTCGCGGAGGTCCTCTCCCTCGTGCACAGTCAATTCACCACAGGAGATTTATATATATATATATATATATATATATAATGCGGGCTGCCTTTTTGACGCCGCGATTCCTCTAAATCCCTTCGATAGCGTGGAGGACAATAATGGTGATGGACCGGGTACAGGGCATAGTAAATATATATATATTATATATATATATTACTATGCCCTGTACCCGGTCCATCACCATTATTGTCCTCCACACTATCGAAGGGATTTAGAGGAATCGCGGCGTCAAAAAGGCAGCCCGCATTATCATAAACCCACACCACCCTGAAAACTGTAACATCGAAGATCAGGAAAAGCAGGTTCCCAACAATCATCAAGGTATGATCCAGGACCTGACAATGTTTCCCCCTCTACTCTTAAGCTCTGTGCCAAACAGCTGTCACCGGTCTATACATATATTTTAACCAGTCCCTGCAACTATGTACTGTCCCTGCGTGCTTCAAAGTCTCCACTATTGTCACTGTAACCAAAAAGGCAAGGATTACTTGTCTTAATGACTACAGGCCTGTCGCACTGTGCTCTGCAGCCATGAAGATACTCGAAAGACTTGTGCTGGCCAAGCTGAAAAATATCACAAACTCTCTGCTGGATCCTCTGCAGTTTGCATATGGGGCCAATAGATCTGTGGATGATGCAGTCAACCTGGACCTGCACTTCATCCTACAACACCTAGACCGCCAGGGGACCTATGCGAGGATCCTGTTTATTGATTTTGGTTCTACATTCAACACCATTGTGCCAGAGCTACTACACTCCCAACTTTCCGAGTTGACCGTGCCTGAACCCTCTGTCAGTGGATCACCAACTTCCTGACAGACAGGAAGCAGCATGTGAGGCTGGGAAAGCACATCTCGGACCCGCAAACACTCAGCATAGGAGCAGCGCAAGGCTGCGTACGCTCTCCTCTCCTCTACTCTCTTTACACCAACCACTGCACCTCCACAGACTCCTCTGTCAAGATTCTCAAGTTTGCGGACGACACAACCCTAATTGGACTGATCCAGAATGAGGAGGAATCTGCCAACAGGCAGGAAGTGCCACAGCTGGCGTCCTGGTGCCGTAGCTACAACCTAGAGCTCAATGCTCTTAGGACAGTGGATTTGATTGTAGACTTTAGAAGAGCTCCCCCTCCCCTCACCCCACTCACCATCAACAACACCACAGTCACATCTGTGGAGTCTTTTAAGTTCCTGGGAACCATCATCTTCAAGAACCTTAAGTGGGGTCTACTATCGACTCCACAGTCAAAAAGGCACAACAGAGGGTGTACTTCCTGCAGCAGCTGTGGAAGCACAATCTGCCACAGGCAATGATGGTCCAATTCCACACGGCCATCCTTCTCCATCATGGTCTGGTTTGGCTCAGCCACCAAGCACGACACCTGGAGGCTGCAGCGAATCGTCTGATCAGCAGAGAAGATTGTTGGCTGCAACCTTCCCTCTTTTGATGAACTGTACACTGCAAGGGCCAGGAAGCGAGCGGGCAACATATCTTTGACCGCTCTCACCCTGGCCATAAACTCTTTGAATCATTTCCCTCTGGAAGGCGACCCGGACTGCCAAAGCTGTCACAGCCAGACATAAAAATGGTTTTTATCCACGAGTAGTTGCTCTGCTCAACAGCCAAAAATCTGTAGCCTCCCGTTGATCTGGTATTTTGTTGATTCACATGTTTGATCAATGGTGTTTTATCATTAACGTTTTATTATTATTAATGTGTAGTGTTTTCTGAGTCATTCGTAACAGTCACTGTATGTCATGTTGTTACTTATGGGCGGAACGCCAAGGCAAATCCCTTGTATGTACAAACTTGGCCAATAAACTTACTTACTTACTTACTATTAATACAACATCTGAACTACATTAGACTATATTTGTTATTATTGCACTATTGTGGCGGATCCTGGGGAGTAGGCTACACCCTGGTTCACCCCCTCAGCACTTGATGGACTGGTCCGGCGGGGGGGCTCCTAGCAGCAAAGATAAGAGAAGGGATATTTGGCACGAGACCAGTCTTCAGTCTCTCACTGAAGCGGAGAGCAGTGTGCTGTGCTCATTAAAGCCTTTACAAAATTTGCCTGGCTCCTCGCCTTCATTCCTGGCTCTCTCACGCACCCGCTACACTATTATTGTTTTATATGTGTGCACGTGAACGAATGAATAAATTTATTGGCCAAGTTTTCACATACAAGAAATTTGCCTTGGTGCTCTGCCCGCAAGTGACAACATGACATACAGTTTCATAAATAATTTCAGATGCTGGAAAAATCGAACGTAAACAATAATGCTGGAAAAACTCAGCAGGTAAGGCAGCATCCATGGAGCGAAGGAATAGGTGACCCGAAACGTGACTTATTCCTTCGCTCCATAGATGCTGCCTCACCAGCTTAGTTTCTCCAGCATTTGTGTCTAGATGACATACATTGACAGTTGGGAAAGACGCATTAGACATTAAACATCAATATTATTATAAAGCTCTGATCTTGGATGTTTACGTATTTGTTTGTTTACTTGTGTGTTTGCTTGTGTCTTTTTCTGTGATTCACATCTCCACGAAAACCCGACGCACTAACGGTGACATTTTTAAGTATTCCGGTAGGGATTTACCTCATGATCTCAAATATCGGATCATCTGAAAATTCGATTCTTATTTTTTGAGTTATTTCTTCAAATTGTTCACAAATCTGTTTTTGAACGAGCTGCGAGTTACATAACACGCAACGCCTCCCAGGTTCTTTTAAGCGCATAAAGAACGAGTAAGTGGGCTCTATTCTGCAGATCCCAAGGGCTTCCGATGGGCGACGCACGCTGGCGCCTCGGCTCGGCTTGCCCGAGAACTCCCGAGAGCTGCCGAGAGCTTTGATCGACGCACGATGCACGCTCGCCTCTTGGCCCGGGTTTTCCGAGAGCATCCGAGCGCTTCGGATATCAAAGTACGACGCACGCTGGTGCCTCGGCTCGGATTTCCCGCCAACTCCCGAGAGCTGCCGAGAGCTTTGTACTGGAGTCGGGCCCTGTATGAGAGCTCTCTCTCGCTGTCCCCGGTGTCTCTACGCTTTTCGCAAACCGCTCTCTCGCCCGGCACCCCTTCTCCCCACCCCCTCACCCCCTCTCAACCCCCTCCTCTTCTCCCCTTCGCCCCTCCCCTCTCTCCTCCCCCTCCCCTCCCTTCTCCTCCCTCCCCCTCTCTCCACTCCTCTGTATCCCCCCTCCTCTCTCCCTCCTCTCAAATCTATTCTCTCTACCCCTCCCTCCCGCCCTCTACCTCTCCTCTACCCCATCTAACCCTCCTCTCTCTCCCTCCTCTCCCCACTCGCCCTCTCTCCCGCCCCCACCCCCCTCACCGCCAGCAGCCCCATCCTCTCGCCCCCTCCACCACCCACCTCCCGCCTCCCCCTTCCGCTCTCACCTCACCCGCTTAGGCTATAGATGTTGGTTATTGAGTAAAGCTCCTACTCGTGGAAATAATTGTTCCTCTATCCCCCCAATCTGATTGTGGCAGTTTGACAGGCCGGAGTCGCCTTCCAGAGGGAAGTGATTCATAGAGTTTGTGGCCAGGGTGAGAGGATTCAGAGATGAACTTACCCGCTCGGTTACTGGCCCTTGCAGTGTACAGTTGTTCAATGGAGGGAAGGTTGCAGCCAATAACCTTCTCCGCTGATCGGACGATTCGCTGCGGCCTCCGAGTCTCTGGCTTGGTGCTGAGCCAAACCAGACCATGACGGAGAATGTGAGGACAGCGTCTACGGCGGCCGTATAGAATTGGGCCATAATTGCCTGTGGCAGATTGTGCTTCCTCAGTTGCCGCAGCAAGTACATCTTCTGTTGTGTCTTTTTCGATGATGCCCCCCCCCCCCCCCCCCATTTAAGGTCCTTGGAGATTTTGGTACCCAAAAACGTTTTTTGCGTGCAGGTTGACGTGCATGTATATATATAGGAATATGTTCTATATATACGTGTGTAGTATTAACATATCTGAGTATGTGTATCTGTACAAGCTTTGAACAGTTATGTTTCATTCGTTTATTGTGTTGTATACTATGTTTAGTGTGAGCTCTTAGCGCAATTAAGGGATATGTGAAGAAAGCAGGAACCGGGTACAACATTTGAATAATCATCCATGATCAAGTTGACTGGCGGTCCTGACTCAAAGGGCCGAACGGCCCACTCCTGCATCTATTTTCGATGTTTCTATGTTGACATCATCTGTCGAGCTGCAGGAAGTAAGAATGTCATTGTTCTATCTGGGACATATGACAATAAAACACTCTTGATTTCTCTCTCTCGATCAACAAATATTTGCCCATTCCATTCTATTTGTTATATTAGTCAAGCGTGTAATTGTAATATGCACCGAAAATGCACATTCTGGCAGCACGGTGGCGCAGCGGTAGTGTTGCTGCCTCACAGCGCCGGAGGCCCGGGTTCGATCTGGCAACTGGCGGTGTCTGTACGGAGTTCGTACGTTCTCCCCGTCAACAGCGTGGGTTTTCTCCGGGTGCTCCGTTTCCCTCCCTAACTACAGAGACGCGTAGGTTTCTAGGTCAATTAGCCTCAATGAATTGTAAATTGTCATAAGTGTGGAGGATGGTGTTAATGTCGGGTGATCGCTGGTTGCGCTGACCCGGTGGGCCGAAGGTCCTGTTTCCACGTTGTACCTCTAATACTAAAGGAAAGTTTTCTGCAATGTGGCTGAAACACGCACATTCTGGCAGCACGGTGGGGCAGCCATTCAATTTGATCAAGGCTGATCATCCAGAATCATTTCCGCTGACAGGATAGCACCCAACAAAATAATTTCACTATACCTCGGCACACGTAACAATAATTGAACTGAACTTACTTTTCGGAGCGAGTGGAAAGTGTAGATGGGGACAATGGTGGGAGATCGGTCCATAGCTTTGTGAGAAAATAATGATCATCGCATCCACCAATAAATTTGTCTGTGATTATCTCTTATCAGCGAACGGGATGTCCATTGTGATCCTCTCCCGAGGCAGGTGCGGCCTTACAGGGTGTATCACCTATTACCTGATGAGCATGGCGGTGGCCGATCTCCTGGTCGTGTTGACCAACGTCATCGTCAACCGGATATTAAGCGTTTACTTCCCAGCCAGCTTCCTGAGCGTCACCCCGGTCTGCGCGGTCAAGACGGTGGTCCCTACGTACGTCACCAAAGACGGTTCCGTCTGGCTGACGGTCGCTCTTCAACACCTTTGACCGGTACGTCGCCATTTGTTGTCCGAACGTCCAGAACAAGTACTGTACCAGGTGTCGTGCGGCGCAGGTGATAGGTCTGGTGTGTGCGGTGTGCCTCTTACGGAACATTCCCTGGTATTTTTGCATTTGAACATTTATATGTGAATCGACAAGGTACCCTGGTACTGCATGTTCAAAGGACCGCTACCTAACTTCTACAACATCAGCACCATGGATAGCGTTTGCACTCTCCATTCCTTGTTGGAAACTCCCTTCCTTCCATTGGGGCTGGTCCTACTTTTCAACGCACTGACTATAAAGTACATTTTATTATCTAGTCGGATCAGAAGAGGACGCCGTGCCAAAAGAGTTCGGGAGATGAAAGTGACATCCGAGATACAAATAGGAAACAATCGGTTGCGTTTACTCCTGGCCATATCCGCCAATTTAATTATCTTCTGGTTGACCGTTCGCGTCGCACATTTACATTTTTTGCTCGGTCGATGGGATTTAACTATTATTCGAAAACGATCCATATTTACTTTAGCGAGACTGGTTATCTGCTCCTCCTACTCAGCTGTTCCACGAACACACACTCATTTATGCCGCGGTGCAGTCGAAGTTCAGAGAGGAGATTTAAATATCTTGTTAATGTATCCTTTCTGGAGAGCCGCTGAGTTCATCAATCGCATGAACATTATTAAAAAGGAAAACAACTTTAAACATTATACGATACGATAGGGACACAACTTCTATTTATCCAGTTGCGGGAATTGGTCTGCCAAAAGTGATAAAACAAAAGAGATATGAAATAATAAATTAAAGTGACGAGAGAAAAGGATTGAGGATAGGAAAGATTGGGGAGGGGGACGGGGGGCGCGGTAGGGGTGGGGGCCGACTAAAAAAAGTCCAGAATTACCCTACTTAAGTTTCAAATGATCTTGTTGGCGTTCTGAGCTGCATCTTGGCGGACAACCACAACAAACCAGTCATTGGCTGAAAGTATTCCCACAGTATGACTAGTGCGTCATGGAGGGGTGAAACTGTATGTCCAGCATGCTCCGCAGAGGAGCATCCTCCCTCAGAGACCACCTCCCGTGTTTCCCAACTCCGCCCCCGGACGGAACCAGCCTTCATGGTGAGTTTGTTGATCCTGTTGGCGTCCGCGACCTACTCTCCCCCTGCAGCCCAGGCACAGGCATCGAAGAAGACAAGCACTGCCCACCACCGACTTGGTAAAGAAACCATCTGCATCCTCCGCCGACGTTGAAAGCAGCGAAGCTTTCCTCCACAAAGAACAGCGGCTCTGCCCTCTTGTAACACGCCGTCCTCGCGTTTCTGGACCTGTCCAGTTTACTGTCCAGGTAAACTCCCAGGTATTTGTATTCCCTGGTAAACTGCACATCCACACCATTGATAGAGACAAGGGGACATGGGTGTTCCTCTCCTTGTAAAGTACACTTAGATGTTTCTGTTGAAATGCAGATGATTCAGCCCACATCCCTCAACAAAATTGTTAACTACACCACTGTACTCAACGTCCACCCCCTCAGTGATTCAGCCCACGGCATTTTGTGTTCTACTGCCCATGAACGTGTTTAATCCACCCTCCTTCATTTTCCCATTCCTTTCGTCCTGTATTAAATCGCTCTTTCTACCACAGAGTCTTCAATTTTGTAGAAATATTATCATGCCAAGTTAGCGTGGAACGCAGCAAATGTATTTTGGCAAAGATAGACACAAAAAGCTGGAGTAGCTAAGTGATACAGGCTGCATCTATGGAGAGAAGGCATGGGTGACGTTTCGGGTCGAGATCCTTCTTCAGACTAGTCCACTTGGAAAAGTGAAACGGGAGATATATAGAACGGTAATGTGAGAGATTTAAAAAAAAAAATGAAAGCTATGTAAACAAGTAACAATGAGAAAGGCAATAGGCCACTGTTAGCTTCGTAATGGCTGTAAACGGCAGCTGGTGCGACCTGGGTGGGGAGGATGGAGAGAGTGGGAATTGTCGGCGCTACCTGGAATTAGGGAAATCAATATTTTTTACCACTGGGGCTGTTAGGTGCCCAAAAGAAATACGAAATGCTGTCCTCCATTTTGCGTTTTACCTCACTATGTGAAATGGAGGAGACAGAGGACAGAAACATCTGTGTGGGAATGGGAAAAGGAATTATAGAGTTTAGCGACCGGGAGATCAGGTAGGTCCAGGCGGACTGAGCGAGGGTGATCAGCGAAGCGATCGCCGAGTCTACATTTGTTCTCGCCGATGTAAAAGAGTTCACAGCTTGAACATTGGATAGAGTAGATGTGGCTAGAGGAGTTGCAAGTGAACCTCTGCCTCATCTGAAAGGACTGTGAGGGTCAAAACATTGATTTTACCATGTTGCTTATTTTTAATGAACATGCATTGTGTCGGACTATGCATGATATGTTGCGATTCCGTTTAATTTTCGGCAGCCTTGTTAAGTATATTGTTATTGTCGCGTATACCAAGATATAGTTGTAAGCTTTTTGTTTGCATGCTATCCACTCAAAAGGAAATAATATACAGGCATACAGGCATAGATGCAGGCCCATCATGTCCACACCGGCCAACATGTCCACCTACACTAATCCCATCTGCCCACGTTTGATCCATATCCCTCCCAACCTGTCCTATCCATGTACCTGTCCAACTGTTTCTTAAACGGTGGGATACTCCCAGCCTCAACTGCCACCTTTGGCAGCCTGTTCCATACACCCACCACCCTTTGTGTGAAAAAGCTACCCCTTATATTCCTATTGAATATTTTCCCATTTACCTTGAACCTGTGTCCACTGGCCCTCGATACCCTGCTCTGGGCAAGAGACTCAGTGTTTCAACCCGATCTATTTCTCTCGTGATTTTATACATGAATCCAATCAAGCCGCCCACAAAGCAAAGGTTAAGGACAAATGGTACAACATTTCCTACAAAGATATAACATTTAGATTTGATGTATTATTGTCACGTAATGCCGCGTTAACGCTGCAAGTATTCATTTGCATTAATCAGACAAGTCGTGATACACATGAGCGCAATCAGAGTCCACAACATGTACAACCGTGTGTGCACAAAATCACGAGGGGAATAGGTCGGGTAGAGGCACAAAGTCTAGTGCCCAGTGTAGAGGATTTCAGTACCAGAGAACCCAGGAAAGAACTGCAGATGCTGGTTTAAGTCGAAGTTAGACACAGAGCTGGAGTAACTAAACCGGTCAGGCAGCAGCACTGGAAAACATGGATGGATACAAAGTGCTGGAGTAACTCAGCTGGTCAGACAGCATCACTGGAGAACATGGACAGGTACAACGTGGTGCGGATAGCTGCCGAAAGCTTTGATCGACGCACGTTGAACGCTCGCGCCTCGGCTCGGGTTTCCCGAGAGCATCCGAGCGCTTGCGATGTCGAAGCACGACGCACGCTGGGGCCTCGGCTCGGCTTTCCCGAAACTCCCGAGTGCTGCTGAGAGTTTGTACTAGAGTCGGGCCCTGTACGAGAGCTCTCTCTCTCTCTCTCTCTCTCTCCCCGGGTTCTCCGCTTTTCGCAACCCGCTCACTCGCGCGGCTGCCCACTCCTCTCACCCCCTCCTTCTCTAACTCCCCTCTCTATCCCCTCTCTCTCCCCTCTACTCTTCTCACTCTTCTCTCTCTCTCCCTCGCCCTCTGCCCTCTCCCCCAGTAACCCCCTCCACCCGCCCCCCACAACGCCCCCTCCCAGCCTCCCCTCCTGCTCTCCCTCCCCCTCACCCTCTTCCTTCCCCTCTCCCACCCGTCCCCCTCACTCCCCACTCTCCACCCCTCCTCTCCCTCCCATCTACACCACCCTCATCTCCCCTCAACACCCTCCTCACCACCACCTCTCACTCTCTCTCCCCCTCCCCTCCCTCTCCCCCGTCCCCATCCTCTCAACCCCCGACTTCTCCCCCCTCTCACTCACGCCGTCTCCTCATCGCGCCCCTCCAACCACCCCCTGCCCTCCACCTTCTCCCCGCCCCACCACCTCCCTCCCCCTCCCTTCCCCCCTCCGCGCTCACTCCAGCCCTCTCGCCCACACTAGCCCCTTGCTAGCGCCCGCTCTCTCTCCCCCTGCCCGACCCTCTATCCCCCTCCTCTCATCTCCCCCCTCCACCCCATACCCTATCCGATTCCCCCTCTCCTCTATCCCATTTCCCCTCCCCCTCCCCCCTCCCTCCCCCTCCCCCTCTCCCCCAATCCCCAAACTCCCCCCGTCTCCCTCCTCTCGTTCCACCTTCCCCATCCACTCTCCCCCCCCTCCTCTCTCTCCCTTCCCCTCCCCCTCAGCCCCGTCCCCCTGCGCCAACCACTACACACCCCGCTCCCCACTCGTTTCCCCTCTCCCCTCCACATTCCCCCTACATCGCTTTCCCACCACCCCTACCCCCCACTGCCCTCTCTCCGCCCCTCCCTACCCTCTCACTCCTCCCCCCGCTGAGTGTGGGAGGGGGGTAGTTAGTGAGTGTGTGACGCCACAGGCCAGCCCTCCCGCAACCGCGCGTTGAGGGGACGGGACCCAACGGGACTTACTTGGTCCAGTTAATAATGAAACATTATCGATTAAACATGTGAATTACATAAAATATCAGAACAAACTGGGGCTACATATTTTTGGTTATTGAGTAAAGCTCCTACTCGTGGAAATAAGTTGTTCTAATTCTGTATTGGTGGGGGATGGGGAGAGAGGTTGCGACAATGCCACGCCTCCGAGGATAATATATGGGGGGGCGGGGGCGGTGTGTGGGGCGAAACTTGCAGTTTGACAGCCCGAGTCGCCTTCCAGAAGGAAATGATTCATAGTTTGTGGCCAGGGTGAGAGGGTTCAGAGCTGATCTTACCCGTTCGGTTCCTGGCCCTTCAGTGTACAGCTCGTCAATGGAGGGAAGGTTGCAGCCAATAACCTTCTCCTCTGATCGGAAAATATGTTGCGACCTCCGCGTCTCTTGCTTGGTGCTGAGCCCAACCGACCATGATGGAGAAGGTAAGGACAGACTCTGCGACGGCCCGTAAGAATTGGACCACAGAATAATTGCATGTGGCAGCTTTCCTCAGTTGTCCCCCCCCCACGCATAAAAAAGGAATGTAAATCCTCGTTGTGCCTTTTTCGATGGTGGCCCGCCATTTAAGGTCCTTGGAGATGAGCGTCCCCAAAAACTTATTTTGTGTGCACGTTGGTGTGCATGTATATATATAGGAATATGAATATGTATATATTATGTTTAGCTATTAATATTTGTGAGAGTATGTATACGCTCTGAACTTTATTTTTTATTCGTTTATTATGTTGTTTACAGTATACTATGTTTAGTTTGATCTCTTAACTGAATTCCAGGGATATGGGAAGAAAAGCAGAACAGGGTACAATATTTGAAATGAAATGAAATAAGGCTTGCATTGTCCTCGACTCACCCCCATCCACCCATCACCCCGCTCGTAACCACGACGAGGGGTGTTGGGGGCCGGAATACCCGCCCCCCCCCGACTCACCCCCTCGTGCCCCCGACCACCCCCAGGGCGGTGCAGACTCGAGGGCCGAACGGCCCACTTCTGCAACATTTTCGATGTTTCTATGTTGTCATAATCCGTCGAGTTGCTACAAGTAAAACTGTTATTGTTCTATCTGGGACATATGACAATAAAACACTCTTGACTCTGAGAAATTAAACAGATTTTCTCTCTCTCTCGATCACCAAATATTTGGCCAAATTCATTCTATTTGTTATATTAGTCAAGCGTGTAATTGTAATATGCACCGAAAAAATGCACATTCTGGCAGCACGGTGGCGCAGCGGTAGAGTTGCTGCCTCACAGCGCAGGAGATCCGGGTTCGATCTGGCTACTGGATGCTGTCTGTACCGGAGTTCGTAAGTTCTTCCCAGTCAACTGCGTTGGCTTTCTCCGGGTGCTCCGTTTCCATCCCTAACTCCAGAGACGTGTAGGTTTGTAGGTTAATTAGCCTCAATGAATTGTAAATTGTCATAAGTGTGGAGGGTGGTGTTAATGTCGAGTGATCGCTGGTCGCGCTGAACCGGTGGGCCGAAGGTCCTTTTTCCACATTGTACCTCTAAAACTAAAGTAAACCTTTCTGCAATGTGGCTGGAACACGCTGGCATGGGACAAAGAAACATAGAAAATAAGTGCAAGAGTAGGCCTTTAGGCACTTCGAGCGAGCGCAGCCATTCAATTTGATCATGGCTGATCATCCAGAATCAATACCCCGTCTTTCCGCAGACTGGATAGTACGCAACAAAATAATGTCACTGTACCACGGCACACGTAACAATAATTGCGGTGTGCCTCTTACGGAACATCCCGTGGTATTTTGCATTTGAATATTTATATTTAATCGACAATGTACCCTGGTAATGCATGTTCAAATCTAACGTTTACACATCAGCACCATGGATAGCGTTTGCACTCTCCAATCTTGTTGGAACTCCCTTCCTTCCATTGGGGCTGGTCCTACTTTTCAACGCACTGACTATAAAGTACATTTTACTATCTAATCGGATCAGAAGAGGACTCCGTGGCCAAAAGAGTTCGGGAGACGAAAGTGATTGCTAGATACAAAACAGGAAACAATTGGTTGTGTTACTCCTGGCAATATTCGCCAATTTAATAATCTTCTGGTTGACGTTTCGTCGCACATTACATTTTTTGCTCGGTCGACCGGGATTTTACTATTATTCGAAATCCCGATCCCCTATTTTACTTAGCGAGACTGGATATCGGGCATTTATTCCTTCTATTCAGCTGTTCCCACGAACACACTAAATTATGCTCGGTGCAGTCCAAATTCAGAGAGAGAGATTAAATATCTTGCAATTGCTGTTATGGGGTTTAGTTGGTGATTTTTTGTGTATCCTTTTCTGGAGAGCCGCTGAATTATTCAATCACATCAACATTAATAAAAAGAAAACAACTTTTAAACATTATACGATAAGATAGGAACACAACTTTATTTATTTAATCCAGTTGCGAAATCGTCATAAAAACCCCGCCTTCAATGTCGCACGCACAACTTGTGCAAAACCCGGAATAAAATAATGCAGCGAGGGGGCCTTCTCAAAAAGAACAGGCGGCTCAGTCCCAAATTGTACAGGGTTTTCTTTTCCAGGAAACCTCCCAGGTATTTTGTACTCCCTGGTAAACTGCACATCCACACATTTGAAAATAGAGACAAATGGACAGGGATGTGCCTCGCTCTCTAATGTCCTCCACTAACATCCTTCTAACAGATGAGATCCAGAGGCCTTTGAAAAAATGGTGTTGACCCAATTCAGCCATGATTACACACCAACTCCCAACACGTCGACTCACACCCAAATTGTTCACTACACGCACTGTTCTCCAGCGTCCTCCCAGCCTCACTGATAGAGCCCATGGCATTTTTTGGGGGGTTCTATCCACCCATTAGCGTTTTAAATTTAAACCCTCATTTCTCATTCCTTTCATCCTGTATTTCTAATCGCTTCTTTTATCGCAGAGTCCTTAGTTTTCCAGAAATAATTATCATCGGTTAAATTAAGATCATGGAATGCACAAATGTGCAAAAAAGAAAAGTTTGTCGAAATTTCAGGACCACGAAAAGCGATGATAGAATTCAGCATGCGATCAGCAACGAAAATGTCAAAATGCCAAAAAGTGAGAAAACATCAGGATGGGAAAAGCTATGAAAATTCAGCACAAAAATCGTCGAAAAGTGACGAACCTACAGGATACGTAAAAGGATGAAAATTTTTCAACAGGAAAAGTGACGAAAATTCCAGCACATGAAAAGTGACGAAACGGAAAAATTCCAGCACATGAAAAGTGGTGACGAAAATTCAGGATGCGAAAAAGGGGATATAATTCAGAATGAGATAAGAAGCACCGAAAATTCAGGACACAGGACGATGAGATAAAAAAACAGCGATACCAATTCAGACCGCGAAAAGCGACTAAATTTCAGCACACGAAAAGCGACAAAAATTCAGCATGCGAAAAGTGATGAAAATTAAGCATTCGAAAAGCTACAAACCTTCAAAACGCAAAAAAAGATGAAAATGAAGCACGGGAAAAGCGAAGAAAATGAAGCACACGAAATGCGATCAAAATGCAGCACATGAAAAGTGAGGAAAATACAGGTTGCGAAGGAAGACAAAAATTTAAAACGCCAAAACGACGTAAATTCAGGACGCGAAAAGCAACGAAAAATTCAGTCGGAAAAAGCGACGAAAAAAATTTTTCTCAGGATAAGAAAAAGCGACCCAAATTTCAGCACATGGAAATACGGATGAAAATTCAGCACGTGAAAATTTTCACGGCGATGAAAATTCAGCACGTGAAAGCGTATGAAAACTAATACAAACCACAATACAAAAAGAAAACAATGTGTGGGGGCACGAAATCCTAAACAAAAACCACAAAAAACAACCCCCCCTGCCCCCCCCCACCCCCAACACCAACCCTCTCACCCACCAGAGCCCACCGCACCCCCCCCCCGCAACGCCTATCTCCCCCCCCCCACCCTTCAGAACGCAAAAGCAATGAAATTTCAGGATGCCACAAAACTAATGAAAAAATTCCAGCACACGTAAAGCAACGAAAATTTTCCTTCCGCCTCCCCTTTCCCCCCGCCCCCCCCCCCCCCGCAGCAGACAAAAAAAAAAAAGCAACGAAGAAATTCATCAGTGTTGTTTTTTTGAAACTCAGGACGCGAAAGACAATGAAAATTCATAAAGCCCAAAGTGATGTAAATTCAGGGCGCGAAATGCAACAAAATTACATAAGAAGAATTATCGTTGCTTTTCACGTTCTGAAAGTTCTTTATGCTTTCTGTAATTTCGTCGCTTTTCAGGTCCTGAATTTATGTCGCTTTTGGCATCCTGAATTTTCGACTTTTCATGTGCTGAATTTTTTTTTTTTGCTTTTTGTGTGCTGAAATTTCCCCGGGCACACTTTTTCCACGTGCTGAAGTTACGTTCGCTCTTTGTCCCCATTTTGAAATTTTGTTGCATTTCGCATCCTAATTTTTTTTTTTTTTTTTCGTCACTTTCATGTGCTGAATTTATTTTTTGTTGCGGTTTCGCGTCCTGAAGATTTCGCCACTTTCCCCGCCCGGCTTTTCGCAACGTCCTGAAAGGGTTCGTCACTTTTCGCCTGCCTGAATGTTCGTCACTTTTCGTGTGCTGAATTTTCGGTTGCTTTTACGCGTGTTGCTTCGACGCTTATTCGCGTCCTGAATTTTTTGACAATTTTTTGCGTGCAGAAGCAGTCATAACTTTTTGCCTGCTGAATTATCGTCGCTTTTTTTGGGGATGCTGAAATTTCGTTGCTTTTTTGTGTGCTGCTGTCCGTCGCTTTTTTCATGTCCTATTGAATATTCGTTGCCTTTTTCGCGACCAGAATTCTCCCCCACTTTTTCGTGTTGAATTTTCTTCGCTTTTTGTGTGGTGAAATTTCGTCCGGTTCCGGTCCGGTTCGGCGGCGCTTTTCATGTGTTTGAAATTTTCGGTTAGCATTTCGACTCCTGAAAGTTCGTCACCTTTTTTTTGCCTGCTAGACATGTCATCACTTTTTGCCTGCACAATTTTTCGTTACTTTTTGCATGCTGAATTTTCGGTTCTTTTTCGCGTCTTTCTTCACGCTTTTTCCCCCGCTTCCCAGAAGATTTGTCACTTTTTGCGTCAGAAATGTCATCAATTTTTCGCTTGCTGAATTATCGTCCGCTTCCTGAAAATTTCATCACATTTGGCATGTCCAGAATTTACGTCGCTTTTGGCATTTTGGAATTTTTTCGTCGCCTTGTCGCATCTGAAATTTCATTGCTTTTTGCATGCTGAATTTCCCTCGCATTTTGCAATGTGAATGTTCCGTCGCTTTTTTCCTTTGTGGCTGAAATTTTGTCGTTTTTTTGCATGCATGAATTTTGATTTCATTTCGCATGCTGAAAAAGTCGTCATTTTCTCGTGCTGAATTTAAAATCGACGCTTTTTTTCACGTTCTGAATATTGTTACTATTATGCTATCTGTAATTTCGTCGCTATTTTCTGTCCGTATCACTGAATTTTATAAAAAATATTTATGTCGCTTTTTTTTGCCGTTTGAATTTTTCGTCGCCTTTTCGCGTCCTGAATATTAAGCCGCATTTTTTTTTCGTGTGCGAATTTTCTCTCTTCGCTTTTTGTGTGCTGATAATTTTTCGGGAGCGCATATTCGTGTGCTGAACATTTTTTTTGGGGCCGTTTCGCTTCCCCTAAGGTTCGGGGTCACTTTTTTGGCCTGCCCTGAAATTTTCATCAATTTTTTTGCCTGCTTAATTTTTCGTTGGCTTTCGAGTGCTGGATTTTTAGTCTCATTTTGTGTCCTGAAAATTTTGTCTCTTTGAGCATCCTTGAAAGTTTCTCCTTACATTCTTCCTTCTTCTTCTCTCTTGCTCTTCTTCCCCTATTGCGTCCTAACTTACATCGCTTATTTGCATCCTACAATTTCCTTTTTTTTCAACATTGCATTTTATGCATGCAGAAAATTTTTGGTAGCTTCTCCGCGTGCTGAATTTTCGCTTCCGTCGCAGGTTCGCATCCTGAAGGTTTGTCGCTTTTTTTTTTCGCAACACGCTGAATTATCATCGCTTTTTTTTCTCGCGCGGTGACTTTTTTGGTCGCCTTTCTTTCTGTGAAATTTTGTTGCTATCCACATCCTGAAATATTCGGTTCGTTGCTTACCACATTCTGTAAATTTATGTTACTTTTTCCACTACCTGAAACTTTTCGATGCTTTCGCGTCCTGAATTTTTGTCGCAGTTCACATCCTGAATTTTCCCACCCAAAACCACTTTACATATCCTGAATTTCATCGCTTTTCACATCCTGAAAGTTCCTCGCTTTGCGTGTGCGCTGAATTTTCATCGCTTTTTTCCACATGCAATTTTCATCGCTTATTCCTGTGCTGCATCCTGAAATTTTGTCACCCCCACCCCACCACCTAACCCTTCCACCCCCCCTCCCGCTTCAAGCTGCGTCCTGAACTTTTGTCGCCTTTTCGCACCCTGAATTTATGTCGCTTTTGGTGTTTTGTAATTATCAACCTGAATTTTACGGCACTTTTCCATGTTCTTCATTTTCATAGCTTATATGTGCTGAAATGTTGGAGCTTTTCATGTGCGCTTTTCCTTTCACTTTTTGAGTGCTGAAATTCAGAAGCTTTTCGTGTGCTCTGCATTTTTTTCTTTGCTTATTGGTGTGCTGAGATTTCAGAGCTTTTCATGTGCTCTGCAATGTATGTCTCGCTTTTTCACATCTGAAATTTCATCGCCTTTTGCGTCCTGAAATTTGATCCTGTTTTTTGTGTTCAGTAAGTTTCGCCAGCTTTATTGCAATCCAAAAATTTCGTCGCGTTTCCTACGTCCGATGGGCCTGAATTTACGTCGTCATTGGTGTTTGGAAGTTTTCGTCGCCTTTCTCGCCGGCCTTAATTTCCATATGCACTGATTCTCAAATTGAAATTTTTGTTGCTGTTTCGCCGATGCTGAATTTTTTCTTTCTTTTTTTTTTTTTTTTATTTTTTTTTTTATTTAATTTTTTTTATTGTAGAGGGGGGGGGGGGGGGGGGGGGGAGGCGAGAGTAGGGGAGGGGGTAGATGGCGGGGGTGGGGGGGATACAACTCTTATAACGGCAGTGAAAATTATATATGATAGAGGAAAATTATATATATTGATTTAATGTGTTTAATGTTTGTGTGTTTTGGTATTGTTAGCCCATTATACATTTCCAGGTTAATTTTATTTTGTATAATTGGGAGTGTAATGTAGTATATCCTAAAATAAGCAATATACTGCACACTTCTCATAACATAGATATTCTTCTAAATTACCAAATACAAATCCCCCCTAATATAAACTACATAATACCCAATGCTTAAAAAAACCAAACCTTCTCTGATATTCCATAATATTTTCATAAATAAGAATTTTGTATTATTAATAAACTTTATATTTCAAAAATATTATATATCGAAAATGCACCATTTTATATAATTACAAATATTAAGACAACTATAATCTTTACATACAAATAGAAAAGATAGGGAAATCACATTAAAAATTAATATAATAGTTACTTCTATACTTTTTATCCCTAATTAAAGACAGAAAAGATAGATGAAAAAGAGTAGAAAAATAAGAAGAAGAAACATGTGAGAAGTTTTGATGATATTAAAATATTACTACATAACCAATTCTATGAGAATACATTCATGGTATAATAAATGTATAACTTCTTCTTTCCTACTTCATCCATTCAGATGTTCAGGCCCACCAGTCAAGTCCCCTGCGCCGAACCATTATGACCCTGTAGATATTTATGTATGGAGACCCAAATCCCATTGAAGAGATCGAACCTGATCCATAAGGACACGTCTCAATCTCTCCAATGAAGTTCTCCGTCATTACTGTAATTCCACATTTAATTGTTGGGGGAAACAGGGGGCCTTTTTTCCAAAATTTTAATATTAATTCTTTTCCCCAATTATTACAGAATAGTCGATAAAAGTTCGCTTTGATTCCTTGTAATTATTTGTTCATATCCGGTATTCCAAGTATGAATTAACTTATGGGTCCAGGAATCATAGTAATATAAACTACATTCGGATTATCTTAAATATTTCATTCCAATATTCCTACAATCTTCGTACAATTAGTTAAATGAATAGTGACAATTTGCTTCAAAGTTTGACATTTATCACATATAAGGTGATAAGTTTGGAAATATATTATGTAAATTAGATTGGAATAAAGGTAATCTATGTAAAAATATTAATCTGTCTACGTAGCATGTTTACATTTAAAAAACGAACAGTAATGTAAGTGTATATAATCTTAACTGACCCATATACTGGGCATCTTCTTTGACCAAAATACATTTTCCCAACGCGTCTGTGTATTACCCGATGATGGAATATCGACATTGTTCCCAGCACACAATATTGTAAATGAATTATACATTTATTACGAGTAAATGGCTGTTAGTAAAGCATCGGCATCTAAAATTACACTCTTTCTATTTCGTGAATTCTAGTGTA